>QEPC01010623.1:0-52184 GCA_003113815.1 Sphenodon punctatus | reverse complement strand
GGGGTGCCCTCTTAGAGGTCCCCCGTGTTAAGCGGGGGGCCACGATGGAGAGGGCATTCTCGGTGGTGGGGCCGCGGCTGTGGAACTCCCTTCCGGAGGAAGCTCGCCTGGCCCCAAGCCTTTTAACGTTTCGGCGGAACTGTAAGACCTGGCTGTTTGCCCAGGCCTTTGGGGGAGGGTAGGGAGGGTCTTTTTTAATCCCCCACCCCTTTTTTTTGCTAAGCCCTGTTTATATTTATATTTTTATATGAAATATATGTTGTTTTTATTGAATTTTAATGTATTTTATTGTTTTAATTGTGTTGTGAGCCGCCCCGGGCTGCTTTGCAGGAGGGGCGAGATAAAAATGCTTTGAAATAAATAAAATAAATAAGTTACAGATCACCAGCTGAAAATGAGTCAAGAAGATGGACAACAATTGTTCTCTCTTGCTATGGAGGGCAGGCAAGAGCCAAAGGGTACAAGTTGCAGCAAAGGAGATTTAGACTGAACATCAGGCAAATATTCCTGACTGTAAAGGCAGTCAGGCAATGGAATGGGCTACCCAGAAAAGCTGTGGATTCTCCATCATTGGTGGTTTTAAAGAAGTGGCTGAATGAGCATGTTTCTGGTAAATAATGCACCAAGCAGGGAGCTGGACCCGATGACACTTATCCTCCATTCCAGCTCTATGTTTCTATGAAAATAATGTAATACTTTGCAAAAACAATAATATTAGAATTTAAATATAATTAAGATACTTGGGTAAAGCTATTTCTTTTCTTTTATTATTACTTGACAATACAGAACCTAAAATATGGAGATGAATGATAACTACAGTTTTGAAAAACAAAACACCTACGGTCATAGAATTTTGATTAGTTACAATGGTATAGTGACACATCAGGGTTGGCTACCCTTTCTTTACATAAATTATTAACAGATCATTAGCATCTCATTAGGAAAATTGACAATCTTGCAACTAAATGCAGAAAAGCAGAAAGAACATAGTCTCAATTTGTGACTTAAAATTATATTTCAGAAAATCACCTGATTAGTTTAAGAATTTACTGAGCAAATTAACTTTCATTATCATCTTTTCAAATCAAACTTTAGACATCTGACCAAAACTGTAGCAGTTACAATGCCAGAAATGTTTATAATGGTTTTTAAAAATCAAGTAAGGTCTAAATGTTCCTCACTTCTGCTCTAAGGAGGGAAACAAATCCACAGAGGAACCCTTGGACAGGGAACATAACTATCATGGGTTTACATCTCTATCTGAAGAGCCTAACAAGTTATGCTGCTTGAACCAGCATAACCAGACCCTCTTCATGTGTTCTGCAGAGTCAATTGATTTTTGCTGTTCACTTTGTATAATATGTCAGCACACTCAGCTATCAAATTTGGTACTGTTTTATACACCCACTTTGTATTGTCACAAATAGTGATCCACAGACCTTGTCATTCCCCTCCCAGGGCTGAAAGAACATAACTGAGGGCAGTGAAACAATAGCAATTGCTAGTACAGTGCTGGGTTTTCACAACCTTGAGTGACGAATGCTGCAGTGGAATTCACAGGAGTGAGTCCCTTTGAGTTAGCTCACTAGAATACAGGTCCCTTTAGAACTCTAGCCCCTTAGGTTTTAAGTCCCTGCCCAATGTGGCAGTGTGTCTGGTACCCCAGACCAGGAGAAAGAGTACAGAAATGGCACAGTATGTATAAATCCAAGAATAGTATAGTGCCTTAGAGACCATATCTATGATAAGATAAATGTTAATATTTTAATGATGTTTGTTTTAAAATGCCAATCAGTAATCTTATGTAATTCCTTGCCACTCCTGAGAGAGTGGTTGTGACAGAGTGGAGATTCTCTTCAGGATCAAGACCCCCAAGAATTGGAGCATTGGCCCTTTAAGAAGCCCAGACTGTGGGGTAGTTGGGTCACGTGATGGGCACCTGGGCTGAGGAGGCAGCATAAAGCCCAGAAGCCACAGGAAGTTCTAGGTGTAAGAAGAATGTGAAGGTAGAGGTGAAGAGTGAGTTCATAGAAAGAATGAAACTGTCAAGCTAACAGTTACCACCAGGCTGAAGTAGAAGCCTGACCCAAGGCATAGAGTAGGCCTTAACACTTAAGAGCAGACATCCAGCAAACCCAGCCAGCAAACAGTGTAGCAGAGTGTGGCCTGTCATGACACTGCCCTTTAAGGGCACTGGTCATCAGGTGGAGTGATGCTGGTGTGGACAGGGCAAACCCACCCTATTAGGGATGGGCGAACGTGGTTCGGAAGTTCGGAGTTCGGACCGAACTCGATCAGTTCGGTCGACCAAACCGAACATCCGAACCGAACTCGATTTTTGAATCGAACCGAATTTCCAAACTCGGCTCTCTTCGCCCATCCCTAAAAGATAATATTCCATTTAGTTCAATGGGGTTTGAATTTCCAAACTTTGTTCGGAAGTTCTGAGTTCGGACCGAACTCAAATAGTTCGGTCGACCAAACCAAACCAAATTACCGAACCGAATTTCCGAACTCGGTTCTGTTCGCCCATCCCTACACCCTATAGCTAAGAGACCAGCCTGAGACTGAAACAGGCTGAGGAGAGTAAGGGGGAAAGGGACAGGATACTGGCCCTTTTTGGGCAGGCAGCCTGGAGAGCTGGCCACATCCACTCCTGCTACATAAGAGGCTGCAAGCCAGAGAGGGCTTCAGTGTCTGCCTGGGAGCTTAACAGGAAACCTCTCCTGGAGGCATTCAGAAGGGGAGCTGTCTGGTACTGAAGCCCTGTTGAGAGAAGCCTGAATCCCTGGACTTGGATGGAGAAACCCTGCCACTCTATGCTCTCCAAGGCACTGAATAGGCTGAAGGGTGAGTGCTGTGATTAGCCTGGAGAAACACAGAGATTAGAGCCTGGGAGAAGCCCAGGAGAACTGCAAGTAGCCTACCAGAGGACTGGATACCTGGTGGACTGGGGGTAGATAGGGCCATGGATGCCGGAGGGGCTGAATGCCTGACATTAGTGAGGCTGATATATTGAAGACTGCTGTGAATAAACTGTGATACAGATAATTCCCTAGAGACTGAGTGAGTTTGGGAAACCCCACACCCCTACTGACAAGGCCTTAGGGTCTGATCCTGCAGGGACTGACGCCAGGGAACCATGCCCTGTTACAGACAGAGCACTGGAATACCAGGTGGGATCTGCCCAACTATTGTATACATGGGGAGAACTCGGCTTGGCTGACTGTAAGCTGCTCTGGGGAGGACACCACTGGAGACCCACTTGTTTGTGGGATAAGCCCCTGCAAAGAAAGGTATGGGACTGACTGAGGAGGAGAAGGGAGGCCAGTGAGCAAAGGCTACCCCAAGCCATTCTGAGTAAGCTGTAAGGTGGAGAAACTAAGGAAGCAGTGGGTGGGAGCTGCATAACTAATTCCCTATACAAGGGCACTAGCAAGCTACAGAGAAGATTGTGCCATGACAACTGCCATGGTGGTATTCTGGGGTACATATAGACAATACAGAGACTGATAGTGTCTTTATCAGTGGAAAAACATGTTATTACGCTCCTGCCATCATACTGCCTTTTCCCTTGCTCCTTCTCAAGTTGTCCTTTTCTTTCAGAGTCTGTTAAAATCTTTTCCAAGTGTTTGTTCATTAAGGCAGTTGGTTTTCCAGTGCACCCTGTGATAGCACCATCAGTTTGAATGTTTGACAATCCACTATAATGCTAAGAAACTAAGTTTTAACTAGGAGGAAAATTTAGCACAGGAAGAGTCACTGGTTTGCTATATTCTTTTCAATTGTTTTTATAGGTGATGCGATTTTTAAAAGCCAAAGGTTGCTGATATTGATTATCTTTCTGTTTAAAAATGTCTATATGAAATAGTTAGAATTGGATATTAAGTATTGATCATAATATTAACTTTCTGATTCTAAATTCCTTTTTTGTAAAGAACTTTGATGCTATAAAATATTGTATCAGTGATGAGTGACTTTAATATTTTATTTTGTTTTTTTTATAAATCAGAAGATGAAACATACGAAGAGTCATACTGTGTTAAACCAATGGTCCATCTAGCCCAACATCTTGTTTCCAGCAGTTTAAGATGTATCCACTCCTTTCAAACCTATTTATGCTATTGGCATTCTCTCCTCTGGCAAATACATTCCACAGGTTAATTATATCCTGAGTGAAAAGTACTTCTTTTTTTTGTTTGTTTTAAATCCGCTGCCACTTAATTTTATAGAGTGTCCTCTAGTTCTAGTATTATGAAAACTGGACAATAACAGCTCCCTATTTATCTATGCCTCACCACTCATGATTTTGTAAGCAACTATCATATCCCCCATTTGTCATCTCTTCTCATACTGACAAGCCCTAACTTATTCACTCCTCGTATGGAAGAGTTGCCATACCTTTGATCATCTTTGTTGCCATTTTCTGCAGCTTTTCTATTTCTATTATGTCCATTTAGAGACAGGGCAACCAGAACTGCACACAATATTCAAGGCCTGGGCATGCATGAATTTATATAGTGGCATTATGATATTCCCCATTTCATTTTCTATCACTTCCCAGTATCTCCCAACATTCGGTTTGCCCTTTTGACCATTACTGCAAATTGAGTTGACATTTTCAATGAATGCCTTCAATATTTTTTTCTTTGATGGCAACGCCTAATTTAGAAACCAAGTATCAACACTGAATTTTACCTGCCATTTTATTGCCCAGTTTCTTGTAGTCATTTGATAGCCTCTTGTAAATCTTCGGTCTGCTTTGGATTTAAATATCTTGAATAACTTTGTGTCATCTGCAAATTTGGCCATCTCACTCTTCACCCTCTTTAATGAATAATGGGTTTTGTTATCTTGTACTGGGATCCCAATAGTGTAAACTTTGTACTGGGTTCAGCCGACAAATTAGGGCATTATCACCTCAATCCAGCTGGAGAAAGAGCTGGCTGACTCCCTACCCTGGCTGCTGTTATTTTTTATTCATTGCTGGGCAGGGGGCACCTTTTCTCACTTCAACAAGCTTGGGATAAACCCAGGTAACACCGAGTCAGGAGGGAGTTGTGTGCCTGAGATCAAGATCAAAACTAAAAAAGGTAGGAGGGCTACTAGTGTGTTTTCAAGAAATGATTCTTTAGCGTGGTGAAAGGATCTGTCACTGCTTCCACCTTGGATTCTCTGAGTGTCTTTAAAACTTTAGCGCCAAAGTGAATGCACACATTTGAGAATGTTGACTTTTGAATAGGCTGAGTTGCAACTTGAACCATTAGTCTTGCACGTACAAATGTGTGTGCACACAGATCCTCTCATGCAGACAGCCCCAAATTTAGACAGTGGGCTAAGCACATGCAAAATATGCAAATTAGGGGTGGCGTGAAGTGTACCTATTTCTCTCTGTCAAACGTTGGAGGGTATGCTACAAGCCTCTGATAATTGTAATTTTTTTTGTGGCTTCTCACTCAAAATTTGTACCTGGAACAGTTACTTGCTTCTGAATTTCGGCACGGTGTTTTGATTTTGTCGTAACCTACAGGTGTTCGTACTTCAGTTTCCAGACAGTAGGAGGCAAAACTACTAATAAGTGATCTATGAAAATTCCATGTAGTATTTCACATTCTATTCTGCATGAGTACACATTGAAGTGAAACAAAGTAGGGGAGTCATTTGAACTCTGCACTTTTCATTTAGGCATTGGACTGCTCCAAAAATGTCTGGAGCAGCAACACTTGAACGACTTGCTTTTTTAAAAAAATTGCCTGCTTTGATATTGGAATAAGGAGGCTTAATTTATAATACTGCCGTGGTGTGTTGGGTTTTGCTATCCTCAATATGTTACATTTTGTTTTTCTTTCAGGGCCAGAAGGGGCTCTTTTTGAACATTCCGTAGAGACACCACTTATTAAAGCGGAGGCTTTTAAACAGCTTAGGTAAGAGCTTTTGCATAAAAAACAAATATGCCTAATATACAGCAGATTTTTCTCAACATAGATTTTTTTTAAAGGTAAAAATAAGTATGAACATTCCAGCAGTGTCTACAGTAAAGACTGGTAAAACTATATTTTCCTCCGCCAATATGAAATTATACCTTGTTCTCTGATTTTCACATGCAAATGAGGTTGTGGGATTCATGGTTGCAGTATTTTTCAAATTTATTAAGTTATGCTGCATCACTGACCAATATATGTAAACAGAAATGTTATGCCGAGGGAGCTCCTTGTATTTTTAATGCCCTTATTTTAATGCCCTTAGAACTCTCTAATCCTGGCACAGCAAGTTTTCACACCAAATGCAGTGTAGCTGGGACACCTTAGCTCAAGTGACTCATACGCATACGTTGTTGTAAGGGGATAAACTGGTTTCACATCCAGTTCACAATAACTTTATATTTTTAAAAAAGTTTTCTTGAAGTTTAGGGCAGGGGATAAATAGAGGCATGCCTATGCACATGTGCACTCACACACATAGACATAGAGTTAGTCTGCTGCATTATGGAGAGACGCCTTCTCTAACTATTTTACTCAATTTGAAATTTTATTTTTTATTTATAGATTTATTTTATACCCCGCCCCTCCTGCCAAAGCAGCTCGAGGTGGCTAACAATTAATAAAACAAAAATATAAAAATACAATAATATAAATATAAATACATCTTAAAAAATTATAATCCACAAGGAGGACATCAAAAAAGTATACAAAAATATATCAAAACCATACTACCCTAGCCCTCAAGCCCTTCACCCATCTCCCTCGCCAAAAGCCTGATGGAACAGCCAGGTCTTGCAGTGTCATTGAAAGGAGGAGAGGTCCAGGATCACCCGGGCCTCTGCCAGGAGGGAGTTCCACAACCTAGGTGCGGCCACCAAGAACGCCCTCTCCATAGTTGCCCCCCTAGATTCCCGGGGGACTTTAAAAAAGGCACTTCCGGCTGACTGCAGGGGTTGATCCAGAGCCCGGGGAGTGAGGCGGCCCTGCAGGTAGGTAGTGCCTAGGACGTATAGGGCTTTATAGATAAGCACCAACTCCTTGAATTGGGCCCAGAAGACTATAAGCAGAGAATGGAGCACCGTTGTAATGTGCTCTTGGCAGCCCGTCCCCGTAAGGAGGTGGACCACTGCATTCTGCACCAGTTGCAGTCTCAGACCGTCACCATGGGTAGTCCCACATAGAACGTGTTACAATAGTCCAGTCTTGAGGTGATGAAAGCATGGATTATAGTGGCCAGGTTGGAGTCTGAGACATATGACCGAAGCCGCTGCACCAGATGTAACTGGTGAAATGCACTCCTCGCCACAGCCCCCACCTTGGGCATCCAGGCAGAGCTGGGAATCGAGGAGCACCCCTAGACTATGAACCTGGGAAACCAGTGGGGGGCGAACTCATTCAGTGATGGGGGATGCCAACCCCACCGCCTTCCCCACTAGCATCACCTCCGTCTTGTTGAAATTTAGCCTCAGTTGACACGCCCTCATCCAATCCCCCACAGCTGCCAGACACCAAGTAAGCACTGAGACTGCCAGGTCTGGGTCGGATGCAAAAAAGAGAGGTAGAGTTGGGTGTCATCAGCATATTGATGACACTGAAAACCAAACCGTCTCACGACCTCGCCCAGCGGCTGCATATACATGTTTAACAGGAGAGGAGACAGAATGGTACGTTGCAGTACGCCACACAAGAGGTCCTGGGGTGATGAAGAACAATCCCCAAACACCACTCACTGAGTTCTCCTGGCCAGGAAAGAGCGGGACCATTCAAGAACGATCCCACACATCCCAGCTCGGTCCCATAAGCGAGTCACCAAGATCTCATGGTCCATAATATCAAAGGCAGTCAACAGATCTAACAGAATCAGCAGGGTCAAATGACCCTGGTTCAATTCACGGTGGAGGTCATCCGCCAAAGTCACAGGTGCAGTCTCAGTGCTATAACCTGGATGAAAACTGGACTGCGAGGGATCCAGAAAACAGATGCGTCCAAAATGCTCGTGCAGCTTCTGAGCCACTACCTAAAAAGGGAAGATTAGAGATTGACCGATAGCTGACAAGGGAGTCAATGTCAAGTGATGGATCTTTGAGCAGAGGCCGCACAACCAGCTCTTTGAGGCAGCTTGGCACTCTGCCCTCCCAAAGAGAGAGGCATTGACCACCCCCGCTAGCAACGACCCCAGCGTCTCCCAGCTGGCCTTAACCAGCCAGGACGACCACAGGTCCAGTTCAAAAAAGATGACTCTGACCCCCCCTGAGAACATCCCCCGCATCAGTGAACAACACCCACTGAAACTGATCCTATGAAACCAGACAATATGGGGCTTCCATAACCTCTGGTTCTCCTATCATAATAAGTGTGGCATCAAAATTGTGGTGAATACGAGTGATTTTATCCAGAAATGGGGAAAGAGGATGTGTTCCCAAGTTGTGGGCTAGGACCAGCCACCACACCAAGCCCTGGCCGAGCCTCTGCCGGTCCTGCACTGGTGATGACTGGCACTGATGCCTGCCTCCCTTTTGGAACGGCGGTCCCCTATCTCCTAGGACCGACAAACACATGTTCGACTGCTGGTGCTGTTCACATGGAGACCTTCTCCACTTTGTCCTTCAGACTTCTCCTTTGAATATGATTATTTCCTACTACCACCAAGTAGGGATGGGCGAACAGAATCGAGTTCGGAAATTCAGTTCAGTTCGAAAATGGAGTTTGGTTTGGAAGTTCAGTTTGGTTGTCCGAACTATTCGAGTTCGGTCCAAACTCCGAACTTCCAAACAGAGTTCAGAAATTCAAACCCCATTGAACTAAATGGAATATTATCTTATAGGGATGGGTGAACAGAACCAAGTTCAGAAATTCAGTTCGGTTCGAAAATCGAGTTCGGTTTGGAAGTTCAGTTCGGTCAACCAAAGTGGTCGAGTTCAGTCTGAACTCCGAACTTCTGAACCGCGTTCGCCCATCCCTACCACCAAGATCTGCACCTTGCGTCGGCTCCACCCGGGACCGCACCCTAGGCTTCAAGGCTTCCCACAGTGGTAGGCCCTCCTCCTTCTTCAGCCGGGCCTCACTGTCCCTCAGTGAGCTGTGTTACTCCCATGTGCTTCCCTGGCTCCCAGCAGTGCGTCACCCGGTGCGGGCCAGAAGACAGGAGGGAGCAAAAAATCTTTAGTCTGGGAGCATTTTAAGTTGGTGCGGGCGGACGATCCCTGGGAGGCGTGGTGCAGCTTGTGCCAGAAGGTGGTGAAGCGTGGGCAGGTGCTCACCAACCTTGGCACAACTGCCATGGCATGGCACCTCAAATCATGCCACAGCACTGTGCTGCTAAACGGGCAGGCAGGGGCAGTGGATGCCAGCGGTTCCCGACCCCAGCTGACAGTCGCATGCCTTCATCAGCGGGCAAGCGTCCTGCTCCAAATGTTCGACTACTGCTGTTGTTCACATGGAACCTTGGGTTGTCTCCACCAGGGACCGCGCCCTAGGCTTCAAGGCTCCCTGCAGTGGCAGACCCTCCTCCTTCAGCCGGGCCTCTGCCGCTCCCCCACCCATGCCAGCCAACCTGGGGTGATCCACAGGAAGGGTCAACTTGGTCTCTTAGGACCGGGACTGACCCATGTCCAACAACTGCTGTTCACATAGAACCATCCTCCACTTCGTCCTTCAAAGCACTCAATTGAGTATGATTGATTATTTCCTACTACCAGTACCACCAATATCACTGCTGCTCTGACATGGCCTCTGCTGCTCCCCCACCCATGCCAGCCAAGCTACTGGTGGTTGGCTCCACTCGGGACCACGCCCTAGGCTTCAAGGCTCCCCACAGCAGTGGCCCTCCTCTGGCAGAATAGCTTGTTCAGATCCGGCGAGTAGGATGCAAGCCTGCAACGCCCGGCCATGCAGGGGTGCCAGCCACCGAGCCCTGGCCAGGCCTCTGCCACTGCTCCACCCATGCCAGACAGTCTTGGGCGATCCACAAGAAGGGCCCAGCTCACGTCTCTTAGGAGCAGTACTGACCCATGTCCAACAACTGCTGTTCACATAGAACCGTCCTCCACTTCGTCCTTCAAAGTACTCGATTGAGTATGATTGATTATTTCCTACTGTCAGTACCACCAAAATCACTGCTGCTCTGGCATGGCCTCTGCCACTCTCCCACCCATGCCAGCCAAGCCATCCTGCAACGCTGGCAAAGAGGACAAAGAGATTGATTTCCCACTCGAGCATTCAGGGACAAATTCCATTTAAATAGAAAATGGGGGTGGGGGGTACAAAAAGAGTCAGTAATTCACTCCAACCTTCTCCAGAAGGATACATACGTACATATAGGGCAGAGGCTGGGAGGGCTGTCCTTCCACTGCAGCCAGACGCTGTCACTCTAGCCCTGGAACCCACCCTCATGGTTCAACTACCAGTGCTGCCTATGCTGTAGTGTACTGTCTGTGCCATGGGTTCTGTACCCTGGCAATCCAATGTCCGATTCTGCTGCCTCTGCTGTGCCATGGGTTCTGTGCCCTGTCAAACCAATGTCTGCTGCTGCTGGTAGTGCACGTCAGCCATGTGCTCCTCAATCTTGTACACAGCCATAGCTTGGATGAGCCGGCAGGTGGAGCCAGGGCTGATTGAACATGACAATGGGGCGGAATGAGAGATCCTGGATCACACACTCTTTGTGCAGCCCTGAGACCATTCCTGGCCGTGACTCCCGCGTCTCTGCCAGCGCCGCTCCAGATTCGGGGATCTGAACCTGACTCCCTTTCGATCGCCTGAGGGCAACCGTAACGCTCTTCTGGCGCTCAGTGGGCACTGGGCACTGGCAGTGGGTTCCCCAGGACTCACACCAAGCGGGGACATTGACCATTGTGAAGGCCATTCTAGCATGCTTCCCCCTCCACCATGGTCCATGGCAGAGAGAGTGCATGGTGGCTCTGTGTCATTGGGGAGGTAAAGGGGTAATGTAGACCCAAACCCCTGAGAGGGAGACAGGGGGAAGACACCACACCACACCACACTTGCTTCCTACTCTTGACTCGCTCTCTCTTCAGTCCAGCACACACCACACCACACTTGCTTCCTAATCTTGACTTGCTCTCTCTTCAGCCCAGCACAAAGCACAACACACAGCCTCTTGCACTCACCCACACGCTCCTTGCACTGGCCCAGGCCCACACACGCCTCAGTCAGCAGGCGTTTTCAGAAGTCTCCCTCAACCAGCAGTTTGTGTTCCTCGCAATCCATTTTGCCATCCTCCTCGTCCTACTTCATCCATTTCTTTCCACAAATTTACTTTCATCACTTCATTTATTTAGATGGGGAGCTGTCACATGGAACCCTTCTCCACTTTGGCCTTCAAAGTTCTCCAGGTAGCACACAGTCATCCAGGCGAGGTTACCAGGTACTGCACCTGTTGAATTTCACCATGTTGACTGGAACCAGAAGGAACTTGGAAGATAAAAACCAACATCCATCCACTACAGGACAAACTCAGCCAGTTCTTCCTCCAGGTTACGTGATGTATCTTCCGTTATCCATGAGGGCCTTGAAGACTTCAAGTTGTACCGATGCCTGCCAGCCTGCAACGCCCGGCCGAGCTGGGGTGAAAACCACCAAGCCTTGGCCTGTCCTCTGCCGCTCCCCCACCCATGCCAGCCAAGCCTGCCTGCAATGCTGCCAAAGTTCTCGTTCGAACAAATGATAATGATTATTTCCTACCACCAATATCACTGCTGCTCTGGCTGGGCCTCTGCCGCTCCCCCACCCATGCCATTCACCCAGGCAAGATTTGGAAGGTGGTTTGCTACTCACCCGCATGGGGTCGCCCACATCCGTATCCTGCACCCGGACGCAGTTCATGCTCATCTCTATCTTCTTCATGGGGCCGCTGTCCGCGGGGTCGTCCACCAAGCTCAAGTCGATGGGTTGAATTGAACATATGGGAGGGAGGGGCAAAAGATGGTGGCAGGCAACACAGCTCTCAGAGGAACGTGTGGCCGACCCTGTCCAATGTGGCCAAGGGTCTCTTGTCCTGGCCACCAACCAGTGTTCCCAGCGATTGGGTGTTCTCTAGGGCTAGGAACATTTGCCTGCCGCACCTTCTGAGACCAGGGGCCATGTTGCTTTTCATCAAGGTGTCTGTCTGCTGCTGCCATAGGTTCTGCTACCGGGCAATCCAATGTCTGCTGTTGCTCCACCGATGCCTGGAAGCCTACAATGCCCAGCCAAGTAGAGGTGCCAGGCCAGCCACAGAGCCCCAAGCCTTCCCGGCCTGTGCTGCTTCTGGGTCTCTGACAGCCTGCCATGCCCCCACGGGCACCCCCGGGGGCCAAGCGCCAAGCCTGCCTGCCCGGGCAAGCCGGGGTGCCAAGCCCCAAGCCTTCCTGGTGTCTTCTGCTGCTGCTGCTGCTGCTGCTTGGTCTGTGATGGCCTGCCATGCCCCCATGAGCACCCCCGGGGGCCAAGTCCCGAGCCTGCCTGCCCGGGCAAGCCAGGGTGCCAAGCCCCAAGCCTTCCCGGTGTCTTCTGCTGCTGCTGCTGAGTCTCTGACAGCCTGCCATGCCCCCACGGGCACCCCTGGGGGTCCCTAAAGTGCCCCAAGCCTTGAGGGGGGGCCAAACTCCTCCAAAAGTTCGGCAAGACCAAACTTTTTCAAACCGAACCCGAATTCGAATTTTTGACCGAACTACCAAACCGTGTTCTGTTCGCACATCCTGGCTAGGAACATAAGAGGATCTGGTCAGACCATCTGATGACAAGGGTCACAATCTTATTATTTATTTATTTATTTATTTATTTACTATTGAAATTTTATAACCCGCCCCCTCCTGCCAAGGCAGCTCAGGGCGGTGTACAATAAAATATAAAAATAAATACAAATGCAATAAAAACAGATAAAAAATATACAGAATACAACAGTCACAAAAAACCCCTCCCCAACCCCTACCCATCTCCCTGACCAAAAGCCTGGTGTAATAAACACGTTTTACATTGACGCTTGAAAGAGAGGATATTTGGAGACAAATGGACCCCCGTGGGGAGGGAGTTCCACAAACGAGGCACCACAGCCAAGAACGCCCTCTCCAATATGGCCTGCGCTCACAGCTGACCGCAGAGGCCACTCCAAGACTGGGGGGGGGAGGCAGTCCCACAGGTAGGCAGGGCCAAGGCTGTGTAGGGCTTTATAGGTAGACACCCACACCGTGAATTGGACCCAGAAGGCTATAGGCAGCCAGTGCAGCAAACAGAGCACCAGTGTTATGTGCTTCTGGTGACCCGTCCCCATAAGGCCATGTTCTGCACCAGCTGCAGCCTCCAAACCATCACTAGGGAGAGTGCGTTACAGTAATCAAGCCTCAAGGTGACGAAGGCATGGATGATGGTGACCAGGTCACAGTCCAAGATATACGGGTGTAGCCATCACCCCAAATGTAACTTATAAAACACGCTGCTTGCCACAGCCACATCCTGGACATCCAGGCAGAGCTGCGCATCAAGGAGCACTCCCAGGCTGCGAACCTGAGGAACCAAGGCCGGGCACACCCCATAAATGATGGGGGGCCTCCACACCCTCACCCCTCCCTACCAGCATCACCTCTGTCTTGTCAGGATTCAATTTCAGGTGGCTCGCCCTTATCCAGTCCCCCACAGCTGCCAAAATCTGGATAAGAAACGAGACTGCCGGGCCTTGTTCTGCTGAAAATGAGAGGTAGAGCTGGGCATCATCAGCATATTGATGACCCCACACCCCAAACCCTCTCACAACTTTGCCCAAAGGCTACATATATATGTTGAACAGGAGAGGGGACATAATAATACCTTGCGGGACCCCACACATGAGATGCTAGGTGTACGAAGAACAGCTCCCCAGTACCACATGCTGAGTTCTCCCGGCCAGGAAAGGGCGGAACCATTCAAGAATGACCCTGTCCCACGATCAGCACAGTCCTGCAGCAAAGTCACCAGCAACTCAAGATCAGCCATATCAAATGCAGCCGATAGGTCCAGCAAGACCAAAAGGGTCGCCTGTCCCAGATCTAAAGCACAGTGGTAATCGACCAAGGCCACAAGCACGATCTTGGTGCCATGCCCCAGATGAAAGCCAGACTACGAAGGATCCAGAAAATCAGCCCAGTCCAGATGATCCTGAAGTTGCCGGGCCACAACCTGCTCAGTAACCTTCCCTAAAAAGAGAAGGTTGGAGACAGGCCAATAGCTGGCGAGGATGTCTGTGTCAAGCGATGGGTTTTTTTGCAAGGGCCGCACCACAGCCTCCTTAAGAGACCCTGGTAGATATCTTGATGGATATTGATTTATTTTGCTTTTTTTTTTATTGCTGTCTGGAGTCATGGGGTTATATTTAAGTCTCAAAATGGGGTCACGCAGGCAAAAAGTGTTGGGACCACTACTTTCAGGAATTTTTTCTCTTTCTTCTCATTGGCTGAACTTTCAAACTGAGTAATCAAAGAAAACGAGGGCTGATTTTGACTTCTGCCTCTTCAAAATTCTTTCCTGGTGGCTAATCTTTGTTTAGTTTAACAAGGTTTGAGCCTGCACTTGGACCTTGAAGGACACAGTGAGCATGGTACAGTTCTGTTTGCTATTGCCCTCCTTTTGTGCCCCCTCAAAAAAGAAAAGTGCCCCCTCCCTGAGAAACCTTGGTTCTGTTCTGCAACTGCTAAGGAGTTGTAGATGCACCTTTTCCACTATTAAATAAGCAGGAAATCTAGTAGAGAGTATCTAGTTTGTTTATTTATTTATTTTATTTATTTTAGAAATAATTGCAGCTCAGGATATTATTAATCTCTTCCCAATCTTATGGAGAGAGTCCAGTGACAGAAGTTACAATAACAAAGATCAAAACTGGAAAGATCTTTAAATAGCACTAGCTCTATACTTTCAAATACTCAAAGAGAATTTTAAGTGATGATGCCCTATTTCTCCTAAATATCTCTCCATCGGAATTAATTCATTCTCTCCATTGTGCTATTAATGTGTTTTTTCTCTTCACGAGTTAGTATTTTCATATTTTACTTCTGTATACCTTGGAATCCATATCCTGGGTATTTTCAAATGTGACAGCGCAGTGCAGGCATGGGTCTGCATGGCCCTGTCCCCCACGCTGCTGAGCACGTCCCACCCTCCTCTCTAACGGGCAGCCACAGTGGCCTATAAGGCTGCCGCGCCTGCCTGGAACAGCCCCCGCCCCAGACTAGGGTCGAGTAGAGCGGGCCATCACACCTGACAGCCTGCTCTACCCCAGTCTAGAGATGGCTTCCCCAGGCCGTGGCAGTGCTTAGCCTGGGCAGTGACTAGGCGATGGGCCAAGTTACAGCCTGTGCTAAAAACCGCTATGGCCTGGAGAAATCCCAGCTCCAGCCCAGGGAAACATCTGGTAGGCCAGTTCAGACATGATGGCACTGCAGGTACCATCATGTCTGAAAATACCCTTTGCATGGTTGCTGTATTAGCCCCCAAAGTAACAGATGGAGACAAAGTGGTTCAGATGATCTTTTATATTGGACCAACTTCTGTTGATGATGGTATGAATGTTTTCAGGCCACATAGGGTCCTTCTTCAATCAGAAGCTTGCATACTCTCACAAAAAGAAGCTAGCAAATCTAGCAAATCAGAAGTTTGCATACACTCACAAAAAAGTTAGTCTAATCAAAGATATCATCTGAACCACTTTGTCTCCATCTTGTATCATATAATAATAATACAATACTTAGCTGATATATATAGAACTTTTTATCTAGGGACATATTATTTACTTCCATAATGTATAATTATTTACTTTTTTTCTAATATTAAGATCATATGGAGATTATTTATTTTGAATTTATCCACCACCCTTCCCACAAAGACTCAGGGCAGCTTACAATAAATAAAATAATAACAAAAATAAAATTCAAACTGTAAAAACCCCACCCTGCTCTCAAAAGTCCCTCCCTCCCCACATCCCTACCCCAAAACCCAACCAACTCCTATCCCCGCCCACCAAATGGTCTTTTTTAAATAAAAAAGTTTTACACTGCCTCCAAAAGATGCTTTGGCTCGACTTCAAACAAAAGTCTGGGGAAGAGAGTTCCACAAAACTTGGGTAGCAGTCAAGAACACCCTCCTGCACACCCCGTCCCACGGACAAGGCAAACAGATGGAACCTGCAAAAAGGCACTCCCGGATGACCATAGGGTCCTCAGTGGGACATGGTAGGTGAAATGGTCTTTCAGATATGGAACCCAAACCTGTTATATTTAGATGTTCACAGTCCTAAAACAATTAATCTTGGGCTCTCTTGGGGGCAAAATGCGTATCTTTCTGGTTCTTCGGTGCCTTGGCATTTTTATTTATCAAGCTTGTTGAGATTCACTAAAAAGGTAAACTACTTGAATTTTGGTTACCAACTGTGTTCTCCGTATGTTTTTTCCTGTTGTCCATTTTATCAGTGGGCCTGCGTACCCAACCTTCTGGAGACAAATAAGGTTAGTTATCAAATACTCTCAGGACAAGCAGACTTTCTGGGCATCGATCCTGTTGTTCAGAATGAAATAACTTTAGTGCAATCAGTTCCAGGCATTTTGCCAGTACTCTGGAGAAGATTTTAATATTTGAGTTCAATAGGGAGTTGAATCCAGATGACCCACAAGTGCTTCACATTTTTGTTCGATTTTAATAGCATCATAATTATTAGCTGTAATAATAATGTTCTCTGTGTTCGAAAGAGTTGAACCTACTGTCAGTGTGATTGCCCATTTATCATACATGAAAAGTGTTATCAGGATATTGGTGAATTTCCCATAAAATTTTCCAAGTTTATAAATTCCTAATCAATTGCAGGATATTCTTAAGAGATTTAAATATTTTTCCTTGTCAATTAAGACCTATTCTTAAATAAAGGGGGAATTAAAATTAGAAATGCCTTTGAATCTTTGCATAATAGCTTAAGGATGCCCCCTGTGCTTAGATAATATATCGGACTAAAAACACTGAAGGAATAGATCTTTTTACTCTAGGATGCACTTATTATTGAGTCAGTGTAGCCAAAGCCTAGTCTCTTCTATTCAGTAAAGAAAAGTTTACTCTCACAGTAAAAGTTTACTTTTTTTTTTTTAACTGAGTGTGAATTTTTACTTCATTGTAAACCTCTGAAAATAGTTACTCGCATTGGAAATACTAATAAAACTTCAATTACCATGGTACAAAACGTGTCACTATAAGAGAATAAAGCTTTATGGTACAATATGCTACATTATAGTACACATATAGGCTGTTTTTACATGGACGTCCCCACCCACCACTGAGTGTTCGGACAGATGTGTGTTTATTTTTATTTTATTTATTTATTTATTTATTTATTACATGCATTTGTAATCCTCTCCCTCCTGCACAATGGCAGCTCGGGGCGATGTACAACACAGTTATAAAACAACAGTAATAAAACATCTAAAATATTACAAAATATAAAATGGACATGACGGTTTCAAATAAGAATAACACCCCCCACTTACCTAACCCCTCCCCAAAGGCCTGGTGGAACAGCCAAGTCTTGCAACATCTACAGAAAGAGGGGAGGTCCGGGGATAAACGGACCTCCAATGGGAGGGAGTTCCACAGCCGAGGTGCGGCCGCTGAGAATGCCCTTTCCACCGTCGTCACCCGGTGTACCTGGGGTACTTCAAGCTGGGCACTCCCAGCCGACTGCAGGGGCCGCGAGACAACCCAAGGTCTGAGGCGGTCTCTCAGATAAACAGGACCCAAGCCGTTTAAGACTTTATAGATCATAACCAGCACCTTGAATTTGGCCCGGAAGACAATAGGTAGCCAGTGCAGAGTATGGAGCACAGGTGTAATGTGCTCATGGTGGCCCGTCCCCATTAGGAGATGGGCCACCGCGTTCTGCACTAGCTGCAACCTCTGGACCGTCATCAGGGGCAGCCCCACGTAGAGCGTGTTGAGGGGGGCATCCGTGTAAACAGGCCAGCGGTGGGTGGGGTGATGAGTGTGTGCTGGGTGTCCACCCGTGTGAACACCATGGGGGTGGGGGGGCGTGCATGTGTGCACGCTCCCGACGCCCACACATCTCCACTCATCTCCACATATGGAGCCATACAGAAAAATGGAGCAAACTCCGTGCGTGGAGATGGGTGTGTATCCGTTTAAAAGGTCACACACACACCTCCACCCACCATGCCAGCACACCCATCCCCTCACCCACCTCTGTCCATGTAAAAACAGCCATAGAATTTGTCATTTAAAAAAGATAGCTATGCTGGAAGCATCTTTGACATGCCCAATTTAAACCCATTCATTGGGGCCTCTGCCTCTTTTTAATTACCTTGAGAGTAGTCCTGAAATGAGAAATCTCGGCAAGTGCTGCTTCCATCAGAAGCAGGACATTTGCCAAGATTCGCCTGACGCTTAAACTTACTGGCCTTCCTGCTGTTTTCACCATTTCCCATTATTTTTCATAAGTTTAATGGGGTTGCTACAGGTTGGTCTCAAACCCCATGTGTGCCCCGCATGCATCATTAGAGGCTGTGAAGACAAAAACCTGCCAGTTAGGAACCAGGGAAGTGCTGGAAATTACCATAAAAGTGCTGTAAAACTCATAAAATTCCCAGAAAGTGATGAAAAAGTCTCAGGAACGACTACATGTCCTGGAAAGTGATGGAAATTATGGGGGAAATGGTGGAAGTGTGGAATTAACGGAAACTGTCTTCACAAGCAGTCCCAAAAGACTGGTATTTCCATTCAGAACAGAAACACTTGCTCTCATCTCAATCTTATTTGAGAGTCAGCACATTATAAAAATTCAGGTCATCACAGCAACCTCTATTGAAATAGCTTTACTTATCCCTCTGCATTGTAAGTGTCAGTCTTAAGTAGGGATAGGCATTTGGATTGAATTACAGATTTGGATCCATTACAGATTCGGACCTGTAATTTGTGGATTTAATTATGGATTGCGGATTTGGATTTTTCCCATTGAAGTTTACGGGAAACTGATCTGTACTCCCAAGTCCTATCCCTAGCCCTGGGACAGTGGGTCCAGTCTCACCCCACCCCTATTTCCAGGGACCAACGAGCGGTACTTGCCGGCTTCAGTAGGCTTGATTTGATGCACTGCTGCTGCTGTGGGGGTGCTGGAAGGCTCCCTCATTGCAGCGCACTCCCTGCACATGATCACACATGCGCAAAATGGTTGCCACCCTTAACCAAAATGGTAGCAACCAAAATAACATCACCGCCATTTTGCATATGACAAAACAGCCCTGGTGCCCACTTTTCATGTGCACGATCTGGAGCAGGCAGCACACCACATTGAGGGAGCTGCTGGAGCCCCCCATAGCAGCAATGGTGCTTCAATAAAGCCCTCCAAGGCTGGTAGTGCCACTCCAGGACCCCAGAGGATGGGGATGGGGATGGGGGGAAATCTAGATCTGTAACTACAGATCCATCAGGTATACAGATTAATCCGTAACTGCCCATTTTCAGATAGTTGTGGATGAATTCAAATCCATAATGCCCATCCCTAGTGTTAAAGGAAGACAAAGGATCCTCCCTCCCCACATCTGCTTTGCCCCCTCCCTCCGCACCTTCAGATGCCTCCTCAAAACCCACCTCTTCCTCACCGCCTTTCCCGACACCTGCTTAGAACTTGCCTTCAATATTTACTTCCTGCCCTCCCCTCAGACTCCTGCCTAACTGCAACCGAGCCAAGCACGTGCACCTGAGACCTCGCATCTGCTGAATGTTATTTATCCCATGTCTCTTCCTATGTCCCCTCTCCTTGTCACCCCCCTCCATGTCTATTAGATTGTAAGCCGTAGGCATGGACCACGTCTACCTTATTGTTCTGTAAAGCACCAGGTACACAGCTGGTGCTATACAAATGCTAATAATAATAATAATAATTTTAATCCATATCTGAATTCAGATCTTTATTCCTTTCTCTGCAATATCATTACACTAACAGAAAATCCTGTTCCATTAAAGTAAACGAGAGTTTTGCCATCGACTTCAGTGGGTGGAGGGATGCCCCCTAAGTGACAATAGAACAGACTGACAGAGAGAGTCTCAGTATTGAAGTAAATGGAACAGACCCAAGAAAATCACCAAGCTATTGTTGTTGTACCAGGTACATTTTTTCTAACCTGTTGCCTTAAAATTACCTTAATACCTTTCAAAAGCATCATCAGAGTCTGACACTGTTTTAGTCTCTGCCTTTATAATGGTCTTTTACATAGTTTTGACCCCAATATTTCAGTATTTTAGATACATTTCTTAGACAGTACAGTAACTGAAATCCCTGAAACTCAGTCATGTTCCCAGTTTTCCATTTTCCCAACTTGTCTTGGGGAAATTATATCAGGGTACCAGTTAGGGAGGGTGGGGGAGCATTACTGCCACTCTCTCCCACCCATATTTTCCACCACATGCTATTATTATTAGAAGCATTTATATAGTGCCAGCAATGTACCTGGCACTTTACCAAGTAATGGAAAAGACACGGTCCCTGACCTAGGGCTTACAATCTTGGAGATGGGGGGTGGGAGGGAGATGAAGGAATTTATTTATTTATTTATATTTCTTAGCCGCCCCCTCATGCCCACAGCATCTCAGGAAACAGAGGGAGAGACAAGGAGTGTAACATTCACGAAGATGCGAGGTCCCAGGTGCATGTGCTTGGCTTGGTTACATGCTGATTCATATTTCAAGAATTCCTGCATCTTTAGCCCAAGAGCTGGTTCCTGGGGCCTCTGATGCCCCTCCCCCTACTGAAATAGGTAACAACTCCCCTGGATTATATGTGGATGTCTTCTCTCTCGCACATAAGGAAGTTTCAGTTGCCTGTGCTGCACCACCATTTTCTCTTACCTGTGAACATCAGACATAGGCTGCTTTTATATGACCAGGTCGCAGTCACGTGACCTGCTCACGCGATTTTTCAAAATCCCACAAGGCAGGATTATATGTGACTATAGACACAATCAGGCACATTCAAGATGGCTGTGCGGTGTTTGCCAACCGCAAACTAAATACCTCAGTGGGTGAGGTATTTAGTTTGGGGTGAAAAGTGCTCCTGGCCACCACAACAATCTGACATTTCAGGCACAGCAAGGGATCCAGGGTGCAGCCAGACGAGCTGCAGGAGACTGGTCCCCTCATAGTGGGCAGTTACTGCTGCCACGCTTTGGGCCTGTGGGGAGAGCTGGCCTGGCCACATGATCCGCTCCCCTGCAGCCATCAAACAGCTGTTGCACACTCCGGGTGGGCTAAGGAGCCAGTTACATGGGGCTAGTGGCTCCGACTCCTGCCACAGTGCAGGATTGGGCCAGCTGCAGCTTGGTAGCTATTGGACAGTGGGGGGGATTTGGGGGCAGATGAGACAGGGGAGGGGGTGCCCAGCACCTTAAATTGTGTCCAATTGTATCTTCACCCCCCCTGCTCCCAACCAGGCGGGGGTGGGGGGAGGCAAGGGCACTCTCCGGGCAGCTATAACTGTGCAGGGGCCACTGTACAGAGTGCAGATGATATAAGTGATGGCCGCCTCCACCCACAAACGGCCCGCCAGTGGGTCTTCACTCTTTGGTGCCGCCCTCAGGGAAACTCCCCTTTCTGTTGTTACCTGGGGACAGGAGGACAGAAGCAAACAGGTATAGGCACTCCTCCAACACAAGCACTAGCCCTTCCTTCTCCCCACCCTCAGAGCAGCTTCCCTTTATGTTGGTACCTGGGGAAAGGAGGACAGAAGCAAACAGGTGTAGGCATTCCTCCATCACAAACACTAGCCCTTCCTTCTTTGACTTTAATGGTGGAGGATTGTGCTCACTAGGGATGGGACTCTGGGCAAAATTTCGGTTTCTGTCCATTTCGGTTTTGGTTCTCATGAATTTCGGTTCTTTTTTTTGTTTCGGTACTATCGGATCTTTTGCATTGATTTTTGTACCGGATTTTTAACATTGTGGTATCCGATAGTACCGAAACCCAAAAAGAAATGAAATTTGGGATTAATCTGAAATGGCCATTTTCGGGTACTTTTGGTTTTATCTGAAACCGAAATTCCCATCCCTTACTGCTCATGATGTTCTTTCTTGCAAGTGTGTTGTTCATTTTACATAAAAAGCACATGTTGTATTTGCAAATATTCATTTATTTATTTTTGCATTTGCAAGTATCAATAAAACTGATCTATAAGAAAGAGTGTAATGTTGCAGTGACAAGAGGTTCTGAATCTCACTTGCCCTTAAAATTTAACAGTCTGGATGCAAACTCAATGGCCCAGGGCTGTGTGATTCCACTCTTGCATAAGGCAATTAAATCCTTTACATAGCAGTACACCCAAAGACAAATGGAGCTAGGCTAGGCTAGACCCACCCAACCATATGGCTTTGGTAAGCACAGCCACATGGGAAAAATAGGATTTAACCCTAGCAAGTTGGACATACCCACTGTACTAATCCGGTGTTGGGGTCAAACAGACCCCAATTAAGCCATAATTTTTTTAAAAAACCAACAAACCGAGGGTTAATTTGAAAAGGACGACAGCTATCTAGAAAAAAATTCACACTGTATCAAGATTTTGTGGGGGGAGGACAGGAATAGGAATAACACAAAAGGCAGCAGGGGTCAGAAATACCCCACAATGTTAACACTATCAACTACACAGGAATAGCAGCTGAGTTTTCAACTGGGGTGCCAAGTGTTTACCAAACAATTATTGATTCTATCCAATTATCCTTGTATTCCTCTGAGATGGCTTCATGAAGTTTGATATCTGCCTTTAGATAGCAACCTTACTTCAAAAAGGTCAATTTAATGTTAATGTTGACTCTTACTGACAAAAGGGTCACTTAGCAAGTAAATAGAGACTTCATTAGCACACTTTGTATTCCTCTGAGATGGCTCCATGAAGTCTCCTGATCTGCCTTTAGATAACCTGCAAACAGGTTTTGTTTGTAGTATCTGCAAGGTTTTGTTAACAGTAATGTTAACCCTTACTGGCCAAAAGAATCACTTGGCAAGTAAATGGAAGAGTCCAAATGACCCCATATGGCTGATTGATAAGTATTTTTCAAAATGAACTCTGCAAGCAGCTCTGATGAAAAAAACAGTGTTGAAGGTTCACACCAGTAAGGTTATAATGCCAAAAAAATATACAACTTGTAAAGTGGTTCTTTAGCTTGGAATAATAGACCTCCAAAAGCGTCTGTAGTAATATTTTTGTACACACGAAAATATCATTAATGAAAACCAACACAATGCTATATTTCTTTCTATTGCCACTTGTGAGAAAAGAAAGAAAGAACAGGTTCTGATTTAAGCATTTAAAGAAATAATAAACATTTATTTTTAACAGCATTTTGGGGGATCTATATTACTTACAGTTTCCCATGCACTTCACTTGGGGTCAGTTTGACCCCCAGCAGCATCAGAAAAAAAACTTAATTTAAAAAAAAATTACAAAGGGGGAGGGGGCATGAAACACTGCAGGGCAATAGAGCCCATTAAGGTTGACAAACTCATGAAGTTTAGAAGTTTGCTAAAAAATAATAATTATTAACTCTTTTGTACCCCTGTTGGGTGAGTTAGACCCCACCTATCAGCCTAATGAGTGGACAAACACAGGGACTGTGGAAATGGGTGCCTGATTCACAAAGCAGTCCAGAATTTGGCTGTGATAGAAACTTGCACCAGTTACTGGAGAAGCTATAAAGGGAAAGTAATTTGTGGACTTTTATCTGTGTTATGACTGTGGAGATTGTTTTTAGGAGAGCACTACCTACACTTATTGTTGCTTCCTGTCTCGTCCTCTTCAATATGCAAACTTGTAAATAAGCAGATTTCTACTTGCCAACGCACCCCTTCCCCCCCGGAGAATGAGACACAGAGACGTGATGTGGATTATAAATGGCCACACTCTTTAATCAAAAGATCAGTGAAGTTGGTGGGATTGCTTCTAAGCAATCACGGGTCCAGTATTTTATACCTAAAATTCTCAACATTATTAACCAACACAAGTATCTGGCCTGGATATGCCCTCCAATGCCAACACTCCATTCAAATTCTAAACATCCCCTTCGAACAGCTCCCTGGTCAAGGCCGAAGGGGAAAACTTGCCTAAGCAGACACGAGTAAGGAGGATGGTATCATTAAGATTGAGGGCCATGCTTGCCCTTACCCCCGCTTGACACCTCTCCCAGGGGGAATGATCCTGCCGTTGCCATGCCCTGCTTATCAGCAGGTATCGCCCCCCCATCTCTTAAGGAGATGACTCTTTCTTCTATGCTATATCTACCTAACAAGGAAACCTATTAACCATACTGGACCCCCGCCACTACCACGGCATCCACCAGATTCTGGTCCATGCCGTGGCCCCACCAACTCCTGAATCAGACCATATCCCTTAAAATTGCTGTTATGTTATCTAAGTACAATTTTGTTCCCTCAAGGGACAAATGAACACCGTCTTCTAAATATAATTCTGTCCTTGCATATGTAATTTGATTGTGCCTTACACATACCCCTCCCATTCCTAACCACCACTTGTTGATTTCCCGATTCACATTTCTCCTGGCCTTATCTATCTTTTTGGGTTGAGTGCCTCCCCCCCATGAGAGGCGTGGTATCAGGTGAGTCCATAAAATTCTAACCCCCGGGAAAAAACCCGAAATCAACGGTAGGTGTGATTTGATTTGAATTATTAAATGGACACTAGTTCTGACCCGTAGGTCATTTTCACCTAAATGTATGACAAGGATGTTTGGGTGCTCTTTGTTCCTCATATGGGACAACTGTGGTACTAACTGGGCCCACCTCATGCCCCCTTTTCCTATCCAGTTAATGTTTGCCCTTTGCGTCAAACCTAGTTGCGTCCCCCCACTGGATCGCTTCGCCGCCTCCTCAGCCCGGCGAACGAAACTGTGGCCGATTATCCACACCACCATCTTGTTTGCTGCAAGTTGTCTATGTCCTGAAGGAATGGGGAAAACAAATTATTAGTTTTTTGTCTGTGGGCGGATGTAACCTTGGTAGGCCCGTGAGCGCCATCTTCCAATGGCCCTGATGTCTCTTTCTGTCATACCCACTGCTGCAGCTGCTGTCGCGGCCCCTATCCTGAATGAATGTGTCCCGTATCTGTCTACTGGCAGGCCGACCCCTTTCAGTGTTTTCTTAAAAACCCTTGTGAATTGGAATCGTGTGATTGGTGTCTTGTTCAGATGTATAAACAAATTTCCCAACCCCGAAGGCCGTGCTTGGAGGTATCCCTCAATTGCCCTGACCGGACAGATATTGAGCATCCTTGTTCGATTTAGGGTGACTATTTGCCCGTGCCCTTTCTGATCGGTCTTGGACCGACGGATCCTGATAATTAACATACCTGAGCTAATCTCAATATCCTGGACCGTTATAGACCTACCTGCTTGGTCGTATTTGCCCTCAGCTGCGACCTCGCTTATCCTGAATGCCCCAAAAAACATAACCTTGAAAATCTTGGAAAACAGTAATGTTTCGTAACTATTAAAACAAATTCCGGGCAACGCTTTACAAAGCGACCGTAACATTGCGGGTGAAATAGGGGCTCTTTTGTCGACTGGGCGTTCTTGCTCTCTAGTCCAACTCTCAATCATGCGTCGTGCGAAAAAACCTTTGTCAGGTGAGGGGTATCCATGTAAACGATTCATGAATGCCAAAGCTGCAACCTTTCCCGCTATTGTCCTGTTAGTCAATGCCCTACTTCGTATGTGTATTAAAAATTGTAGCATCTCGTCCTCTTGTATGGGAAAAGCTAGTCTCCAGCCCCTCCCCCTTCTAAACTCTTGGAATTCTTTAAATGCATGATTATAGGCTGTTTGGGTACGGGTGGCCAGGGATCCCTGTACGACCCTCCGCATCTCTACTCGCCAAGGCTCCACAAACCCATGGGCAACTTCTCTGGGTAGGGTGATGCCTCCGGTGCTAACTCCCGGAATCTCTCCATCTGTAACCGAGAGAGGGCATCTGCAATAGTATTATCCACCCCTGGAACATGGCGGGCTGTGAACAATATATTGTGTTTGAGGCAATTGAGAACCATTACTCGGACCAATCGCATAACCCTTGGGGACCTAGATGTTGTGGAGTTGATAACATGTACCACTGCCAAGTTATCACACCAAAACATCACTGCCTTGTTGTGAAAATCGGTTGCCCAAAGTTGTACTGCCAAAACAATGGGGAAAAGTTCTAAGAAGGTCAGATCTCGTGTGACCCCTGACTGTGACCAGGATAGGGGCCATGGTGCGGCGCACCACCGCCCATTAAAATATACTCCAAATCCCACTCCTCCTGCTGAGTCGGAATGAACCTGGAGTCGAGCCCCTTCCTTATATTTATCTAGCCAAAAACTAACTCCATTGAAATTGTCCAAGAAGGTTGCCCAAGTCCCTATGTCTTCTTTTATCTCCCTTGTTACCCTAACGTGGTGGTGTTGAGGGGGGTTTCCTGCTAGAGGGGTGTATAACCATGACAGGAATGCTCTCCCTGGCACAATTACTCTACATGCAAAATTCAAGCTACCTACGAGTGACTGAATTGTGCGTACTGTTACTTTTTTGGCCACCCGGCACGCTTCCAGCTTTTCTTTGAGCAAATCAAGTTTGTCCCTGGGGAGGCACGAAAGGGTACGCTCCGTGTCGATTTCAATCCCCAAATACGTGAGTCTAGTAGCTGGGCCCTCCGTTTTCTCTGGGGCCAGCGGTAAACCCAAGTGTTTGGCTAAGCGTTGGAACTCATCGAGCAGGCCCTCGCACACTCCTGGGGTTGGTGGAGCAATTAACAAAAAATCGTCTAGATATTTCGAGATGTCCCCCATCCCCATGCGCTGACGAAAAATCCACTCCACCAACGAGCTAAAGCGCTCAAAAGCGGAGCAGGAAATCGAACAGCCCATGGGCATGGCCCTGTCATAGTAATATGCCCCTTCAAACTTCATTCCCAAGAGGTGAAAGCTACCCGGGTGTACCGGCAGGAGGCGGAATGCAGATTTGACATCGCATTTGGCCAGTCGTGCCCCTCTGCCAAATGACCTTACTCGTTCGATTGCCTGGTCAAATGACGTGTACCTTACCGTCGAAAGGTCTTTCGGGATGGCGTCATTTACCGAGCGCCCCCTTGGGTATGATAAATGGTGAATGAGCCGAAATTCACCTGGAGCCTTTTTTGGCACGATTCCCAAAGGGGATACCATAAAGTTATCAAAGGGGGGCTCGTCAAATGGTCCTGCAATACGCCCTTCTATCACTTCCTTTCCAATCTTACTCCTAACTACTTCCTCCATCCCCCGTACCGACTTCAGGTTAGGCGGTTCACGGCCGGGGTTAACGTTAACTACCGGAATAATGAAACCATAATCAAAACCTTGTATAATATAACGAACTTCTGCTCTGTCTGGGTGGTCTACTAAGGCCTTCTCGAGTCGCCTCACTTCAATTGGAGTTGGGCCCTTTCCCTCTCCCGGCCCCTGTCTGGCCACCTTGGCTACTTGGGCCCGGTCCCATTCCTGGCTGGTTCTTCCTAATGCCCCCCGGCTTTCCTCTGTAACAGGTTGATACTGAGTGAGACCCTCCACACACGGAACAGGCATGACGGAATTTACAATTTCCCCTAGAACACCTCCCGTTCCTGTTATACTCCCAGCAGGTAGCATTTCCGGGCCGTCTGTTCTCTGCCCTATTAGGATCATTTGCTGGGGCAACTCCCCCTTTTACCAACACATGCCCACTGTCTGTCTTGGGTGTATTGGTCGTGTCGACCATACAGTCCAACCAGAGATCTTGGGCGTGGCGGTCCCATCGCAGTCCCGGGGTAAAAGATGCCCTATGCCTGAATGCTTCGTCATATCGAAGCCAGGCTCCTGGAGGGCCCACTCCGTAAGCCCTCTTTACGATGTCTGCGTATTTTAACATTTCCACTGCCCGCTCGGGGAAAACTTCCAGCACCACTCCTAAGTATACGGAGAAGGCAGATGACCAGTTGGCCCAATTCCTGTCTGCCTTGGGCCTTCTGAACCTCTCCTTCTCTTTTGTGTCATCTTTTTCAGCCGGATCCGCAATTGGATCGCTGAATAGGAGGGCGAAGATATCTATATATTCGCCTCTCCATATCCTTTCCCTGGTGGCATAGGCGAGATGCTCGCCTATGGGGGAGGATAACTCTGAATAGCCACCACCCAAAGGTGGCACAGGGCGGGCCGGGGGCAGTATGGGTAGCTCGGATTGTACCCGCTGCTGACTTACTGTATCCGTACCCCATCTCTGAGGGGCAGCCCACCCAGGGCGAAATCCCCCAGCCACGGACTGGTACCCAGTTGGGGGGGGTATCGGGGTAACCTTTACCCATGTTCCATTCCACCACAACATCTGTGGTGCCGAACGATGGCCTGCGGGCTGTGACTGTTGTCCCCTGTCTGACTGAAATTGTTGCATCCCTAACAACTCATTTGGCCCACCCTCTGTTCTTTGTCCTACTTCTGTCCTGGCTTTTTCCAGCTGTCCCTGCAACCTGGGATCATAATTAGTCAGCCAGTGGGACTCACCTATCTGTGCCTCCCCTTCCCTGTAACCGCCCTCATACCTTCGGTTTTCCTCACCTTCCTGGGGCCAGCCAGCGTCCTCACTCATGTGGTGGGGAGTATGTCTCCTTCGCTCGGCCGTGGATTGCAGCTCCTTCTCCAGCGCCTGGATTCTTTCCCTCATCCTTCTATCTGCATGCTCCCTTTCTGCAGTACTGGACTCCCTCCTGGGTTCCTCAGGCAGCTCCTCCTCCAAATCTGCTGGGACATAAATATTGCCCCCTCCCCCTTGCGAGCCCCCCGCCTGTGGGGGGCCCCCAAAGCCGCGGGCGGTTGTACCCTTTGCCCTCTCTGGGCACAGTCCTGCTGTTGCCTTGCCCGGGTCGTGGGAGTTTGGTCCTGGGGGCCAGGCCATCCCCAAATTCCATCATCCCTGTCTGGTTGATCCTGGTGACCCATATTGTCATGATAAGGGTTTTCCTGCTGGGCCCTTATCATACCCTCACTCCGCACTGTGCCTGGGCCTGTGCCACTGGCCTGATTACTGGCCCATGGTCGGGGGCCTTCATCCCAATCTTCCCTCCTATATCGGGCTGGAGGAATAATGGGCCTATCCCCGCGCCTGACTGGTGCAGGCCTCTCGCCTCCTGCCCGCTCCCGTACCTCCCTTAGGGTGGTCTGTGTACCTTGGCTCGTGCCCCAGCCCTCCCTGGGGTCCGGGCCTGCCATTTCCCCCTCCCCCTGGGCTCTCATTGCTGCCGCCAGGGCCTCGCAGGCCTGCAAACGGCCCTGCATCTCCTCCCTAGAGGGAAGGGGGGGAGGCGCGCTCTCCCCTTCCCTGCTCACCGGGCGCTGTATGGCCACTGGGGGTTCATCCTCTGCTGCAGCAGCTGGGTGCTTCTTTGCCCGTTGTTCTTTTCCTGCCGACTTCTTCTTCTGCCGGCCCATCTTTCCCTTTTTTTTCGAAAACAAGAGCAGCGTTTCTACGCTGCTGCTGCACACGTTGATCAGGGCTGCAATGAGGTGAAATTGCTCGGGCAGCAACTGTTTCCTACCCCCTCCTATGGAAGGGGAGGAGCTGCCCCGAGCCGTCCAATCAGGTGGCCAGTACACGCTCACCTGATACCCGGGCCACTATTCAGCAGTGCCCGGGTCGAACGCAACGGGGTTTCCTGCCCCTGAATTTTTCGCGCCTCTTCTCCGGCGCGGGGAAAAGGGGGGGGCGCGGCAATTTCCCCCCTCCGCGATTCGGGGGCGGAGGGCCCTAAACACCATAAGACTCCAGTCTGTTCTTCTCACAAGAAAATCAACTAAAACTTACTATGTCAGGGAAGAGGAAGCACCAAGAATACAGTGTCTCCAATTTTAAAAGTGGACTGTGGCTCTAATTTTTGCATAAAGTTCCAGGCCCACAAAAAAATTAGAATGAGCAGCTGCAGAATTGCTGTTTCCATGTTAACAGCTGGTGTAGTTTTATTGTGAAAACTGTGGGACGTGGTGTGCCAAGTGATTTTTTAAAAAACAATTTTTCTGACTGGAGCAAATATAATGGGGAAGGGACTGAGCATTCAAACGCTGCAGCATATGGCTTTAAAATTCCCATTCATGGTACTGGGTTCATAAGGAATTTAATAGAATTTGATTTCAAGGCACTTTATCTGAAGGACCATTACCTATTTTTGTTTACTTCTTTTTGTCATTATTCAGTCCCACAGAAAAATCAAGACAAAATGCAATTAAGCCTGAAAGTCACTGTTGTAAAAAAAGAAAGCTCATAAAGATGGGGGTGGAAGATAAATTTTCTGAAATATAAGTACCTGCTTTAGTTGAGGGATAAAATAGCTAAGAGATGTGTACTTTGTTCAGTCACTCAAAAAACCATGTTAACTTTTTAAACGCCTTAAATATTTGCACTCGATTAGCTCTCCCACCACTATGAATTGGTGGGAAGCTGCCCTCCAGAAGCCACTCAGACTCGAGCTCAAGCGAACCTCTGGGGGAAGGGAGTTCCATAGAACTGGGACAGTGACCAAGAATGCTCTCTTGCGCACTCCCATCCCACGGACAAGAGTAACAGGTGGGAATTGGCACTGCCTGAGTCCAGGAGCTGTGTGTGTGTGTGTGTGTACACACGATGAGCCTGTACTACTCCAGCCCTGGGGGAAGTAGCTCTGCATCAGGCCCCAGGATTGTACGGGTCTGGTGAGCTCACGCTGCCCTGACCCCAGAGGAAGCAGCACTACACTGGCCCCAGGCAGCATCAGAAACAATTGGAAAGAAGAATGGTGTGAAACATCAAGGTGTGGAGCTGAGAACTGAGAGCAACAGATGGAGTTAGGTGTGGGGGTTCACCCTGCCCCCTTTGGGAAAGGAAGGTGAGAACCACTCTGTGGGGTGAGCACAAATGAAAGGAGCAAGGAAGCAAACTCTGCTAAGGGAAGGGGTTGAGGTAGGATAAAGGAGTGTCGGAGTCAACAAGGTGCACCAAGTGCTTCTCTAAAAAGAATCAGGGAGCGCATGGAACTTTGTCCATCCCTGCATTATTCCATGTCAGTAATAAACCAAAAAGTTATTTCCTTCATAATAGAAGTAATGTACATTTTTCTAACAAAAAAGGCATATATTTTTTTTTCCCCTCAAAACACTAAAGATTCAATCCTCCCCTCCCCATTGAACAATGGCAAAACTTCCAATGACTTTGGGTGAAAACAGACATGCAAGTAACACTGCTTTAATATTTCTTATGCATGTTGCATGGCAGTATTGGCACCCTATGCAGTCCTGCAATATGCATAAGAAAGGTTAAAGCGGTGTTAAGCAGAGTTAAGATGCATGTCTGTTTTCACCCTTCAATGATTGAGGATTATCCTGCCTGTTAAGAAAATACCATGATTTCTATCTCATTATTTTTCTTAAGAAAGAAAAGCCATCTTTTTTCCAAAAGGCACTTAGACAAAGTGGTGAGTTTAGTGCCTCCATGTCAAGAGTACAGATGGTAGCAGGTTTTGCGACTTTCAGAAGTTTTGAAATGGTGCTCTGTCCTTAAAGGATAAAATTATAATTAGGAAAACATAGAAAATAGGAAGCTGTATACATAGTTCAATCAAATGTATATTGATTTGAAACAATTAACCAAAAATTAGTGGTTCAGGTTCCTCTGCCAAACAATTTCTGTTTTTATTCTTCCTTTTCAGTTTTGAAAATAACATCAACTACCTAAAAGGGAAGAATTGTGACTTCTTCTGCAACTAGAAATCCATTAATCCAAACCGGCCAATCCTTAAAACACTCCAGTGCATGTAGCCCCTTGGAAGTGAATTCAGCTTTCACCAGCAAAGTGCTTTGTGGAATAGAGCCTATATAGCTATCAAAGTGAAACAGCTATATATGGTCCCTTTCTGCCATCTTGTGGTACTATATGTTGTGCAAAGTTTCTGCTCAGAGTCATTTCAGGGAGGTGTTGGTATAGGATTGACTTTTATTATTTTTATCATATGCTGAGAATTGTTTGAGTATTATTTCTAGGTGTTTTCCAGACACATGACTAGTGATTTTAGTTAGTTGTTAGTTCATTGAATATGCATGTATTATACTGTGCTTGACTATTTGTTAACTGACAAATGAAAATCAAACTAGGCTAAAGAATGAAAAAATGAATGTATTTTAAAATTAAATGTGGTTGATACTAGGGATGGGCGAACAGAACGGAGTTCGAAAATTCGGTTCAGTCCAGTTTGGTTTAAAATTCGAATTCGGTAATTTGGTTCGGTTCAGTTTTAAATTCGAGTTCGGTTCGGAAGTTCAGTTCGGTCAACTGAACAGACAGAGTTCGCTCCGAACTTCCGAACCGCGTTCACCCATCCCTAGTTGACACCCAGGAAACCCCGGGGACCTCAAGGAGGGCACTGCTCCATGCCCCTCTCCACTCCATTATTGTTGCATGAGCAGTTTGCTTGTTTAAAAGCACACCTCCTACCTTGCGCGTCCTGGGGGATCAAGGGAGTTTTTGTAATGTGCATTCCACCCACTCATCTAAAAATGCCCAGTGTAGAGCACAGGCAGGGTCTTGCAGCTGCTCCCTGGGAGAACAGGTAAGGTCTCTGTTTGTGACAAAGGAGACAGTATTCCTCCCCAAGCCCCTATGCCAGACCTCCTCCCCCTATTTAGGGAAGGAGCGGGCCAGCTAGAATTGCCCCAGACCCCTGACCACTCTGCAGTGTAGGGCACAAGAAGGACCATACAGACAAGAGAATGACCCTCTGCCATCAGGAATGCCTGCACACACCAAAGCTGGGATGTTACCAGTCACCACCAAGGGTCTGTTCCCAACCAGCAGCTGTATCTGGGGCAGCTACAGCTGATGGAGGATCATTCCTAGCCCTGTACGTGCTATAAGGAGTAGCTCAGGAGTACCAGATGCCCAATGGAATGGGTAAGCTCCCCTGTCAGACATGACAGTAATAGCCGTTTCACCCCACTCCCAACAAAACCTTTCTGGCCAACATCAACTGAGGCCAGTTCTTAGCTTCTCAAGGACATTCTGGGAGTTGTGGCCATTCTAGGGACTCTTCCTGGAACTACTCTACCTACCTGCCACCAATCCTACTCCCACTTAGGGAGCTGCCACAGCTGTCAATGTTTCCTGTCCTGGAACTGCAGGCTCATCTCACAGCTACGTTCAGGGGGCACAGCAATGCAATGCCCAAAATAAGGAAAGATCCCACCACTGGGGCAGGTCTAGGAGCCCACGTTCCCCCTAAGGTAAAGGAGTCTATCCCCTGACCGGTGTTTGAGTGGCTGGATGGCAGGTTAATACCCAGGTCTTCAGTGACTGTGTGGGTTTGAAGGCCGGCACCAGGAAGAGGGGATGTACCCTGCAGTTTTGTGGGACATGGAGCCAGTTGTAAAAACCTGATCCAGGCTGCTGCTTAGCTGAGCAAGGCAACTTCATCTTAGTCCCTCCCATCTCATCTCTCTCCTTTACCCATAGGCAGCAGCTGACAGCAGGGAACCCTCCCCTCTTTGCCCTCCCATCGGCCCAGGCAACCCTGTTTGTATTCCCAGAGGTGGATACAGGGGCTTTGGACCTTGCCAAGTTCTTTGTCTTGCACACGGACAAGGAAGATTTCCTGAAGGACGCCTTGGATAGAAGAGCTGAATCCTTCCTGAGACAAAATTTTGAAGCTGCTTTGTATGCCTTCAAAGCTTCAGTGACTGCTTCAGCATTCTCCAGTGTGGTAGTTAATATTATGGCTAAAGGATCTGTCTGATCCAGCCCCCTAAAAGCCTTTAAAGGATGGCCATTATTTTTGCATGGGCAGGTTGCTCATTTAAAAGCACACCTCCTACTTTGCATGTCTGGGGGGATTACGGAAGTTTTGTAATGTGAATTCTACCCACTCATCTAAAAATGCCCAGTGTAAACCACAGGCAGGGCCTGTTATACACTGCCTCCCATCTCATGTGATGCTCAGACTTGAGCTCAAGCAAACCTCTGTGGGAAGGGAGTCCCACAACACTGGAGCAGTGCCCAAGAACACTCCTCTGTGCATCTCTATGCCACAGACAAGGATAACAGGAGGAACCTGAAGGAGAGCAGTCCCAGCCAACAGCAGGGGTAACAGCAGCGCATGGTAGGCAGCAGAGCAGAAGAAGTTGTCTATCATAGAGGTGTGCACCAGGGACCTATGTCATTTTTCATTTTCATTATTTAATCTTTCGTTTTTGTTTTTATAAATATCAAATTTTCATTTTCGTTTTTGCTTGTATTTTTGTTTTCCATTGGTTTCAAAAGAAAACATGATTTTGGCTGTAACTTTATTTTTCTTCATTATATTTGGATGAAACTTGGAGAGGATGTGCCTTCAATGGAAAGCATTAAGTGTACCGAATTTCAGAAAGACTGGATAAAGGAATCTGATTTTTAAAGCAGTTGGATTATGCTATGTTGCACAAATCTGCATATACGTTCCTGACTGTAACTTCTTTGCCTCCCATCTAATGTGGCAAGATTATACCCCTCCCCATGTGTACTATCTATGCCAAATTTCAGAAGGATTGGATAAAGGATCCTGGTGATATAAGCAATTAACTTATAAATGTAACATCTATGTAGTCCAACCAGTGTACATCAAATTTGGCAGGGCTGTATCTCACACCTCCAGGATCATCTCTGTGAAATATCAGTAATATGTCAAATTTTATATTCCTGCACAGCATATGCAGAGAATGAGACTATGCCAGGGATTCTCTTACATGTCACTGTGGTATAAAATCGGTTTGTGATGCCAATTGGCCAGTAGAAATGTCAATCAAATATCCTCATTCTGTGCTGTGACCATCCCAACTTTTCTCCCCCTCTTGTTACTGGGAAATCGGAAGCATCTGTTTAAGAAAGAGCCAATAGAGATTCTCTTATGTCCTCCGTCACAGTGCTGCAGGATGTGATTGTGATTATAATTGGCCAGCCTGGATGTGTAAACTATGTCTCCTGATTGCTAGGATGCTATCCCCAAAGTCCCAGTTAAGTCCCTTCTATGCCCGCCTCAGGGCCACCCCCTATGCCTGCCTCGAACCCACCATCGATTGGTCCTGTAAAGCTGGAAGCATGCAGTAATTGGCCAGTGAATGTGTCTGTCAGTCTGTTGGGTTGCTCCTCATCCTCCCTCCCCTACAGCCTCCCTCCCCCTGCCATGCCAGGTGCCTGCCTCTGACTGGCACTGCATGGGCTGCTATTTATCTGAATAATGGTCTTCAAGGGGACAACTTCAATTGCTAATAAAATTGGGTCCCTTAATCAAATTGTCGTGCAATTGGGCAGAGATGACAGGGAAGGTGTGTGATAAATTTCTCCCAAATTACTTGTAAACAGGATGGAACATAAAAATTTTACAATCAGAAATGTATTTTCAAGTTAATAGCTTATAACATCAGGACACTTTATCCAATCTTTCTGAAATTTGGTAGGATTGGTACACTAGAGGAGGGACATAATCTTCCCAGGTTTCATGCAAACTGGATGGAAGATAAAAAAGGTGTAGCCACTAGCCAGGAATGTGTATGGAGCTTTTCTTAAAATCACAACATTCAATTGCTTATAAAATCGGTCCACTCTATCCAATCTTTTCAAACTTGGGTACACATAGTGCCCTCCATTGGGGGTACAATCTCCCCAAGTGTCACCAGAAGTGAATAAGAATAAAAAAAGTTATAGCCTGAAATATGTTTTACAGTGTTTCCCCATTATTTCAAAAACAAAGTCTTTTTCGTTGTTGTTATGTCATTTTTGTTATTACAATAAAGGTAAATGAAAATCAAAATTTTCTTTTTTGTTATCATAACAAAATTGAAATGCACACCCCTAGTCTATGACCTCTTCCTGCTCTGTAGATGCCACAGTTGATACAAGGCAATGCACAACAGGGCAATGGTCATGAGTGCCATCACTTGGCATTTTATATGGCCTTCTTTTCCCTCCAGGTTCCCAGGTTACAAGTCTCAGTTTACAGTGACAAAGTCCTGATGACAGCAAGGAAAAAAGTCTGCCAACCAGACATCTAAGCACCCTTCCAAGCCTGGGAAGCCACCTCTTCATGTCTATCCAGCCATAAGAATAGGCCCACCTAATTGTTTAACAGTGGAGGCACACTTTAAGACTTCTGACTGATAGAGAACATTGCAGAAGGGTATGCATTGGAACTGCAATCCTTCCATGGTTAGTTTCTCATAGCACCCTGAGAGCCCACTGTGATTCGAATCACAACATTCTGGAGGCAATGATCTAACATCTCCTTTCCATTAGGGCAGTGGAACTGGTGCCATTACACATGTAGTACACAGGACTGCATGTTATCTTCTTTATGATCCCACAGGAAAAAAGGGACTGAGGGCAATTTTAGATCTTGGGTAGCTCAACAGATTTATTAGGTCTTGAAAATTCAAGATGGAAACCTAGATGTCCGTCCTCACAGCCTTTCAGCTGGGAAACTATCTGACATCAATAGATTTGAAGGAGGAGTACCTCCATGTTTCCACCAGACTCAGGTACTGACAGTTTCTCAGGTTTGCCTCCATCGAGCGGCACTTCCAGTACAGATCTCTTCCCTTTAGCTTTGCATCATCCCTCAGGATCTTCAGCAAGTTTCTGGTAGTGCTGATGTCAGTGCTGAGAGAGAGGATATCCATGTATATCCGCATCTGAATGACAGTTTCATCTGGGCTCACTCTCTATACAAGTGTCGTCAGGACACCTGGACCACCCTTCCCTAATTCAAGGCTCATGAGTTCATCATAAACTGAGAAATGAACTCTCTGTTGCCAACACAGCACCTCAATTATCTGGGACCTCAGTTATCTGGGAGCTACAACTGATATCAGGTGCCACAGGGTTCTCATCTGGGAGACAGGAAGTTCAAGTTCAAGTGCCTGCTCCAATGAGTTTCAGACCAGAGGAAGCCAATCTGAGGATGATAGCTGTTACCTGGGGTCACATGATGTTTTACATGGAACTAGTAAGTGGGGCATGCTTCCATCTCAGACCCCTCCAATTCTTCCTGGCAGATTGTCAGCAGGGCAGATCAAAGTTATCTCTCTCCTTCAGAGATAGTGTCAACAGGCTTTATGCTGGACTTCCCATCCAGGAGCCTGGATAGTTTCTGGAACATCACATCCATCAAAAGCCTACCTGTAAAAGGGGAGCTGAATGTGCAGGCACTTTGAATTGGCAGAGACAATAGTTCTTGAACCCTGGGGTGTTTTTAACCACTTGTGAGGAGATGGGGTCATCCAGGGATGGATCTCTTTTTGCCTTATTTCTCTATCACAGGTTATGGGGTACATGACCAGATTTTAAGACCCCAGAGTAGACCAGGTAGACACCCTGGTTCATCCCTAGCTAGACCTGAAACAAAAAATCTTGGTGACTTTCATTGGAAGCACGACATTCACAGAGATTCACACCACATGGGAACTTACCGGCTTTCCCGCTGTTTTTCCCATTTTCCGTTATTTTTCACAAGTTGAACAAGGCTGCCATGGGCCACCTCAAAGCCCAATGTGTGCCCCGCATGCAGACTGGAAATGAAAAACTTGTTGGCTAAGCACTGGAGAAGAGCTTGAAATTGCCATAAAAGTGCTATAAAACTGCCATAAAATTCTCAGAAAGTCCCGGAAAGTGAAAAAAATGGTGAACGCATGGAATCACTGGAAATTGACCAAGTACTAATGGACACTCACAAGCACTGAACTCCGAAAATGTCAGTATTTCCCTTCAGAATGGGAACACTTGCTCTCATCTCAGCCTTACCCCTGGCCCAGGACTCTGTCATCTCCCTCTCTCCTCCTCCACACTCGGGGGATAAAAGGCCCCAGTTAATGAATGGAAAGATAGTGAATGAAAAGATAAGACAGCAGAGGGTGGAGATGATTCTAATTGCCCCTCATTTGCTGCGGGATCCCTGGTACTCAGATATCCTGAAGCCCTTCAGGTTACCACTTAGAAAAGATCGAAAGGTCCTTTCTGTACCAAAGGTGAGGAAAAACTAAAGCTCACAGCTTGGAGACTGTTTACCACTAAGTGCCTTTCAATACTCAGCAGAAGGACTCATTATGCGTCTAGCAAGAAAAGTTTCCATTAGTTGCATTACAAATGCATGTTGGTAAGACTTTGTTGCTTGATGCACTTCAAAAGGGTCAGGCCCAACAAAGACAGGGGATTGGCGGTGCTAGGTTTCCTGAAAACAGGAAGGTCTTAATGAAGGTCTGAGCCCTGGGTATGCACCAGGGACCCTTTTTGTTTATTTTTTTATTAAAATTTTCATTTTTTTGTTTTTTGTTATCAAGAATGTTTGTTTTCGTTATTGTTTCATTTTCATTTTCTGTTGGTTTCAATTATAAATGTATTTCTGGCTGTAATGTTTTAATTTTTATCCTAATTGCATGGGATTTGGAAATATTGCACCCCTCATCCAAGGGATCATCCATGGCACATTTCGTAAAGATTGGATAAAGCGTTCTGATTTTATAAGCATTTTAATCATTTCATGGTTTGCACACACATTTCCAGATGTAATGTCTTTGGCCACAGTCCCACACTCCCTTCACGTAGAATCTGCATGGGTCTTGCGTGAGTTCCATGCATCACAGTGTACTCCCAATGGATGTGTGCGTGGGATGCGCATGGTACACGCAGGGCATGGGATCAGCCCCATTGTTTTCCATTCAATTTGGATGAAATTTGGACAGATTGTTCCCCTCTCCCAGGGGAGAATCCCTGGCAAATTACAGAAAGATTGGATAAAGGGTCCCAATTTTATGAACAATTAAATATTTGTGATTTTTAACAGAAGTTGCAAATGTCCTTAAATCAATTGCTGGTGTTGCCTATGTTTAAATTATAGAGGTTTTAGATGCAGAGATCTGCTTTTTGGAGCATTTGTAGAGAGGGTGAAGAAGACTGGAGGAGAGCGGGCAGAGCAGAGGAGGAGCAGGTGCCAGAGGCACTGGCACAAGCTTCAGGTATTGGTACCCCAAAGTCTGTGGGTACCAATGGTGGCATACATGGGGGAGAAAAGATGCAGGGTTATGCTTTTATGAGCACTTGCAATGAGGTTGAGGACTACAGCACACACAGTCACACACAAAGAGCACTGAGACAGCCTATGAGCCACACAAGATCTAGCCATGGTGGGGGCTGTGCAGCTTGGCAGAAGCTTATATTTGCTTCCCAATGTCCACTTCCAAGCCTCCCTGATTGCAGTGATTGAGTACTGGCAAATTGGAAGCCTGGGCAGCATCGCCAGAAAATGAGCCTATACTAGGGATCCTGGTATGTTTGTCACAGTGGTAGAAGGTAAGTTTGTGATGCCAATTGGCCAGAAGAAATATCAGTTATGTATCCTTATTCTGTGCTTAGCCCACCCAAACCCCCTTGCTTGTTACTGGAACGCTGGAAGCATCTGCTTAGGAAATAGCCAATAAGGGATTCTCTCTTGTCCTCTGTCACAGTGCTGTCGGCTGTGTTTGGGATGTCAACTGGCCAATTGTACCCCTCAGTGTTAATCATGTATCCTCATTCTGTGATGTGCCCACCCCATCTCCCCCTGCTTGTTAATGGGAATTTGGAAGCATCTATTTAAGAAAGAGCCAATAAGGGATTCTCTAATGTCCTCTGTCACAGTGCTGCAGGCCATGTTTGGGATGCCAACTGGCCAGCTTGGATGCATCAGTCATGTCTCTTGATTGCTGGGCTGCTTCCCCCTCCCCTCTGCCTTTCTGCCTGAAGTTCCAGTTATGTCCTGAAATTTTTGTTTTTGTCCCAGAATTTTCAGGACTAGTATTTTCATGACTTCTGTTAAAATCAAAGATTCAATTGCTTATAAAATTGCAGCCTTTTATCCAATCTTTCTGAAAGCTGTCAGGGAGGATCCCTTAGGTGAGGGGTACATGCTATCCAAGGTTTATCCAAAGTGGATGGAAAACAAAGAAGTTACATCTGGAAATGTGTGCACAAACCACAAATCCTACATTGCTTATAAAATAGGAACCCGTTATCCAATCTTTATTAAATCTGGCAGAGATAATCCCTCCAGTGAAAGGTACAACCTTTCCAGATTGCATCTATAAGCAAAGACATTACAGCCAGAAATGCATCACAAAACATTAAAATCAGGACCCTTTATCCAATCCTTCTGAACTTTAGCAGGGATGATCCCTTTGGTGAGAGGTACAATCTGTCCAAATGTCATGAAAATCAGACTGAAAACAAAATACAGCCTGAAATTTATGTCCCAAAATTTTCATTTTTTTTAATTGACATTTTTTTTTATTCTAAAATTTCAGAACTTTTTTTCATTTTCATTATTTCAATAATGAAAACAAAAATGGGATTTATTTATTTTTATAAAAATATTGCACATGCCTAGTCTAAGCACACTTCACAGACAGGCCTCAGCGCTGGCCAGTATGATTTGCTGTGATAGAAGACTTCATCTTGTGTTCCATCCACATATTAGGCTCTTCCTAAGAGTAAATTCACTCATTCACTGCCTGGGACAACACATATTTCCTTGTTGGAGATTGAAGATGGTGCTTAAAGCCCTAGGGCAAGACTTCTTTGAACATGGCATTGCACAGGCAGTTGGGCATTTTGTTAACAACTTTCTACCCAAGCCGAAAGCAATCACAGACAAATGTTTGGTGTCTGTAGGACCCTAGAAATCTACGTGGAGTTAACCAGCCCTTTCTGCCCTTTTTGTGGGACTTAAAAGGGGCAAGAGACATAGAAAAATTTTCAAATTCTACCTTAACCAGATGGCTCAGGAGGTGCATCTCCATAGCATGTAGGGCTTCTGGTTTACAGGTTCCTGGGGGCAGAGGATGTCACGGTCCATTCCTGTGGAAGTGAAAAAAGAAGCCAGTTTGATGTAGTGGTTAGGAGTGAGCCAGGGTGATGTAGTGGTTAGGAGTGCAGTACTGGGACTGGGTTGTAGGAGGAGGTCCTGGTTGAAGACTCATCTTAGCCATGAACTCACAGGGTGACCTTCGGTCTGTCGTATAGATCTCTCAGCCTAACCTACCTCACAGGGTTGTTTTGAAGATTACTCTTTAATTAGTTTGATGTTAATGGTTAAATGTTAATTATTAAAGTTAATAAGTTGATTAGTTTAATCATTAGATCTTAATTGTTTAAGTTAATAAGTTGAAATGTGAGCAACCCTGAGTCTAAGGGTGATTTGTATTTCAGATACAAATCGCAATAAATAATGGGTGATTTCAGACGTTACGCTTCCCAGAGTCACCACAGTGGATTCCCAGTGGTGGTGAACCGAACAACCAGCCCCCATGATCAATAAAGTCCCCGAACAGACGTGACAGGAGCGGGACCACAGCAGGGAATCGGGCTGTCAGATCATGGCCTGGGGCGGCGCAACAGACATGATGCCGATCCCCGGGCGTGGTCAAAACACCCAGAAGGAGCTGGGCAGGGGCGGGACACAGACATGGCCGCCCGAGGGCAAATTAAGTCAAAAGAGAATGCCCACACGAGGGAAACGGGAAGGGAGGGGGGAGAGGGAGAAGAGCCACCCAGGTACCACATACAACAGGCACAGAGACAGTAAGGGCACAGTGGGACACACAGCACAAACACACGCCCGGGCAGGAAAGGGAGGGGGGTAGACACTGTGGGACAGACACCACACAAGGCGCAATGGGCAAGGGGGGAGGGGGCGAGGGACAGGGAAGAGGAGGGGAAACGACACAGGCACAGCGGGACACAGGCAACGGCAACCAGAACCCCCAATACAGAACAGCCCGCATGGGCACTCCCACAGCAACACAGGCAGTCCCACAATGGGGGGCCCCAGGCAGTCCAGGCACAGCCACAGCGGGAGCACACGGAACAGGGAGCGGGCCAGGAACAGTCCAGGAGGCACACTTGGAACCCAAGCACCGGCGAGGGGGCGATGGAGGGGAGACAGGAGGTCCAGGACAGTGCAGCAGGTGCAAAGTCACACAACACCCCCCCCAGGAGGAAGCCGGGGGGGCCAGTCCGGGGGCCCCAGAACCCCAAGATCACACGGGCACCCAGGAGGGGGGGACGGCCGGGGCACAGAAGGGGGCACAGGCGATTGAGGACAGTCAGCAGCACCCCAGGGAGCCGGGGGGGGCGGTCAGGGTGCCGGAGGTGGACAATGGAGACGGTGGCCACAGAGGGGAACACCAGGAGCAGAGGCAGATGGGGGGGCAGAGGGGGCCCGGAGCCACAGGCAGGGGCAGCAGCACCCAGGAAGCAGGCACTACAGCAGCACGGCCGGGACAGCATGGAGGGAGCAGGCAGGGGGCCACGGCAGCAGGGCAAAGCCAGGAGCCCGCACGGGGGTCAGGAACCGGGGTCCAGGAGGCACAGGGGGACTCACAGCCAGCTGCTGTGGGCCACGAAGGGGTCGGGTGCCCCGCCTGGTGAATGAGGTGGGGCCAATGAAGCATGCCCCGGTGCTACCCCTGCACGGACATGTGGTGGGTGATCAGGTAGTAAGCCTCGAAGGGATCCTGCATGGAGAGACCCAGCTGCACATCGGAATGGGACCACACACCCGACAGCTCCGTGGTGGAAGGCTCAGACACGCAGCAGTCAGCAGCAGGGGGCCATGGAAGCTGACCCAGCTCGAATAGCCGGTGATACACCACCCCATGGGAGCGCTGGTACCCACGGACCCCGTGAACACATCCAAAGTAGGACACGGCCAAGGCAGGGCCCCTCTCCGCCAGACAGACCGTGTAGCCGGCCAGGCTGCAAACAGACAGGGCGGACACCATCTCCGCCGCAGACCAGGCCACATGTGAGCACCTTATCTCTGGGATGCGCCCATCGGGAAAGGGAACCAGCCCCAGCGTCTCGGCACGCAGCCGGCAATCCCGGGCGCTCGCCTCAAAGCCGACGTAACGAAGGCCAGAGCTCAAGCTCTCATAAGCACACGACAGGCTGTCCGGGCAGCTCAGCAGCAATTGCACCACTGGGGTATGCCACAGGTCGCACAGGGCCATGGTCTCGCAGAAGGACCACGGATGGGGGGCCCCATGGGGGCTGGGAGCCAGGACCCCGGCGGAAGCACAGCCAGCCATGGTCCAGTACGCCAGGAAGAATAACACCATGGACAGGGGGGCCCACATTCCCTCCAGGGGCAGGAGGGGGCTGGGGGGGCACCAAGGCCAGCTGAGAAAGCCACAGGCTGGAGCACTGTATGGCAACAGAACAAGGCGTGGGGTGCAAACCCAGCACAGCTGCAGGAACCAAGCACACAGTAGGACAGCCGACACACTAATCAGGCTGGCAAGGACACGATGTTGCCAACACAGAGGTGGGAGGTGATGACAGGAGACATGCAGCTGCAGCCTGCACGCCCGGGCGCGCACTGGCCCGTGTGCACGGCTCCTGCCAGGGACAGCAGGTGCGTTCAATACTGCACACCCACCGCCCAGGGCTGCGTCTCCCAGGTATAGTCTGGGACAAGCAGCCGGGGGGGCACCGCCCGTCCCAGACTATATCAGGGCCACCAGCGGTCCCCCGGGGCTCACCTCACCATGGAGCGGGACAGGTTGGGTGCACGCTGGATTCTCCTTGCGCTCCGTGCCAAGTGGCACCGCGCCCACACCGATCATCTGCGCATCCAGACCGCTGAGGTGCACCTGGGGTGCTGCAGGGGCCCGCAGGCGCTCCCTGGCCCAGCTCAGGGCACTGCGGGTGTCCGGGGCGGACTTACAGGCCATGAGCCGCAGCTGGACCAGGCCTGATGCGATCCATGAGGCGGCCGGGCGCCTCCAATGGAGGAGGGAGACCATGCGCTGGGCCACCCTGCTCGCTATGCCCATTGCCTGGCAGCTATGGGTCACAGAGTGGGCCCAGGGCTGGTGGTCCTGGGCGCTGGCTCAGTGGGACGAGGCAGCCTGGAGGGCACACTTCCAGATGGACAAGCTCAACCGACTGCGGCTCACGGAGCTGTTCATGCTCTGGCTGGAGCGACAGCACACCCCCATGAGGAACCCCATCCCCATGGTCCAGCGGGTGGCCATCGGGGTCTGGGCCCTGGCAATGCCCAACTCCTGCCTGTCCGTCTCCCAGCACTTCAGTGTCGGGGTGAGCACCGTGGCCTGTATCCTCCGGGATGTCTGTGAGACTGTGGAGGGCATACTCCTGGACAGGGTGATCCAGCTGGTGGATCAGGGGTCCGTGATGGCTGGCTTAATGACTGGAGGGTTCCCCAACTGCATGGGCACCGTAGACGTCACCCACATCGAGATTCTCCGCCCCTCTGCAGGGGAGGCCGCGGAGTATGTCAACAGGCATGGGTATCACTCCCTGCAGCTGCAGACGGTCGTGGACCACCGGGGGAGGTTCATAGACATCTTCACGGGCAACTCTGGATGCAGCCACGATGCCCGGATCATGTCCATCTCCCCCTTTTATGCCCAGATGTACTGGGGGGACTTTGCAGACATGGGGATGTCCTGGATTGGGGGGGTGCTGATGCCCCCTTGTATCCTGGGGGACCCGGCCTACCCCCTCACCCGGTGGCTGATGAAGGAATATCCAGGTGCCCGGACCCTGGCGGAGGTGCTCTACAATACCCGCCTGTGTGCCAGCAGGACCGTGGTCGAGTGAGCGTTTGGGGCCCTCAAGCAACACTGGAGGAGCCTCACCGACCAGCTAGACTACACGGTGGAGACCTCGGCCCTGGTGATTGGTGCCTGCTGTGTGCTGCACAACATGTGCGAGACCGATGGGGCCACCCTTGAATACCCCATGCCTACCCGCCCACCGTGCCTCTGTACGTGAACACGGACAACCCGAGGGAGTACCGTTATGCCAAATGCATCGGTGTCGTCCTACCTAGGCACATCAGCCGGGAGGCCCAGGTGTGAGAGCGCCCACCACCTGGCCCACCCCCGGGGGAGTCCACAAGTGAGCCCCTATACGGGCATGGGCCACCCCCCCCCACCTCCGGGCCCCTGAACGGACCACAGGAGGCGGGTGTGTCATCTGTGTGTTTATTATATCACCTGCTTACCCGTGCCACCACCACCACTGTTCCCCCCTCAGACCGCCCTCCCCCTCCCCCCCGGCCCCCGCATTTCCTGGGGCACCCCCTTGAGCACCCTGTGGGCGGCACGGAGCTCTGGGAGCTGCCCTCTCCCCCCTGCTGTCTGTGTCCCCAACGGTGTCCTGGGATGCCTCGGTGTCCGGAGGGGCAGGCAGTGGTGGGAGGGAGGGAGGACCCAGGACCTGAGGTGCCCCCTTGGGCGGCTGCTCCCTCTGGAGGCCTATAGGGACCGGGAGGTTGATGTGGGGCCCCTGCTGGTGTGGAGGTGGCTGGGGCAGTTGGGGAGGTGGTGGGGGTGGCCCTGGGCAGGCAGTGTGCCCGGCGGGGTGGCTGCCATGACATAGGCGCACATAGTGCCAGCGTGCAGGAGCAGGGAGGTCCAAATGTCATGGAACCTGTCCATCTTGGCTGAATGCTCCCACACCATCCCCGCGATGGCCTGTTCCAGCCACCCAAATGCCTCTATCTGCCTGCTGTGTTCCCGGCGCTCTTGCCTCTGCTCCAGCCGCACCTCTGCCTGGAGCCTCTGGTACCTTGCCTCCACCCGCTCCAGGGAGTGCTCTATGGCCGCCTCCATGCGGTCCACGGCCGCTATCCTCCACTCCCCCTATTCCGTGGTGGTCCGGACAATGTCCTCCGCCTGATCCTCCGTCTGTTGCCGTACCCGTGCCTGGTGCTCCCTCATCTGCTGGGCTGGGGGCNGCCGTACCCGTGCCTGGTGCTCCCTCATCTGCTGGGCTGGGGGCACGGGCCTGGGTTGCTGGGGCCCCTCCGGCTGTCCTGTAGGGTACATAGTGGTTAGTCATTTGCCACCCCGGGTGCCCGCCCCCTTTGATGCCCCCCCTCCCACCCCTCCAGGGCCCCCATCCTGCCCTGCGTGTCCCGGATTCTCCACCCGACCTCCCTGCCCCCCCGCCTGTGTGCCTCACCTGGGTCCTCCAGCTGCTGCCTGGGCTGCAGTGCGGCGGCCTCCTCAGCTGCCTGCCTCTGGTGCCGGGGCATTCTGTGCCCTGTGGGGCATGGGGGTGGTGGTTGGTGGAGGACTTCTGGGGTGTCTGGGCGGCCGCCCCGGACCCGTGTTGTGGGCTGGCAGGGTGGGGCTTTCCCCCTGGCCGGGCCGTCCCCGACCCCCTCGCCCCGGGTCCATTCCCCCGTCCCGTGTGCTTGTTTACCCTCGATGTCTGTCTCTGATCCCTCTAAGGCCGCCCCTCTGTGTTGCTGTGCCCCCCCTACGACCACTGTCTGAGGGTGATGAGGGTGCCAGCCTCGGAGTCCAGCTGTCTGGCCAGGGGGGTGGGGGCTCTCTGGGCTGCTGTCTGGGGAGGGCCTGCTGGTCCCCGAGGTCCCAGGGCATTCCTGCTGGGGGTCTGGGGCCCTGGAGTGAGTGTCTTCTTGTGGGGTGGCGAAGGGAGGGGGTACCTTGGCCTGTTCCCTGCCCTGGACCACAGCGCTCCCCCCGAGGCGTGGGGCAACTATGGATCCCTTCATATGAAGGATGCAGTCCAGGGCATTGTAGAAGGGGGTGGTCCGGGGCCCGTGTCCAGACCACTGGTTGTTGTCCCTGATGGCCTTGTACCCCCTCTTCAGCTCTTTGGCCTTGGAGCAGCACTGTGCAATGGTCCGGTGATGCCCCGCCGCCTCCATTTCCCGCACTATCTCCCTGAACACGTGCTCATTCCTCTGACTGAGCGCTAGCTCCAGCTGATGCTCCAGGGTCCCCCAGATGCAGGTTAAGTCCCAGGTCTCCCGGAGCCCCCACTGGCCCCCTCGGTGGTAGGGCCTTCTCCCCCTTCTCTCCTACGGTTCCTCCTCCTGCTCCTCCTCCTCCGCCGCCTGGGCAGGGCCCGTCTCCTCCGGGGGCTCTGGCTCCCAGGCCGTTTGCGTGTCTGCGGAACAGAAGGGGGGTGTTGGTGGGTGTTCAGGTGCTGTTCTACCCCGGTCCCACATCCCTGCCCCTTCCCCCCCACCTGCCGGCCACCTGGCCGCTCCCCCACCCCCCATGGTGCCCCTGTGGTGCCGGGTCCGCTCCCCTTCATTCCCCTTACCTGTTTCTGGGGTGCCTCCTCCCCCGGTCCGGTCGATGTCCCCGGGGCGGCCTGTCCCGGCTGTTGCTGCTGCTGCTGGTCCTCCACTTGTGCAGCACGACCACCTCCTCCCCTGCCTGCGCCTCCACCACCTCCTCCTACTGCCTCACTCTCTCGCCCTCCGCTCTCCTCTGCCTCCCGCCTCGCTCCATCCCGCCACGTTTCCCTGCTGCTGTGTGCCCTTTAAATCTCCCTCCGCGGCTTGTGTTGCTGCTGGTTGTCTGGCAGCGATGCTGCATGCTTTGTCCCCGGCTGGGAATCATTTTGTTTGATTCCGGCCAGTGATTGCCATCCAGACGTTACTTTTTTTTGTTTCCCGCTGAGAATCTCTTTGATCACGCTTTTGGAGATGGTCCAGGCCGGAGGTCCAGAAGTGTGGTTAATTTTGACCCCATGTGGGTATTGACTGTAGTGAACATCTGGCGGCCACCGAACAGACGTTTAGGGCGCTTTGGCCTCGCCGTGGAATTGACTGTGGTTCACTGTGTTTGAGCGTGATCTCATAACGTCTGAAAATACCCAATAAGTGTAGCCACTGCTACAGATGGTTTCAGTGGTTGAGGTTTGTAGTATAGTCTTCTGTCATCAGTTGTTACTAGACATTATAAAGTACATACCATAGCTTCTGCAAGGGTGGGTTTTGACCATGCTGTATTGCAGAGCGTGCTATATTATGAGGCCTTGATATGGAGTTGGGTTAGGGATTCTTGGGTTTTGGCTATTTGTAAATGTTCCTCCCTGATTGGATGGTATGTTTTTGTACTGTTTGGGCAAGTCCTATCTCTGGACTCTGCACCTTGGAGAAGAGAGAAGGGAAAATTTGGAGACTTACCCCGTGAATTTTCATTCTTCTCTTTCAATGTGGTGGACAGTCCATCCCATCTTTTTTTCAAGACTCTTAGTTTGGTGTGAGTTAAAGATCGGGTAGTTGGGTAGTTCTACTAGCTCCTGCCTTGTCTGCCTTTTCTGTTCTTCTCAGCTATTGTTTCCTGAATTCTAGCTATAGTTGAGTTGTGGCTATCCTGAAAGTGATTTTTCTGTGGGAGCTATTTTATGTTTTTGTTGATTGTTATTTTACAAGTTCTCAGTAGTTCTTAGCTTAAGTAGTAACTTCTGGGCAGCAACTGCCAGGGTTGGTTCCTTCCCTAAGCAGGAGCTGTCCATCAAAGCCTTTGGATCCTGCCTATACACCCAGACAGAGGAGACACAACCAAACATTGGCCTGCCCACTTCAGAAAAACAGAAGAAAGAAAATTCACTGGGTAAGTCACCAAATTTTCCCTTTCCTTCACAAATTATTTTCCCACTGTGGAGAAAGGCTACATTTCACTGGCTGAAATGTTATATCTGAAATGTAAAATGTGATATGTGGTATAGTTATTGATTAGTTCTTTATCTCGTTGATGTTGCTTTTGTAACTTGCCTTTTAACTGGCATTGCATGACTTTTCATGCTTCATGCTTTTGTGAATCTCAATATCTGTACATTAGGGGACCCTCCACACATTTATATCACCTCTCTTGCACAGGGGACTTTCAGACTCTGTTGTAACACTGTGCCCTTCTGCTCTGGGTTTTATGGATTTGGGCTCCACGCACGGGATAAGGCCGAGAGGGAGTTGGGTACAAGAGTTTATACCCATGGTGAATGTCACTGAAAAGGTAATACAGACCCTGGCTTTATATTATTTTCTACACTGGTAAACGCTGGCCTTTGTAGTCCTAAAGGCAGTAGTCAACAAATGAAGCAGGAGGAGTATGGCTCCACAGAAGCTGGGGAGCAATGTTCAGGCTCTTGGAGGGATGCCAGGTGTCCCTACGTCTCCCAAGTTTCAATAGGCCATGGTCTTTCCCTGACTTAAACAAAGTGAGACCCATTCCACACCTGCCAGCATTTGCAGACAAAACAAGGAAAAAGATGCCCATCTACATGCACGTGCATTAACATACATGGTGCATGCATACATTTGCGTATTCATGCACAAATTCAAAAATATTATTCCTCCCTGTATGTCAGGTAATTTTATTTATTTATTTGCATATTTTATACCCCACACCCCCCTGCTAAAGCAGCTCGGGGAAGCTAACAATCATAAAAAATAAAACTATAATAATATGAATACAATAAATATATAATAAAAATACATCATAAAAACATTACTATTCATATGGAGGATGTCAAAGAAAATATACAAAAATCCTACCACCGTAACCCTCAAAACCCCCACCTTTCACCCATCTCCCTCACTAAAAGCCTGGCGGAACAGCCAGGTTGTGCATTGTCATCGAAAGGAGGAGAGGTCTGGGGCCACCTGGGCCTCTGTCAGAAAGAAGTTCCGCAGACTTGGTATGGCCATCAAGAACGCCCTCTTCATAGTTGTCCCACGAGATACCCGGGGGACTTAGAGAAGGGCATTCCTGGCTGACCACAGGGTTGGTCCAGAGCACGGGGAGTGGGGTGATTCCGCAGATAGGTAGGGCCTAGGGTGTATACTGATTTATAGGTAAGCACCAGAACCTTGAATCGGGCCTGAAAGACTATAGGCAGCCAGTGCAGAGAACAGAGCACTGTTGTAATGTACTCACGGCAGCCTATATAAAGTTCCGTTTCCATAGCACTTGAATGCCTTTAATGCATCTTTTCTTACAGCATCTCTGAGGGGCCAGAAATTATTGCTATGGCTATTTTACAGATGGCACAGAGAAAATGCAAATAATCATGCAAAGACTTACACAGGCATTCAACTTTATTTCTCCACAGAATCTCATCGAGGTTAAGAACTTGCATAAATAATTGCAAGCCTGGGACCAAGATCGCACAAAGAGTCTGTGACAATGCAGGGCACTATGCACAGCCTCTCAAGTCTAAAGAGAGCTCTCTCTTGCCTTGCCAAGGATAAGCAAGAGTGTTATCCAAACTCATTTGGGAAGGGGAGAGAGATATTTAGTAATAAGAGACCTGTCTGGCATGAGATGCTGGGGTTTGAGCAGGAAGGGAGGGGACTGTACTTGTAGAAGAGACTGGTGTCTCCAGATGGTCACAGGAGCTGAGGAGCAAGGGGCAGAGGAGGCAGTCTGTCCTACTTGAAGATGTTGTAATGACTTTGGAGCTCTGGGAGTGCAAAGTGAGTTTAGGGTGGAAAATGTGCAGGTCAACTGACACTGAGGCCTGGGCCCAGTTGGTAACAAAGTGCACTTAACACTGCACAGAAGTGTGTAGATTTGTAGTAAAGGAAGAAAGATTTTATGATGTCTGTCCTTCTATTTCCCTTCTTACCCTGATTTTTATTCTCATTTAGCTTTTCAAAGATGAAATTTTTTATCACAATAAAAAATTATAGCTACTTTGAAAATGCACCTTAACACTGAAAGTTCCAGTGTATGAACCTAGAACACCATGCTTTATTACTTTGAATGAATTATTCACTGATAATACAGGAGGATCCATTGTTTTAAAAATAAAATGATCCACTACTTCAAGACTTCAAAGAAATAGAAAAACTACCCAGAGTTACATCAGTGCACCTCAACATTTTTTACAGGGTGGGGGAGGGACTCAAAGGGATTTTTTATTTTACAACCCTCCCCCCCCAAAAAAATTTATTTAAAATGTGCTAAAATCAGGTTTGTTCTGATTGCTTTCAGACTAGAATCACCAACTCGATGTCTGAGCATAGATGCACCAAGAGGGGTTCATATTAAAGCACAAGCTGGCAATATTGAGGCACTCTCTCAAATGGATATCAAATTACACAGAAGTGATGGCATGGTAAGTGCAACATTTCTACTGATGTCGTTTGACATTGCCATCAGTATCACTTAAGCCTTTGGGTTCCAGCATCCCAGTATTGTCCTTACATCCGACTTCATGGCAAAACAGCAGTAACTGAGATAATTATTTTGTGCTTTATTAGTCAGGGATAGGACTGAATAAAATAACTGCTCATCTCTCTGATTCCACGAAATACAACTGAGGGTACAAGCCTCCATCAAATAAAGGGTGAAAACAGACATGACGCTAACCACCCTTTAACCACCCTTGGTGGTCATTTATGCATGTTGCAGGGCTGCATAGGGCACCAATACAGCCCTGCAACATGCATAAATAACCACCAAGGGTGGTTAAAGGGTGGTTAGCATCATGTCTGTTTTTACCCAATGTCAGTGGAAGCAAGTCACTTTAAGGGGTGAGAGACTGTGCGGTAAGTGCAATTGATGGTGAAATAGCTTCTACCAAAGGAATCCATTTCCTCCCCGCTGAACCAAAACTATTCATTACATGAAAACTGTTAGCACCCCTTACTATTAAGCATGGTACTAACTAAAATGTTCTTATTCTGTAGTTTTAGAGAGCTATTTATTTATTTATTTATTTATTTTATTTTATTTATTTACATTTTTACCTCACCCTATCCCCTTAGGCAAACCTCCAAGGGAAACTGCTCCAAGGGAACCTGAGAGTCAGTGTGGTGTAGTGGATAAGGTGCTGGACTTGGCCCTCGAAAGTCAGGGTTCAAGTTCAACCCTAGCTATAAACTCACTGGGTGACCTTGGGCAAGTCACTAACTCTCAGTCTCAGTTCTCCATCTGTAAAAATGGAAATATGTGTGTGCCTGTGTTCCCCTCATTCATGTCTATCGTAGAATATAAGTACGCTAGGCAGAGACATATCTCCAAGAATCTGTGAGTGTAAAGCACTGTGTATACCTAGCAGCACTATGGAAATGCTAAGTAGTAGTAGTCAGGTTGTCCCAAAGCTGTAGAGTAGGGCTGTACTGCCTAGGTCTTCCGGGTACTTTGATTGGCCAAACTTCAGAAGTTTTTCTGAGGACCCAGAATTCGGAACTCAGAACTCTGGACTTCAGAAATCCCTGGATCTCGGAACTTCAAAACTCTTTCCTTTAATGATTTTAAAGTCCACCCACAAGCAGTGTCCAGAAAAGCAGGCTACCAAGAGTGAGGCAATCACTCAAGAAGACAAA
>QEPC01010618.1:555725-571800 GCA_003113815.1 Sphenodon punctatus | reverse complement strand
CCAGCCCCCCATAACCTCCCACTCACCCCTGCCAGGCTGCTGAGGATCTGAGTCTGGGGACTCAGCTCTGATAGGCCCCAAATCTGGTGCACTCTGCCCACCCCCAAGCCATGCCCCCAAACCACGCCCCCCAAACCACGCCCCTTGACCCGTTTCCGGCGCCCCGGTGGCTTTGCCGCCTGCACAGGGCCACTGACACTATATTCTCCCGGGCCACTTTGGTTTCCCAATCCGCCCCTGGAGACACGGTAGCTGTCTTCAAATATGAGAAAGGCTGTCACACAGAAGATGGAGCAGACTTGTTCTCTCTTGCTCCCGAGGGCAGGACTAGAACCAATGGGCTCAAATTACAAGGAAGCAGATTTCGGCTAAACATTAGGAAGAACTTCCTAACGGTAAGAGCTGTTCAGCAGTGGCACAGACACTGCCTAGGGCGGGGATGGACTCTCCTTCGCTGGAGGTTTTCAAACAGAGGCTGGACGGCGTCTGTCAGGGAAGCTGTCGTTGTGGGTTTCCTGCGCGGAGCAGGGGGCTGGACTAGATGCCCTCTGAGGTCAATTCCAACTCTGTGATTCTATGAATGAGATCTGTTGTTGGTAGAAACGTGCAAGCGTTCAGAGCTCACCGGGTTCTTTCTCAGGCAGGCAGGAGTCGGAACTGAAGATTAGATCAATAGTAACAGGAGGGGGGGGGTGAGAAATTGGAGTGGGGGATAAGCACTAACAATAAAGTATGAGTAGAGCTGAAGATTAGCAAAGCCAGGTGGGGGATCGAATGGACAAAAGTAACGGAAGGCGAGAAAGCAGGGGGGGGGGGGGAATACAATTGAAAGTTGCAGAAATAGATTCAGAAATTGATTTATAAATTACAAAAATGGCTAGTACAGAAAGGAAGCTGTTAGTGTTGTCCATTACACACACACACACACACACACACACACACCCCTTGCTTTGCTTATCTTCAGCTCTGCCCATACCTCTAGTCTCTCATCTTCCTCCTTCTGTTACTATTGTCCATTTTCTCACTTTTAGTTCTGACTCATTACCTTCCTGCTTCTTCTGGTGGACTCCACACACCCCCTTCCGACACACCAAAGGAGACAGGATACAAGAGCTGGGTTTTAAACAGCCGCACTCTTTATTCGGTCTGATCATAATTAAAATTAGGTGGGGGAAATCGCCTATTGCGATGCGGGTCCAGTGCTTGAACTTTGTCAAGCATACAGCAACATACAGCAACTCAGGGGTGGTTTCAACATACCTTCGATTACCACCCCACTCATGAACACGTTTTCCCCTCTGTGGTCCCTGTCATGGGTGAGGGGGACCAAAGTCCTTCAGGACTGAGTAAGGATGAGGGCGCCTGCCAACAGGGGACCATACCTGTCCCTGCCGCCCTCGCTCGACACCCGTCCCAGGGAGGATACCCCGCCACTTGCCATACCCTGCTTTTCCGGCGGGTGGGCCTCCCCATCTCTTAAGGAGATGACTCCTGTTTATGGTCATTCTACTCTACTCTAACCTGCAGTACTGGACCCCTGCCACTAAGGGGTTTCCGGGACTACCCGGACAAACCTGATCCCCACCTCCTACATCCTCTCTCATACCAGTACCAACTAAGTAGCAATCGTTGCCCACAGGTGACAGGGGAACCCCGTCCTGGTCTTACAGCTCGGGGCGCTTACGCGACAAGGCATAGTTGCCTATGGCCGCTCCATCCAGGCCCGTGAGCCACCTGCCCACGGCCCCATTGATGGTTCCCCGGCCCTATCAATCTTTCTAAGGTGCACCCCCTTGCACCATGTCATACACTTGACCAGGTTTGTCCATATGATGAGGGCAGATGGGAAAAGCTTCTTGATCTCTCACGTGTCCCTCTTGATGCTCCTGATCAGTTGAACGCCAGTGAGACAGGGCATGTCATTCTCGCCCAGATATAAAATGAGGACATTAGGCGGGGGGCCACCTCGATGCTCCTCGAGGACTGGCAGGGGTTGGTGCCACCTCATACCGCTATGGCTTTTCCAGCGTCTCTCTGCTTGCGCCGACAAGCCCAGCTGCGGTCCCCACCTGGTCTGGTCTGCCACTTTGCCCGCCCAGTGCACCAGGCTGTGGGGGATAATCCCGACCTGCCTCCAGCAACGTGGGGGAACACCTGAGGGAGCACGGTGAGAATTAAGACTGGTTGTGGGAGGTGGGGGGCCTGCCGAACATAGGCCCGGAAAGCCCCCGAATGCCAGCAGCCCATTGCCCACATGCCCTACTTTGGCATGGCGGCTCCTTTGTGGAATGAGAGGTATTACTTGATCGCCTGAACTGGGCATAAGTCCAGGCGTAGTGGCCCTGCTCGCCTGGCCACCTCCCCGCTCCCTCTCTGGTCAGTCTCAGCGGCGAATGTACAAGACCAAGGCAGCCGACCCACTGCTGGCGTCGCTGAGCAGAAGCGCCCTACCTGTGGTGTCCTTGGCTGGTTAGGCTACAAGTTCGCTCACACGAAAACCCCCCAAAGAGTGCTAGCTTGCAACCTCATAACCATCAAACGAATGTGGGGAAGCATCCCGCACCTGTCCAGTGACAAGGTCGGGGCAATGGTGGACTGCAGGTTCGGGGTGCAACCTTGTTCCCGCGCCCAGCTCCCTATATAGTCGCCTAGCGACAAAAAAAAACCGGGCGGTGGGGAGGGGGTATCCTGCCAGGTTACTCGCAAACCCAAGTGCCGTCAGTTTACCGATTGGGTGTCGATGCGGACATCAGCTTGCTTGTCACACCAGAACAGCACTGAGTGGTATGCAACTCGGCTGCCCAGAGATGGATGGCCAGTACAACAGGGAAAGGTACAGGCCCTCTCCCCTTCCCCAGTGAATTCGGGAATCCAATCCGGGATGTGGACCCAGGGCGACCAGCATCAGGAGCCAGGGGCCTGCCATAGGACCAAGCAGGCAGGCCTGACAGCTCAGGGAAGTGAGATCCCTGCGATCCCTGAGTTGCTCCATTCAGACAGCCCAGGGTGCTACCGCGCACCTGCCTCTGAAAAATAAACCAAAACCTGAAGCCACCAGCTGCGTCGGAGTGCACCTGAAACACAGCCTCCAACAGCAGATGGTCCTTCCAGAAACTGGCTCTATTGAAATTGGGCCAAAAGCTGGCCCAGGTCTCTAGGTCCTCCTTCGATTCATTGGTGAGCCCGATATGATGGTGGTGGCGGATTCCCCGCGAGCTTGGCATAGAGGCGTAACAGGAATGCCCACCCCGGTGCCACCACCCCACATGCAAAATTCAGGATCCCCAGCAATGACTGGAGATGGCGGACCGAACCCTGAGCTGCTCCTAGGCACTCCTCTACCTAGTCCCAATGGGGCCCCCGGTTTGTCTCCAGGTAGGCGGGAGACGGTAGCGACCGTGTCCAGCTCTATCTTGAGATACAGTGGCCAGCCCTTGTTCCTTTGGGGGCAAGGGGGGTGCCCAATTCACCCCCTACCCGTTGAAAAGACTGCATCGGCGCCCTGCATTCAGCCGTGCTGGCATGTCCATTGAAGAGGAAGCATCCAATTATTTGGTGCTCCCTGCGCTTCGCCCCGGTGCCCAACGATCCTGGGAGCTGACTCTCTCAAGGACTGAACTAGAAATGGGGTACCCCATTGGCATGGTGTCGTCATAATAGTACCAACCGTTGAATTGTAAACCTAGCAGATGGAAACTTTCAGGGTGGACTGGTAGGAGGTGAAACGCCAACCTAATGTCCCTCTTTGCCAGTATGGCCCCCAGGGCCAAATTGCCCAACCAGGTCCACTTCTGACTCAAACCATGCATGTCAAACTGAAGTAAGTTCTCTGGTTTTTACCTTGTTTACTGAGCCGCCCCAGGGGGAGGTGGGAGGTTTATTCAATCTAAACTCCCATGGGGCCTTTTTGGGGATTACACCCGGGGGAGGGAAGTGGGAACCCCTGTTCCAGGGAGGCGGGGGGAGGCGGGAAAGGGTTGCCACCTTCCCCTCTTTGTGCTCCAGGTGAAGCACGAACTCACAACCTCGGCCTCACTCTAAGCTAGTACTGCTGTATAAGTACCATGCGCTAACCGATTGCACGACTGGAGCGCTCTTTATTTGACCTTCGCCTGAACCACCTGTTCCATCCCAACCACGGATTTCAGGCTGGGGGCTACCCACTGCTGCTGGGCCTCCAGTGCCGGGATCTTAAAACCCTGTCTCAACCAGCGCTCACATAATCCACTTCCTCTCAGTCAGGATGCCCCTGGAGGGCCCATTTCTAACTGATTGCCCTTAACTGGAGTTGGGGCCCTTATCAGGCAGCTCGGGTTGCTGCCTCCTTGCCCTCCCTTTCCTGTTCCCCCAGGGTTGGGTCTTCCCTTGGTCCCAAATCATGAGCGGGGACACACGGGGGCCGCCTGGTGCCCCGAGCAAGTGGGGCGGGTGTGTCGGACTTGAAAGCCGCGCAGGAACATCTGCCGGATTGGCTGAACTCCCAGCCCTACCCCGTGAAGGGGCTGAGCGCTTTTCCTCCTTCCCCATGCGAGGAATTGGCGGTAGATGTGTCCCCCCCCCCCTTTTGGCAGCAGAGGCCATTATCTGATCTAGGGGTGAGCCTGTCATTCTCTTACAAGTGAGCCAGAGTCAGTAGCATGTAGGTCGCACCTCAGTCCTGGGATGTACGCTACCCGATGCCAAAAGGCCTCCTCATCGCACAGCCATGCCCCAAAAGGGCCCACACCGCAAGCACGCCACACTACGTCGGCATACTCGAGATCGGCGGCCCAGTAAGGAACGCCTCTATCATGGACCCTTGGTAAATGGAGAAGGCTGCGGATCAAGTGGACCAGTTCATTTCAACTTCGGGGCATTTGAATCTTTCCCTCTGCAGGGGAGGGGCCCACCTAAACACCCATCCCTTCGTGGGGGCAGGTGCGAACCCTTAAAACATGGTTAGCTGCCGTGGCAAAAGTGGCAAGGCCTTAATCCTATCTGTGTTGTACAGGCCACTAGGACCTCTTCCATCCTTATCAATGGGAGTGCTAACCTTCTCTTCATTCTTATAACACAAACTGGGGGGGGGGGGGGGGACGGTGACTAGTATCCAAGTCCCGCTCCGTCACCGCAGCTGGTCCCTTCTGGAAACCACTGTTGAGCCCCGCTAGGTGCCAGCCCTTGGGACGCTGGCCGCTACGGGCATCTGCGTTACGGGGCGCTGGGTCAGGGTGGGCGCCCGCGTGCCCCCCCCGGTGGCCACCCCTCTCGAGGGGGCGCCTGCCTCACCTGGATTGAGCTGATTGCCAAGGGAAGGAGCCTCCTGCTGAGCAGCTGGTTGCTGGGCGCGATGCTATGCCAGCGCCTGGGAGGCATGCTCGCCCCTCCCGAGCCTTTCAGCGCAGATCGTCCCTCTCCTGCCCGAGGAGCTCCATGCACGCTGGCTCGTCCCTGTTTGCTGAAAAGAGGGAAGGGGTTCCCCCGCCTTGCCCTGAGAGGGGGGGCAACCAGCCCCCACACAAGCCCGACCTCTTGGGGGAGGACAAAATAAAAAGGGGGCAGCGGGTAAAAGAGACACACGCACATTCCCCCTTTACAGATGGGAAACTTCGTGGGAGGTTGTGACCTGCCCCAGGGCCATCCCGTGAGTTCATCCCCCGCCAGACCTCAGCCCCAGCGCCCCCCAGCTGCCTGGTCCATGCGTCACCGGTGAAAGGTACAGCCTCTCTGCTTCCCTTTGCGGACCATCAGGCAGGATCTGAACCAGGTGACGTGCACCCCACCCCAACCACAGGAGTGGCAGGGGCAAGGCTGGAATCACTGTTGGGGAGGGTCCCCCGCTTGGCCCCACAGGGACCAGGGGGTACATGGGGCAGGGGCGAAGCCCCTCATCACTGGGTCTGGAAGGGGGGGTCTCCTCTGAGTGCCCTGATAGCACTCTCAGCGGGGACTCCCATTTCATCAAAGCGCCACAGTGGAAAGTGACAGACATTCTCAGAGTGAGCCCTGCTGTGTTGGTGTGGCAGCGAGACCTCGCAGAGAGAGGGGCGCACGCGCACTACCGGCGTGACCAGAGGGTGACAGGCAGCCCCTCCTGGACCCGCACTCACTTGCTCAGCCCTAAGGGCTTCCTGGCAGGAGATTGTGAGTCTGCGAGAGAGGAGCACGTGGCACTCTCTACCCAGGGTCCTTTCTTTCTTTGGTGGACCCCGTGCCGCTGTTTCGTTGCAGCGGCCGGGGCTTTTCTTCTTGTCACCCCCCATAACAACTGGGGGAGGCACTCCGGACCCTACCTGGGTCTGAAGTTCGAACAGGCTCGAAGGATGCAGCAGCGGCTCAAACCGCTGCTGTTTCTGTCAGGCTCCCGCCCACACCTGGGGCTGAGGCCGCGGAGTGCTGAACCTGTGCCCTGCCCAGTCGGGCGAGGCCCACATGACCTCACTCAGCCTATCAGTGCCCAGCGAGGTGCTAGCTTCCCGCAGAGCGCAGTTGCCTCTTTTCCCACCTCGGGGTCCTGCAAACCCCGAGGCGGGGAAACAGCCCAGCCGTCCTGCCCCCCTCCTAGGCGGGCATGGCAAAAGGCCTGCCACCGTCCACCCCCGCAAGTGTGGGGGGGGGAGCAGGCGGAGGCAATTCTATTGCATATCTCCCCCTAGTCTCACCTTCCCCTCTCTCCTTCTGTTCCTATGCGGTTCATTTATCACCCTCTTTGCTTTGCCTCACTCGTCTCTCCCTGTTACACCACATCCCTTCCTTATCCCTCCCCTCCCCTCTTCCGTTTCATGATAGAGACCCACAGTGCTTTGCTCTAATCTTCAGTTCCGACTCCTGCTCACCTGAGTTATGTGTTATGCTTATAACTAATATAACTAATTGTATTAATTATAGGGAATTATAATTAGATTATATACATCATTATATGAATAATACAATATAAATATGTTTTATGTGTTACAGTGTTGAATTAGGTGGGTTATGCTTGGCTGAAGAAGGTTGTCTGTGGAAGGACCTTGTGGGTTTGCCCACTGAAACATGAGGCTCAAAAGCTTGCACATTTCTACCATCAACAGTTGGTCCAATAATCATCATTCGAACTACTTTGTCTCCATCTCCAGAAAAGGTTAAACACAGACTGACCCTTTTGTATCAGATGACTTTCTGTTGGGCCTCTCAGCTCCACATGTTTTAGCTTTCTGGGGAGAGGATGTTAAGCAAAGCAAGATTCAGAAATAAAAGGCCTTTGAAATCTCTTTGGAGGTGAGGTCAGGCTGAAAAGAGAACAAAAGGATGTGAGAAGAAGATTACTCACAGCACGAACGTTGGAGCAGGAGGAGACAGGAGAGTCATTCCATTTAGAATGTAGATCAAGTTCATCATTATGTTTTGGCTGCCTAGGCAGGGGCGGCTGGTGGGTTTTGATGTTGGAGGAGCCCAGGGGCACACCCACACCCACCCTTCCCCCCATTCCCCAGTCTCACACACCCTTCCCCTCTTCCATGATCCCAGTCCCCCAGTCTGGGGTTAAAACCAGCACCTTGAACCTGGCCTGGGGCTTTCTAGGCAGCCAGTGCAGAGCCCGGAGCACTGGTGTCATGTGCTCCCTGTGACCCGCCCCCTTTAGGAGACGGGCCTCGGCATTCTGCACCAGCTGCAGCCTCCGGACCAGCTTCTCGGGCAGCCCCACGTAGAGCGCGTTGCGGTAATCCAACCTCGAGGTGATGAAGGCATGGGGGTATGGCTGGAATTCCTGGAAGGATTCAATGGGGTCAGTTTTTGGAGGGAGCGATGGCTGCTCCGAGCGGACCTACAGGTCCAATCAGATGCGGCTGGGGGAGCTGGTTTTGGGGTCTACTTCAGGACACAGTGGTGTGCATCCCCCTGGCTAGAGGAGCGGCAGAGTACTGGGGTTACTAGGGACCTCGCCTTTCTGGAATTGTTCCCTATCGTAGTAGCTGTTTTGTTGTGGGGAGACCAGTTTGCCAATCATACGGTCTTATTCTGGTGCGATAACCTGGCAATGGTTCATGTCATTGACACACTATCTTCCCGGTCCCCACGGGTGATGACTTTGGCCAGAACCCTAGTACTAAGGTGTTTGAAAGATAACATTATTTTCATGGCAAGACATGCCCCGGGTATTGACAATGGCATAGCCGATGCCCTTTCTCAGTTCCAGATGGACCGTTTCCGAGAGTTGGCACCAGAGGCCAAAGACACCCCAGATCCTTTACCAACAGGGGTGTGGAGCCTTGGGAGTTAGAGCTGCAGACCATCGTGCAGGGATCTTTGGCCCCCAGAACCCAGGCGGCATACGGTAGGGCAGTCCGAGAATTTCAGGCCTTCAGGGCAGCAAGAGGGTGGGGGTCGCTGTTCCCAATTAGCGAGCCGGAAGTCATCCAGTTGGCAATGGCCCTCAGAGAAAGGGAATTGGCGGTTGGCACCATAGCAGGTAAAATTGCAGCCCTTACTTTTGCCAACAAGCTAATGGGCTTTCCCACCCCTGATAAAGGTTTTTACATCAGGCATATGTTGGAGAACTGGGCCAGGGGGCCTGTTACCCCTGCGGCTATAAGGGCGTCAATAACAACACCCATATTGATCAGGTTGGTCAGTTCCCTCCCAAACATATGCCACGATGCCTTTGAAGTTCAGCTGTTTCAGACAGTATATGTCTCAACCTATTTGGGGGGCTTCAGGATTAGTGAGGTTGTATCCAGGGCAGCATGGGATAGGTCTAACCGGGCTCTGGGGATAGGGGATGTCGAATGGACCCCCACCAGGTTGCGGATAAGGCTCCGTTGTTCAAAGACAGATCAGAGGAAGAGGGGACAAAACGTGGAGTTATTTAGGAGTGGCCCAGTGATGATATGCCCAGTGAGAACAGATGAGGTGCTATTTGGAGATCTGTCCACAGCATCACGGAGTACTATTCATACACAAAGGAGGGGCATACATGACATGTTATCAGTTTATGGCCATTTGCGAAAGGTACTGGTTGAGATAGGCTTGCCGCCAAAGGACTTTGGTTCTCATTCATTTAGGGTTGGGGCCGTCACCACAGTGGTGGCGGCGGGATTGCCGGAAGAAGCGATTAAGGCAGTAGGGAGATGGCGGTCAGGGGCCTATAAGAAATACGTCAGACCCTATTATTGCTAACAACTTATTGTGTTTTCCGGTAGGTCGGAGGGCCTCCGGGCGACAAGAAAAGGGATCTGGATTGTGGGTCACAGCCTAGTTCGTTGGGCTAGCAGAGCTGCTGCGAGGACGGCATGGGGATTGCAATTGGGTTTGACTGAACATGCCAGAATCAAGTGGATAGGGAGGAGCGGGATGCGCTGGAACCAGCTGCTCCCGACGTTACAGGGAGAGGAACAATCAACCATACCACACATAGCAGTCATTCACTTAGGGGAGAACGACTTACCTGCCCGGAAGGGGGTCAATTTAATAGCAAAAATCAAGTTAGGCGTTTGTTTGAGGGTGTTCATATAGTTTGGACGAACCTGATTCCTAGGTTAAGATGGGATCAGGCACATAAACCGGTAAGAGTGACAAGACCAGGAAGAATATTAACATGGAAATATCCAAATGGTTAAGATATTTAGGAGGATCAAACATCAGCCATGCCAGGATAGTGCATACTCGGCCTGAGTTGTATCAGGAAGATGGGGTTCACCTATCTCAGAAGGGTAACGAGATGTACCTGGCAGCCTTGGCAGCGCATTTGGAGTTCTTGTTGATTGGCTAGGTGGTGGGTGTCGGGGTCGATCGATTTCGACCACCCCTTTGTGGCAGGGGTCCAGTTGGCTATGGTAGGATAATACGGTAGGTATTAGGACATCAAGAGTAATCTCCTTAAGAGATAGGGAGATGAGACCTAGTGTAATGCGGGGCCACAGCATGCAGTTATAATGCAAGCGAGACTTGTGTTGTAGTTGCCTGAAAAGCTTAGTAGGTTCCTAATCCTGTTTTCACGTTCTCTGTGGGCTCTGGCTGTTAACTTAAACTTTCTGCCTTGGCTTTTATAGGGCTGCTGTGAAGACTAATTACTTAATGCCAGAAATGTCTTGCCAATGCAAAGTGCTATTTAACCGTTCCTACTTCATTGAAAACCCACCACCACCATCGCAATTAGGGTTGTGTGAGCCCTGCAGCTTCATTTTCCCGGGCTAGACATGACCTGGTCTTTGCCTGTTCAGTTAGCATTATGAGTTTAACGAATTTAAGTCTTCAAGGAGAACAAACAATGACAGGTCCATCAAGACAGGAAGCCTTGAACCCAAAGCTCATAATGAGCTGGTTCAGATCTCAGTGCATCTGCTTAGCTCACCTCTCGTCATAGAATCATTACATTTAAAAGCATTGCGACATTAGTTCATTGAACTACTGTCAACCACGTGCAGCCCCTCCTCTCCTCTCGTCAGTCTCCCACTTCCTGAACGAATCCTGCACAAACTCCTAGCCTTCACCTATAAAGCTCTTCACAACCTGGCTCCCCCCGACCTCTCTGCACTAATTTCCCTCTGTACTCTAGTCCGTGAACTCCGCTCCTCCTCTGTCCCCCCTCTTGCCCTCCCACGCCTCCCCTGCTCCCCTAACCGCCTTCTCCCTCGCTGCCCCCCACGCCTAGAACTCCCTCCCTGCCCACATCTACCTCGCCTCCTCCCTTCGTACTTTCAAATCCCTCCTCAAGACCCACCTCTTCTGCTCTGCCCTCCCCGTCTCTTCTCTCCCCTCACCTAACTCCTGCTGATACCCTCCATCCAGTACAATCTGAGCTCTGTGTACTCATATCCTCACCACGCGGACAAGCCAGTCATCATTCTCGATGTAACCAAGTCATGTGCATGCACCTCGCATCCTCGTGACTGTTACACTCCTTGTGTCTCCCTGTGTTCCCCTTCCTTCTCCCACCCCGTCTCTCAGCTTGTAAGCCCTAGGGCAAAATGGAAGTATGACTAGTCCTCCTCTTTCTCTTGGAAAATTTGGGACTGCTTTTTAATGAACATGAGCCAAAACTAACCAGAACAATGTCAGGATAGATTTCCTATAACTGGATGTGGAAGGCAGCTTTCCCAGCTGCGTGAACGGGTCCTTAGAAAGTCAGGTGGGGGCCACGCATGCACATCAGGCACGTCGCTGATCCGGTGTGAATGCCCCGCAGTGGGGGATTGCAGCTTTTCTGCATGTTTACAAAGGCAGTTAACTGAACTGGGAAATCCAGCTCTGTCAATCGCCCTTGTAAACACACATAAAAGCTTCAGTCACTCACCCCGGGACATTCACACCTGATCAAAGATGTACCTGACTTGCATGGGCCTCCCCTCTCCTGACTTTCTATGCACCCATTCGCGCAGGTGTGAAAGTGGTTACACAGGATCATTCTAAAGAGGTTTAGCTGGAAATTTCTGGGTAGATAAGTGATAGGGACGCACAATTATGCCACTGATTTTCAGCCTGTTCCCTTTTGTGCTGAGCAGTTACCATTAATCAACTTCAAATGTAAATTTCCCATTGGGGTCAGCTCAGAGGGCGAATGGCAGCTGCATGGAATAAATTTATTTACCTATTTAATTCAGCAATTAATGATTTTGGGGTGCCAAGTAGAGACAGTCCCAGCTCCAGTGTCTGTGAAGTTTGTTTAAGGCTTAATCTGAAGCTGGTCAGATATTGAAAATGTCAAATCAGGGTCCAAGTTCTATGGACAGGCTCCACCTCCTATTATATTTGTAACAGAAACATCCATGAAAACCCATAGGAAATTTTCAAATTGTGATTCATTTTGGCTTCTACTTGAAATTTCATTAATTATGTTTGCTGGCAAGGTACCTGACATTTCATAGGCCCAAAGCCAGTGAGAGTGGCCTGAGAGATTGCTGATTGGCCCTGATCCCACATTGATCCCAGAATCCTTGTCCCCTGTCATTAGGTCATTGTTGCCCATGCTACCCTGGCCCCAGCCAGCCTGCCCAACAGGCCACTGTGACATTAGCAGCAGCTGAACCAATTGCCCTTTTTCCTCTCCCAGCTCATTTGCATGCTTGGAATCTATTGGCTGAAAGCCTTTTTCAGGAGTCTTCAGACATACCTCCAAATGCTACTTTATAAGATGTTTCTTCTCCGACTAGGCTTTCCTTTCTTTTAGAGGCGGCCTTGGGCAACACTGGCTGTATGCGGATTCCTGTATTGCCACTGCCACGTTGGAATTGAATGGGATTACATTTCCTCAAGGGATTAGCAGTTGTGTGCAGATTTGAAGTCATGACCTAAGCCTTAAAGAGAAGAAAGAACTGGGTTATCTTAATCCTCTCAGGCACAAATTCAGTTGTGTCAGTGCTGGATGTACATGCTATCCTGTTGACAGGAATACATACTCCATAGCAAATATACTTTCACAAATGATTTTAAAAAGTGAAAGTCAATTTAATTTATTTTGATTTGTGACCAAAACACTTGATTGGTACATAAGAACATAAGTAGTGCCATACTACTGATGCCATGCTGTAATAGTGCCCTATTACTAGTGCCATACTGGATCAAACCAATCGTCCATCAAGCCCAGCATCCTGTCTTCAACAGTGGCCAATCTCGGTCTCTTGGAAGAAGTACCCAGCAGACACTGCTGGTGGAGCTGTATTAGAGTGCAACCCTTATGGAGGAGTGTATGGTCAAAGATGGAGGAGATCACCAAACTTACCATCCCGTAGAGCCCAGAGATTGCACTTCTTGGACTCTTTTCCGAGGTGAAAGCGCTACAGAGACAGGTGGATTCCTGCTCAGCTTTGATACAAGCGGCAAAGAAAGTCATTGCATTACACTGGAAGGAGAAAGTGACACTGTCTGAGGGTGGATGGATGAATAGACTCTGGTATCACCTATCCACGGAAAAGATATCAGCGAATATATTAGACAGGAAAAAAGCATCTACCGCAAAGTGGTTCCCCTTGTGTGCGTAATGAACAATGAAAAATTACCTGAGGATCAACGTGCACACCTATATGACGATTATATCTGAGAGAAAAGAGAGACATAAGAGCTTCCTGAACCTGGGGGAGAGGGGGGAAATCGTTGGGTTAGTTTAGTTACGTTTGTTGAAACTATTATGTGTTGACAATGTTATGAGATATTAGAATATAAATAGGAAACTTTAATTAAAAAAAAAAAAGAAGTACCACCCAGCAGGTCACACTGGACAATCCATTCCGTGTTGTTCCAGCCCCCAGCAGTAAGAGGCTACGTGTCCAAGACCTACTTGGCTAATGGTCATGAATGGACCCATCCTCCAAGAACTTCTCCAATCCCTTTTTAAAACTTGCTATGCTACCAGCCTTGACCCCTTCCTTAGGCAGTAAATTCCACCAGTTCATTGTGTGCTGAGTGAAAAAATACTTTCTATTATTAGTTTAAAATCTGCTGCCAGTTAATTTCATGGAGGGTCCTCTTGTTCTAATACTGTTAGATAGGGTAAATAACTGCTCCCTTTTTATATGTTCCACACTATTCATGATTTTATAAACTATCCTATCTCAGTGGTCTCTTCTCCAAGCCAGCCTCTCTTCATACGGGAATCATTCCAGACCCTTGATCATTTTTGTTGCCCTTCTCTGTACCTTTTCTAGCTCTACTGTGTCTTTTTTGAGATGGGGTGACAATGAGGTAAGAGACAATGGTTTCTTAAATTATTTTTAACTTCTTAAATAGATGCAAGTTCCTATATTTTATAATATATCAACAGTATTTTAAAACATATGTACAGTACGGGTATGTATTTTCAAACACTATGTTCTTGAAGAAAGTATTCTGTCTTTAACAATATTTCTCTAGTTTTGGATGCAATTTAAATATTTTGTAGACAAAATGTTAGAAAGAGATAATTCTGCTTTTCTTCTAAGCAACTGAATAAGCACAGAGTTCTGCCAAAATTACCTTACACTTGGTTACTGAAAATGCAACATGAATACATGCCATGTGAAAAAGAAATAAAAGATTTCAGTCGTCATTTATACCAAATCCAGTACCAGTAGATATGGGTCTGCTAAGGTTAAGATAGTTTGCATTCAAATAGGTACTTTGTGTGTGTGTCAGGAAAAGGGACATCGGATGACAGTCTTCATATTGAATTTAGATTTAGAACTGTGACCACATGAAAGGTTGGCATGAAGTCTGAACCCACCTGAGATTAAGGGTTTGAGATAATAGTGTAACCTCAAGCATCAGCTCAAGCCTCTCCTCTCCTCTCTCCACTGGCTCCCTCTTCACGAGCATATTCTGCACAAGCGCCTCTACTTCACCTACAAAGCCCTTCACAAGCTCACTCCCCCTTACCTCGCTGCCCTGATGTCCCTCCGAACCGCTGGTCATGCACTCTGCTTCTCTTCCATCCCCTCCCTCATCCTCCCACGCCTTCCCTGCTCCCCCAACCGCCTTCGTCCCTTCTCCCTCGCTGCCCCGCACACCTGGAACTCCCTCCCTGCCCTCGTCCGCCTTGCCCCCACCCTCCACATCTTAAATCCACCTCTTCCACTCCGCCCTTCCTAACTCTTGCTAATCATCCCCACCCAGGATTATCCCCCACCTGGTATCTGCAAACTCCCAATTACTGTAACCAAGCCAAGAACGTGTACCTGAGTTCTCACATCCTCATGAATGTCACATCCCTTGTCTCTCCCTCTGTTCCCCCTTCCCTGTCTCCCCTCCCCCTTAGATTGTGAGCTCTCGGGCAGGGACAGTGTCTATCTTGCTCGCTGTAAAGCGCCAGGTACATCGCTGGCGCTATATAAATGCTTATAATAAATTAATAATATTATTAATTAATAATGTGCACAGTTCATCTCTCAAGCAACTGCAGCTTGGCTCCTCCAAAGACTGGTAGGAGGTGTACGTCCTCCTAATTCCTCTTTTCACGTGTTCTTTATTGCATGTTAAGTTTCTGTCCTATCCTGCAGCTTTGGAGAGGAGGGACATGCCATAAAGGCCATTGCCACCAGGGGTGGCTCCAAAATAGTACCGACTGTTCGATTGCACTGGGCCCCTCAATACATGGGGTTAGGAATAGACTCAAAATGACAACCTGAGTGTGAGAAGCTCTGGCATGAAATGTGGTCCCATGGAGCCCCAACCCACAGAGAATCTGTGGTAATTCAGGAAAGGGTCCTGAACACATCTAGAAATAGGGACAGATGCTTAACATGCAGGCCTGAAGGGGAGGTTACGTTTAACTGAACCTCAACAATGAATTATAGTAACATTATCCTTTTTCTAACTGGTGAGTCAGGGTGCGTGTCTGTCAAACACTCCTATGCTAAGCAAGGGCCCACGCCACAATTTTGCACAGGCCCCAACTTCACTGGATCCAACCCTGATTGTCACCCCCAAACAAGATTCTTGGGGTAGAAAAGGAGAATTGCAGTGGAACTGCACTAGAGTAGTGGAAGAGCAGAAGTGCCCTCCTGCAGTTCTACTGAGCCAAGGCAGCTAGCACTACAGCTCCTGTTTGTGCTAACCATTGGCTCTGTGGGATGCTGTTGGGCCGCCCGGCTGAGCTGTTCCAGGTGGTCAGGGGGCTGGTCAGTCCGGCCTCCCTCCGCCTGGATGTAGAACCATCAAATGCTCACTGCGATTTGTTTGCGGATTTTTTTGCGGATAAAATCGCTCAAATTCACCACAGTTTTGATGCGACTTTTTTAGCAGGGAACGGGTCAGAGGCAGTAAAGCCCCGTGTTGACCAGTCACCTTAAAATAGGTTCCCATCTTGGCTTAGGTGCAACATAACTTTTCTGTTGGTCAGTGGCGGCTCGTGGGTTTTGAGGGTGGTGGGGCAGTCGGTGGGTTGAACCTGCCACCAGCGACTGTGTTGCTGACGGGCCTGGGGCGGAGCCGGGGCAACCGTAGGTGGAGCTGGGGCAATGGTTAGGCCAGTGATGTGCCTTAACCCAGCAGCAAGGAGTTCCCAGAGTTAACACTGGCTGGACATTACATTAGTTAACGCTGGGAACTCCTTGCTGCTGTGTGAAGCACTGCCACTGGTGGATGGGAGCCCTCTTATTTGGGTCCCATCCACTCTCTCTCTCCCACCAGATCCAAATTAACCATAGCA
>QEPC01010618.1:533291-553712 GCA_003113815.1 Sphenodon punctatus | reverse complement strand
CCTCAGCTGATGTCAATAGATGCAACAGAGCTAGTTCTGCTTACATCAGTGAGATGATAACATTGACAATGTGTTTGATTTGCCATAGTGAATGGAAAAATTGAGTTGTAACTAGTTAAGTATGCCTAAATTCTGAAAGCCAAACCAGTTTCTGGTTACAGCAAAAGGAAAAACATGGTTAGCAAAGAAAACACCATTAGCAGACAGTCCTGACCATTTCTGAATGAATCTAAAGTGACTGACATTTTGTTTTAAAGGGCCGGTCCCTTACTTGATTTAATTCAGTGGCAGTCCCTTGAAGTCCAGCAAGTCTGCAGATTTATAGCAACACAGGATCTGGCTCGATATTTTCTTTTGACATGAAAAGGAGTACTTAATAAATCATCAGATGACATTTAGGATCAAAGAGATACAAAGGAATTTAGTGTGTAAGCAAGTGAATAGTGCCACTTCAAAATGGTTCATAGGCTGCAAGGATTATTTGCACAGTCTCATTATTCAGTAAATGCAAGATTGTTGCTAAGGAGGACAGGAAATCCTTAGTCTGCACTGGCTAGGAAAACATTGGAAACTCTCCTTCTGTAAATCACCCTCTCTTTCTTTGTACTGAGAAGTGGGTGTTTGCCTGGGATGTTTAATTTTTGTCTGCAGCTTTTGAACATATTTGCTCCGTCTCTTAATACATTTGTTACATTTTGAGGGTAGGACGTGGGTGAGGGGGCAATGGAAATTAAACAACTTGCTAGGATTGATTGCAAGGGCTGCATAGTTTTATCTGCAGCAGGGAACTCGATCTAGGAACTGGTGAAGTTACATGTGATCTGTAACCATCTGCTGTTGGGAAGAAAGACCATCACCGTCTCCTTGATGTCACATCACGTCTGGGCAGATACTCCTTTCCTGTAATGGCGGAGTGTACTTTAATGTGATTTGAGATTGTTAACTGAATCAGTTGTCACCTTTGTGTGCAAGGTGACAACTGATTCAGTTAACAATCTCAAATCACATTTGAATAGTTTAAAGGGAGTGAAATGTATTGGCAATTGTACAAAAATAACTATGAAAGAAGCATTTCTCGGTGCAGAATGTTAGAGATGCTGCGTACATAATTAGCAGCTACGGGGGAGATTTTTCAATAATGTTGAGCACTCATAAGTTCCTTTGGGTTCAGTGTTTTCTGGGGGCTCCTTGGCCCTTAACCAGGACATTTCTGCTCTGATGTTATACCTGCGTTACAGCATTTAGTTATTAGAATGGGGCTATGGCCCAAATTTGTTATAAAAACATACTACACTTTTTTTCTTAATCTGTCAGGTCTGTAGCCTGTTCCCATCTATACCATGCTTTGCGACTTCATTACACATTCAGATCTATTTGCTGCTTCTTTTACAGACCCCTCTTTGCCCTTCCTCATACAGCCCTTGAGCTTGGTGGGAACTCCCAGAGCTTACCTGCAAGGTTTCTACTTTGCCCACATTTAAGTCTCTTTGGTTAGGCTGCTTTACCCAAGGCATTGATGACCCTACCTTGGTTGGGAAGTCACAGCAAACACGGTCTGGACCAGGTCAGGCTGCCCAACACATGTTCCCGCAGCCAGGCCCCCAGGAAAGGCAGGGAGATGCACAAACGTCCAATTGGCTGACCCCGACCCCACACTGCACCCAGTGTCCTGAGAGGCAGCCATGGCAACCAATGATGGCTGGCCATGGCAGCCTCAATCCAGGCCAGGTCACGGCGGGCCACAGCAGACGGGATAGACGCTGTGGCCTGCTTTTCCCTGCTCACGCTGTGACCCGGAGCTAATCCGGGGGTGAGAGCCTGGTCTAACTGCTCGCAATCTGGGACCAACGTCTGGCAGCCCCTAAACAGACTGACGGCTCACAGGCCAAAGCGTGAAAAAGCAGGTCGCAGAGAGCCACCATCACGTCTGTTTTTACCCAGTGAGCCAAGCTGACTCATTTAAAAATAAATCCTCATTAACTGTTTCCTCTCTCCTTTCTTTCGTGGGGTAATGGGGTATTTATTTTCTTGGGCCTCTGCTGTTTAATGGTTTTAAGTGATATTCTATATTGTATTTTATATTTTTATATTATGTTTTTTATGTATTGTTCACCGCCTTGTGCTGCCATTGCACAAGAGGAGGTGGTATACAAATGTTGAAAATAAATAAATGATGTGCAAAGATTGCCTCTTCTAGAATATCCTAAACAGACAATTGTTGGTTAATGATTTGGAGGAAGGAATAGGGAGTATAGTTGTGAAATCTGCTGATGATACAAAATTGGGAGATACTGCTAATACTTCAGAGGATAGGATAAAAATTCAAAATGAACTTACTGAGTTGGAGAGCTGGGCTGTGAACAATAAAATGAAATTTAATAAGGACAAATGTAAGATACACATAGGGAAGAAAAATCAAATACAGGAATATAAAATGAGGGGATAACTAGATCTGTAGTAGCATGGCAGAGAAAGATCTAGGAGGAGTTGTGGATCACCAACTGAACATGAGGCTGCAGTAATATAATAAATCTTTATTACGTGGCCGATGGCCATTGCAAGACAGACAGACATAAAATTAGTTGGTTCCATAACCATATACAAAATCATGAACCTTAAAATGCAAGAAATATAATTTACAACAGTAGCCTTCCCAATCACTTAGTATGATAATCAAAACTTTACACTATACACAATTTGAATACATCCCAAACCATACAATTACAGGAAAACAACCAATTTAAAACAACATCCAGGCTATTCAAGACATACGACTCATACTATTAAAATCAGCCCTACAAAGCAATTTCCATTCCATCAGTACTTCCCTGTGAAAATTTAAAGTTTAGGAAGCTTTTCCTGCGATAATAAACATGTAATAAAAAAGAAGCAGTATTGCAAAGCACCTGGGAATCTGGATTATCTACTAAAACTTGAAGCAACGCACGATCGGTTCTGCCTGGGAACTTTGTCAAAGTAGAGTCTAAAAATTTGATTCTAAGATCATCATACAAATGGCAATTTAGAAGCATATGGGCTACCGTCCTGTGGTCAGCTGATCGAACAGGCATAAGCGCCCTAGAAAAGGGGTGCCCTGGATACAAGCCTCCAAAACCCGAGATGGAACAGAGTTAACACAAGCATAAAAGAGGAGCTGCTTGGCTTTAGCAGATATCGGTAACTCCAGGTACCTTGCCACCTGGCCACAGAGTGGAACCCAATCTAGGTAAGCAACCACATGTGGGGAGGATCTTATTTTCCCCATCTCCTGTTGCCTCTCTATGTCTTGTGCTCTATAAAGTATCTCCTTTTTTACTGCTGTAAAGGGTTTATGGGCCAAGTACTCCTGGGACAACCCCATGGCATTTAAATGAGTTACAACCTTCTCCATCCATGGGCTAACAAATGAATCCTGCGCTACCTCCCTCAGAATAATAGAGCATTGATTTGTGAAGATTTTACACCATAATGTTAGGGCTAATACCATGGCCTCATATTGCCAGCTTTGCTGGCCAAGCTCCATTCTTATTGCTGCATGGGGAGTCCCTACTGGTTTACCCAGAAGCCCAGAAAGAAAACTTGCCAGAATTTTGTTTACCTTCTGGGTCACAAAAGGAGCCCAAATTTTGGCCCCATAGAGTAACTGAGCTCTTACCTTACTATTCAGTACTCCAATCGCTGGGATCTGCCTTGCCCAATAAAGAGTCTAAAAATGGCAGAGGCAGACCCTTTTGCAGCAACAATAGCTCTTGCTACGTGCTCGTCCCAACTAGAGATTCCCTTGAATAGTAATCCCAAATACCTAAAAGATGTAACTTGTTGAATCTTGTTATTGTCTATGGACCACTGATACAATCTCTTCCTTTGAGAGAAGACCATTATTTTGGATTTATTGAAATTAATGTTTAACTTACTAGTCTGGCAAAAGGTCGCAGAAACATTTAATTGTCTTTTAAGCCCTATGCGGGTTTGTGAAATTAAAGCCACATCGTCCGCATAGCACAGGGCACCGATCGCTCTGGAGGCGAGCTTGGGCGGGAAAAACCTGGGGTCGGCCATTATAGAAATCACCTCATTTATATAAAAATTAAATAAAACCAGAGCCAGGACACATCCTTGCCTTACTCCCACCCTGGACTGTATCTGGGGCAACAAGTGACCCTGTCCGTCTGCTTTGACTACAAAAGAGGTATTTGAATACAAGGCGTAAATCAAATTAAAAAGCCTTTTATCAACAGAAGCCCCCATCAATCTAGTCCATAGGATACTCCTATCAACTGAATCGAAGGCAGCTGACAAATCCAAAAAAGCCACATATAATACACCATTTCAGACTCTGTATTTAGCTATTAGATGGGACAAAACTAGGCATTGTTCCATGGTGGAGCGTCCCCTCTGGAAACCTGCCTGCTCCACTGCCAGGACATTTTCCTGAGCCAGCCATGCTGACAGCTTGCTCAAAAGTAATTTGGCATAAATCTTTCCCACTACTGAAAGCAGACTGATCAGCCTGTAGTTGGCAGGATCTGTCCTTGAGCCCTTCTTATATATAGGCACAATAACCGCCTTGCCCCATTCCTTTGGAATCCTCCCAGAAATATTTATGGCGGAGAATAGGGTTGTAGCGGAAAGTCGCAGTGGTAGCTATTTCCGCCAGAAACAGCGTTTCCGCAATTAGTGGTACGGTGTGGCAGAGGCTTTCATTCCGCTAGTTTCAATCTGCTACTTCCGCAGTTCTGCTAATTTCATTCCACTACTTCCACAGGCTTCACAAATAGCGGAAACATGCCATTTTTGCTACTTCCTCCATTCCGCTAGTGTCACGAAATAGCAGAGCAGCGGTTTTCCGACAGTTTCTGACAATTCCGCAATTTTTCTGATAGTCTCTGAATTTGCAGAATGACGGCGGAATTAGCGGAATGTCGTCAGAAAAGCCGCAGTGTGGCACAGGCAATTCCGAAATGGCGGAATGGAATTGCGGCGTGGTAAAAGCTGCTGCCGCTTCATCCCTAGCAGAGAACAGAGCGGCCAATAGGGACATCCACTAATCCTTAAATGTCTTTATAAATTTGATGTGTACTAAATCCACTCCTGGGGCCTTGTTATTTTTAAATGAATCAACCAAGTCCTCAACCTCGGCCTCCAACACCGAAGACCAGGTAAAAGGTCTTCATGTGGAAAGGCCAGGGTACCCGTCCCCAAAGCCTCTTCTCCTGCCCCAAAGAAAGTATCGAAATGGTCCGCCCAGACCTGGGGGGCTATTGGGAATATAGTCCAAGATGGACTGCTCCTAGTTGAGTTATTTACTAGCCACCAAAATTTTCTCATGTCCTTGGAGTCTGCTGCATGCAACAAGGCCACCCATCTTCCCTCCGCATACTCCTTTTTCTTGGCTGCAATAAGGCTCCTATACGTTGCCCTTGCGCTAAAATATTCTGGTGGCAATCTAGATCCAGCACTTTTCCTGTATCTGACATATAATTCCTTAACCTTTAACTGAGCCAAGTGACAGTCTGCATCAAACCAAACCTTATGCGACCCCTGCCACCCGAACTGGCCGAGCCCTAACTGCAGATCGAAGTTGTTGTGACAATTTCACCATAAGGGCATCAAAACACCCCACCGTCTCTGCTGAGACCAGCATCTGGAGGATGGTCTCATGCAAAGTACTAACGCTAGGTTGTGTGGTATAGTCCATCAGAGAGACTATCAAATTATTATCCCATTTGGGGGCTCTATACGTGTCCAGGGAAGGGTCTTGATCTACAGAAATAGTTGGGTAGGACAAACCCAAGGGGGGAGGGGGGGGGCTTGCTGCGGAAAGGGTAAGGGCCAGTGGAAGGTGATCCCCAAGCAGTTGTGTTCCGACCCTAAAATCTATAAGGAAAGGGTGTACCGTTGGTGACACCAACACATAATCCACCACACTGGAGCCCTTTGGTCTCAGGTAGGTGAATTCACCAGTTGGGTCATTAAAACCTGACCCATTTAGAAGACAAAGATTACATGTGTCCGCCAACTTGGCCAGGGAAATCCCAGAAGTATTAATTATCCCGTCCTTAGACTGTCTAGAGCTCAATAAGCCCTGGGACAGATCCTCTGGAGGATCGCAATAAGGGCTCATAGCCTGGTCTGTGACTCCCAATCTAGCATTAAAATCACCTGTGATAATATATAAACCATCTGGATATTTTACAAAAAGATCCATTATTAATTCCTCAAGTTTTCCCCACATAGATTTCCAAAATGAGCCTGAATTTAGTGGAGGAATATATACCGTAAGAACAATTAACATCTGGGCTCCTAGTTTAACAGAGAAACCCAAGGCTAGTGACAGGGAGAAGATTTCTATAAAATCCCCGGCTATCCACTCATTTGAGACGAGGCACCCCAGTCCTCCACAAGGGCGGCCTCTAACATGATAATTTACGGCTGGTAGAGAAAAGGTTCTATAACCCTCCATCTCTAAAGGCATCTTGGCCCAGGTCTCTTGAATTAATACAATTTGGAACTGCTTAATGTATGCTATAAAATCCCTCTCTTCCCTATGTTTCTCCCATCCCGCAATATTCCAAGAACAGAGTGCTATGTGATCCAAGAAAGGCTCAGGGGCTAGTCAATGGACAGTACCCCCTGGCCCTCCAATCTGACCACCATCCACACCCTCCTCCTGCTGCAGCTCGAGGGTAGTAGTCCACAACAAGCATTGGTTGATCATTTTGGGCCTCAGATGGTACCGGTTGTTTAGCAGATTGAGTTTGATGGGGACAAGCTGAAGCAAAGGAGATTTTTGACAGAACATCAGGCAAAAATTCCTGGCTACAAGGGCAGGAGTTTGGTGGGAAGGGTCTGCCCATACGTCTCAGACTCTGACCCTGCCACTGTTGTCCATGCATTCGTCACCTCGAGGCTGGACTATTGTAACACGCTCATGGTGATGGTTTGGAAGTTGCAGCTAGTGCGAGATGCAGCGGCCCGCCTCCTTAAGGGGCTGGGTCTCAGGGAGCACATTCAACCAGTGCGCCGAGCATTGCATGACTGCCTATCGTCTTCCGGGCCCAATTCAAGGTGCTGGTTTTAACCTTTCAAGCCCTACACGGCCTAGGCCCTGCTTATCTGAGGGATCGCATCATCCCTCAGGCTCTGGAGCGGTCCCTGCAGTAGTCTGCGAGCGCCCTCCTGGAGGTTCCGCATTATCGGCAGGTCCATAAACACAGGAGGGGATTCTCAGCGGCTGCACCGTCACTATGGAATGCCGTCCCAGCAGAGATTCGCCTCAGCCCGGATCGCCTTGCTTGCGTAACTGTAAGGCCTGGCTTTCCGCCAGGCGTTTGGCAGGGGTGTGTGGGTGGATTGGGTTAGCTGGGGGTGGGAGGGGAATGATTATTGCAGATTTGGGATATTATTGTGTATTTTTATCTTTAGAGCCAAAGTGATTGGCCAGCTCCTTTATGCGTTCCCAGTATGGGGACCTGCGTTTCTTACTAACCTGGAGTGCCTCCAGAATATATTTCTGCAGACAATTCTGGGTGCTCCTTGTGGGACCCCACAAGTGATCCTGAGAGCAGAAGCCCTCGGTGGCCCCTCAGAGTGTAGGCTATGCAGGCCTTCCTAAATGACTGGGTCAGGAAGGCACTATTCCCCTGCTCAAATGGCTCTCTAGTGAACCTTGCCATCCCTGCTGGTCTTGGGGACAGCTGGTTAAGAAGGGCCGAGGGTGAAGTCTCAAATCTGGGGTTCTCATTTGAGAGCTTGGAAGCCTTGGGGTGGGCGGCCTCCAAAAGTCTAATTAAAAGACGGCTGTGGGACCAGTCCGTGCAAACTGAAAATGCCCTGATGGCCGTACAGAAAGTAGCGCCTCATTATATCCCTTCTACCCCTCTGATGCCTGGGCCTTACTACCTCTTTGAGTGGCAGGACGCCAATTGGTGCACTGCCTTTCTCCAGATGAGGGCGAATGTTTTCCCCTCGGCAGTCCTGGAGGGTCGCTATGAGGGGATTCCGCGGGCCCAGCAGGTGTGTCCCTTGTGCCAGCTAGGGGAGGTAGATACCCCATAGCATCCAGCATTTGATGGCCCTAGATACAAGTATTTGGGGGGGATATTATATGAGCAATGGGATATCTGGGAGTGCTCTCCAGAGCATTTAATCCTATTAATTCTGATCTGTCCAGGGCAGTGGCTAAATTTTGTTGGGCAGCTACTCGGATCAGGCACTCAATCCTGGCACTTTCCCCAAACTCCGGATAATCCGGAGAGTGGTGCAAGCGGAGGCATTGAGGTTTCAGATGGCCGGGATTCTGGGCCGTGGTCATGTCGGCAGGTGCTGCAGCCGCACTGGCCGCGGCACCCGCCCGTCTCCCCAGAGGGAGGGCAGTGGGGGAGCGTGGGGGCGTGGGGGCGTGCGGCCGCATGTTGCACCGTGCGGTCCCGCCCCTGTCTCTTATACACATCTAGATGTGTATAAGAGACAGGTGCCGGAGTGATCCCGGTGGGGAATCTAAGGTTGTTTCTGTGACGGGGCGAATGCCGCCCCATCACGTCTGAAAATACCCCTTGGTGGCTGCTGTGTGGGGACCACACGGGGACACTCCAGGTTCTGGGCTGCTCCCAGTCCTTTTGTTAACACCCACTGTGATTGTTTTTAAACCAGATGCTACCACACATGACTACCAATGGCTCCCCAGGAGCCACTCGTCCAACTGCCCGTCTGAAGGTGGAGCAGAGGAATGCGTGTGCCTGTGGCCACTCACAGAGCACTGCCGAAAAATCCAGTGTGTGCTGTGCGGGGAAAGCCAAAAAGCTCCATGGCAACAGGCACCCACAGATCCCCTACTCATATGAACTGGGGCAGCCAGCCACCAACAGATCGATCTGCATCTGCCACTCATAGGCACTGGGTGGACTGGGGTGGCCACTCACTCCAGCAGACAGATCTCAGAGGCACTGGGGGCGGGAGACACGGCCTTTGCAAGTCACAGGAACTTGCCACGAGCGCTGGGAGCCTGGGTGCTCCGGCGCTCATGCCGGAACATGTTAGTTTAAAAGGCCAGCCTGGTGCGCTTCCCCATCCCCTATGGTCCCTGGCAGCGGGAGTGCAAGATGGCTGCTGCAGTAGAATCCGTCCCCACTCACTCCACCTGAGTGGCTGCTCTGCAGCTGTGCCACTCAGCGGCCACAGAACCCCCCCTCCCTCCAATCTTTGCTCATTTAAGAACACCCTGTCTCTCAGCCTCAGTTCCCCATCTCTAAAATGAGAATAATAATGACATCCATCACAGGACTGTTATGAGGCTAACTAGATAAGGAGTGTAAAGCACTTTGAAAAGTGAAGGTGCTATATAAATGTTTATTTATTTATGTGCTGAAACTAGGACTGTTTTTTTTAGCTACCACACAGTCTTTTCTTCTCTAGAGCTAACATAAAACCCAAGATTGAGAATCACTATTTTACATGTACCATTCAACATTAAAATAATAAAATAAAATAATAACAATAACAACAACAACAACAATAATAATAATAATAATAATAAAAAATTATTATTATTATTATTTTATTTTATTTTATTTTATTATTTTAATGTTGAATGGTAAATATAAAATAGTGATTCTCAATCTTGGGTTTTATGTTAGCTCGAGAGAAGAAAAGACTGTGTGGCTGTGGTAGCTAAAAAAACCAGCTACCACAGTAGCTAGTTCCATTCAAGGTTGATGAAATAATGTTAATTTCTGTGCTTTCTTTTGGAGGATCAGTTTGTCTCCCCATGGAACCATCAGAGGTTCCACTTCCTGAACTTTCAATGGCACTGAGATTCACATGCATTTTTTTAATATCTTGGGTCTGATTTTTCTGGTGCAGATGACCTTTGAGGCAGCTTCCAGCTCTGACATTCTATGATTTTTAGACAGGCATAAGAATGTTTATTATCTTTTTCATTTAATTGTTGCAGCTCCTCATATGAGTATCTCTCAGTACTGTACTATCATATGGGATAAGTCATTGACAGCAGTAATAAAGATTCAAGATACACAGAGCTACAAGCTGTTGAGGCACAGGAGGCTGCGAGTGACCCTTGCTTCTCTTGACTGTACTTTTTATGTCTCACACTTTTTTCCTTTTAACCAGCACCAAGGGCTGCAGTTGCTTTTTCTAACTAAGCGAACAGAGAGGGGATCTAAGAGCAGAATGGGGAGTAGCATGGAGGACTTGCCCCAAAGCTTAACTCTACAGCCACACTGCTAATGCCACTTTGGCATTCTAACAAACAGTTTGCTTCCTGAGCAATATGCAGAGTTCTTCTTTAGTGGATTGTTTTAATGATAAACCAATGTATGAGAATCTATTCATGTATTTCAGTAGGCTGTGGCGGAGGCCTCAGATCGGCTGGAGCTTTGTTGAAGGGTTCATTCATATTGAAATCATGTGGCACTTTGGGTAAAAACAGGCATGCGGGTGGCCTGCTTTGGTTCACTGAGGTCTGGGAGCCACCGTCCTGGTATGTTACAGCACCGACCAGATATTGGCCCACTTCTGCCCCGGTGTGGGTAGGCAGTTAGCGTGAAAAGCTCCGAGGTCACAGCCAGGGCTAAGGGCCACCCATGCAGGCCAATGTGGGTTAGCACATCTGTGCGGCCCTGACATAACCACCCTGGGTCGGGGGTCATCATGGGTGCCCATCATTGGCCGACATGGCTGTCCATCATTGCAGGGCATGGGACACTGGGTGCAGAGCAGGGTTGAGGCCAGCTGGCTGCCCACACGTTTGTGGAGCTCCCAGCCCTATTTGGCCATGCAGGTAGCAGGACAGCTTTCCAGCTGTGGGCACATGTGTCTGGTGCCCTGACATGGCCTGGACTGTATCGACTGCAGTTTCCTGCCCTGGGCCAGGCCAAGGAGCCGCTGCACCAGCCGCATGTCTGTAACCCTTAGTTAAAGGTCTTGTTGCAAATGTGACATTTGTCCTTGCTTTGAGGCATTGAAATGAGTTTCTGCTTCGTTTCCCATGCACCTGCCTCCATTTCCACCACCAAGGATACAAGCCGTGCTAGCTGCCTGCCATTGACCATGAGTTGCCGGTGACTTGTCTGCAGGACCGAGCTGGAGTGCGTGGAGGCGGAGCTGTTCTTGAATGGTTCCGCTCGTTCCTAGCTGGAAGAACTCATCAAGTGGTGCTCAGGGAACATTATTCATCTCCTTGAGACCTCTCGTGTGGTTCCATCTGCAGGGTTCCATCTTGTCCCCTTTCTTGTTCAACATCTATATGCAGCTGTTGGGTGAGGTCATGCGGAGCTCTGGAGTTCAGTGTCATCAATGTGCTGATGACACCGAACTCTATCTCTCCTCTTCATCAGACCCAGTCTCGGTGCTTACAAAGATGTCTGGCAGCTGTGGGAGACTGGATGAGGGTGAGTAGACTGAAGCTGAATCCTGACAAGACGGAAATGATGCTAGTGGGGAAGGCAGTGGGTGTGGTGGCCCCCATCATTGATTCACAGCTCTGCCTAGGCTGGGGCTGTAGTGAGGAGTGCTTCCCGCCAATTACATCTGGTGTGTCAGCTTCAGCCATATGTCTCAGTCTCTGACCTGGCCACTATCATCCATGCTTTCATTACCTCGAGAGTGGACGATTGTAACACACTCTACATGAGGCTGCCCATGTTGACGGTCCAGAGACTGAAGCTGGTGCAGAATGTAGCGGCCCGCCTCCTTACAGGGATGGGTCACATTACACTGGTGCTCCGAGCTCTAGTCTTCCAGGCCCAATTCAAGGTGCTGGTTCTTACCTTATAAAGCCCAATACGGCTTGGGTCCCATCTATCTGTGGGACCACCTCACTCCCCATGCTCTTGATAGGTCCCTGCGGTCAGCCAGGAGCAGACTTCTCGAGGTCCTCCGGGTATTCCGGGGGGCCACTATGGAGAGGGCGTTCTCAGTGGCCGCCTCAAGGCTGTGGAACTCCCTCCCGGCAGAGGCTTGGTTCATCTGTTGCGTCCATCTGCTGGACCTTCCTTCCTTCAGACGTCAGTGCAAGACCTGGCTGTTCCACCAGGCTTTTGCCAAGGGAGATGGGTGGGTGGAGGGTAATTATTTTTGGTGGGGACTGTGGTGGTTTTTTTTAATGTGTTTGAATGGTTTTTTTATGTTCCTCTTTTCCCTCTTGTTTTGCCCCTTTTTGTTGTTGTTTTATTCTGTATTTTAGATATTATCTATTTTATATTGTAAGCCACCCCCAGGCTGCCTTTGGTAGGAGGGACAGGGTTTTAAAAATAAATAATAAATTAATCAGTAAATCTAGCCAAAATCCAGAATTGTTCCATGAGGAACCGTGGGAAAGCCAGGAGAGAGTAGATGGAAAGTTTGATGTTTGAGTAAGTTTCGTGGTTGGGTTTGGGCCACATTTTGAATCAAATCAGGACTTGAAGAGATGAAACCACAGGAATGAAAACCAAATAACACATTCTGAAAATTGAGTCTTGCTGCTGCTGGATCAATCTAGTAGCTGAGTGTCTTGCAGATAATTAAAGCTGGAAAGGAATATAAACATTTCTTGATTCCTTTCTGGTCTGAAGAGGAAATCACTCGATTGATCCGTAGATGTTGCTGATTGACTTGTGGGAGAGGGGAGATGGAAGCATGTGGGGTGTCTGTACGTGAAGAGAAGATTCTAGGGCATTTAGTATGAATGAATTCCAGAATTTGTCAAAACCTCAGTCAGAGTGTTTTTCAGAGGTAGTGAAGCTTTCTTTTTGGCCGAGCATTTAGCAGTCAGGAATAGGGGTTGTGGTAGGGGATTTGTATATGTTTTTATGCATCTTTATTTTTGTACTGTTTTTATTATGTTGTTACTTGCCCTGACCCGTAGGAGAAGGGCAGGATAAAAATTTAAATAAATGTATACATCGTTTCTCTGAACGTTATCTTGTACCCACCAGTGTCTTGACTAGAACAATAAAAGTTTTGACCAGTGAAACACAGCCTTCCTGGGTGGTTATAATCTCAGTTTGCCAGGGCCAGTCCTATGGAGGAGTTTGGGGCAGCAGGGCAAAGGCCTTGAATTGGAGTGTCTGCTGCAGCATAAATGTAGAATCTGGAGCACTAAGATGATGTGTTCATGATGACCTGTTTAACTCAGCAGATGGTCTGCAGTACTTTTGAACCAGCTGGGAGTATCTATAAGGCATGGAATCACAATGATTAAGTCTGGGAATCATGAATGCAAGGATCAGGTCGGATAGCCACACCTGTGTCTGATAAGACTGAAGGGCAGGGAAACAATATCGTATGACTCTTTAATTTCCTCAAGCATCTCTCATGGAGGGACCTTATCAAATGCCTTCTGAAAATCCACATTGAAACAGTGGTGGCTCTGGCCAGGAACACTTCTAAGGGTTAAGCAGAAATGTTGAACCCTCATTGTATCATCTGACCATGGCAGGGAAAGTGCCGCAGAGAGAGGATGTCCCAGTTTTATATTCTGAAAACAACCTTTGGTCTCATGAGAAGCAAAACCAAGCGGAACATTTTAGACTCTCGTCATTTTTCTCTACTATTTTGTCACTCTCTCCTTAAGAAAAGTGAATCTGTGTTTCCAGTCTGCTGCTAACCCCAGTGAGCTCCATTCCTTTCTCTTTAGGCAGCTCTAATCAATAATCCGTTCCGTGGTATGAGTACTCATCAGGGGCCTGCCCGCTGCACGCCCCTGCCCCATTCACCTGGAATGTCTCTGGAAAGGCTCGGCATATCTCAGTGCCACAGCTAACGGGGGTGGGGGCTGAAAGACACGTCATTAGGGTTTGATCTCTGCCTTTGTCTTAAATTACAAGAACCTTTGGATCCATAGGGCAGTGAACTCGCTGGCTGCTCTGTGGCATGGGCTTTTGTGCAGTAAATGGTAATACCTCTGACTGTGCTTCTGTTCCTCGCCTACTCTGTAAATATTTGTACTCTCTGAACACAATCAACATCCTGGTATTTACACACTAGGAAGGTAACAGATGTCAGAGGAATCAATTTTCCATGTTGCCTGTTCACGTCTGTGCACTGTGTACTTTATTCCTCTCCACTGTGCTGCAGGGTCCTGGAATGACATTGGATTAGAACATCTTCATAACACTGACCTGATGATGATTTAAGAAGCCCCATCCGTAACAATTTACCAATACCTGCTGCATGGTAGGCACTTCATTTGTCCCATTATTTAGCAAGTACTAGTCATTAGTTATAGTTATATTTCTTAGGGGACAAGGATACCAGTTCTTATTAACTGAGTATACATTCTCTCTTTCTTCTGGCATCATTGCCTCAATCTAACCTTTTGTGGTAGCAGCAGTGAGGATGTGTCAGGCATTAGTCTGACATTTTTGGAACGAGACAGTCCCTTCCCACAGCACCTAAAACCAAGAGCAATCCATTCAATGTTGTTCACTCCCAACTCCCAACAATCATAGGTTACCCCCCAACCTACTTGACTAATAGCCATTTACAGGCATCTCCTCCAACAACGTCTCCAAGCCTTGTTTAAACCCAGCTATGCTTTTGGCCTTCACAACATCCGCTGGGTCCACACGTATATGTACAGTAAGACTTCTTTTTGTTTGTTTTAAATCTGCTGCTGGCTAGTTTCATAGTGTCCTGTCCCCTAATTTTATTGTCATTGGAGAGGGTAAATAACGACTTCCTATCTACTTGTTCCACGTCACTTATGATTTTGTAAACTCTTCTCCTATCCCCTCTGTTGCCTCTTTCTGTGCCTGTGTACTACACTGCCCTAGGCAGGTGTTTGCTTGTGGGTTATTACAACCAGTGCTCCCCGAGTTTTTGTTTTGATATATGATTTTTGCCTTATTTCTTATGATTTTCCTGTACTTGGTGACCGTACCTCAAAACCTGCCCTGTGTTAGATTGTGCTTTGACCTCAGTGCGAACCAGGCAGGCTCTGGCCACAAGAGTCCTGGGCTTATTGAGGGGGGATCACTATACAATGCAGGCCCACTTCATCAGAATGATAATTAGCATCAACCTGGCTTGAGCAACTCACCCTGTATTGTTGAGTGGGGCAGCGGCAGGAAGGACGTGTCCCAATGCACCTGGAGAAGAGTGGTCTAATGAGGCTGTGACCTGCATCTAAGACAACGGATGACTGCACAGCCTGAGCCTAAATCAATCTGGAATGGGAGCAAGCAGGAATGCTTCTCAGAAACTCTATTTTGACAGGTCTGGCCTGGGTGAGGCACATAGGAGGCATCTCTTCGTAATGAATTTTCTTTTATTACTGTTTTTTGTGAAACAAAAGCAACTGCAATGTCTCACGATACTGGAGCTCCTTTTCAGAAAACCTCCTAAGTTTAATCAAACTTTGGTCTTGGTCCTCACACGCCCACCGTGCACAAGGGGCAAAGTTTTGGCTTAAATACAGTCCCTTCAGAGTCCCAGTTAGTTCAGTCGGTCTGATCCTCTCAGACTGGCTGTTCTCACTGTTGCTGTTCTCACAGCTGCGACCGAAATCACTGCCAGGCTGCCTTGCTTGCTCAGAGAGATACAGAAGGACACCTGGTTGCAAGTTCTTCTGTCCATTTTGTTGCCCAGATAGACCAAGGGGCCTTGCCTGACAAGCGCTCGGGCTGCCTATCTCCCTGCTGGTGTGTTCAATGAACTCGCTGCTGTCTGGCCCGCTGTCCAACCATCCCGACTGAGTGGTAGGGATCCAGGCTGCGAGATCCTGTCACCTGACCACTGAGTAGGCATAAGGGAACTCCTGTGTGCCTTGCAACCCTAGCCAAGGCATCCCCGAGTGTGAGTGACTAAGCCCACAGACGTCTTCCCTCCTCGGATCGCTACTTTTCCAGTCCCCGCTCCCCTGAAGGCTCGTTGCCAGGGAAGCTGCCCTGGTGCTACTGTACTGTCTGACTTGGAAAAGGGGCTATAAAAGATCCATTCCTTTGCCCTCCCTCAGAACAGTACATTTTGGTAAGATGAAGCGCTGGGTCTTTCTACTCTCCCTCTTCCTTTGAATCTCCCGCTGTTTGTGCCTGGCACAGGCAGACACACACACACACACACGTGCGCCCTCTCTTCTAAGTTAGGAACTTCCTCTAGAAGCCAACCCATGCTGCATCCTTGTGTAACCATCTCATTAATTTGAGTGTCTCATTGCTTGATCGCTTTTATGTACCCCCATTTGTCCCCTCAATAAACTGAAAACTTTATGTTGCATCTTAAGGTATCTCTTCCCTTTTTTTAAATTCTCTGGGTGACGCAGCCAATTTACACACCCACTCTCTCAGGAAACTCAGTGGACAGACACGCATGGAACAGGGGCACGTGTTAACAGTGTGGTGCAAACAAATACCCATCTTGTGCATGTGCAAATCAGACACTCCTCACTCCAGTGCCACATGTTGGGGAATGAAGATCCAGCATTGCTAGTAGAAGCTCCATGCCCATGACTCCCTGCTGAAAGTTCACCTGAGAATTTGTCAAGAGGATGGTAATCTTTGACTGTTTTAATGTACGACTACTGAAGCCGCAGGAGACTGACTGTTTCCACCTGATGCACTCAGCTTCACTCTTCCTTGGTGCTTACGGAATGTCTAATTGGTTTGGACATCTTTATGAGGGCTCTGTGCAATGCTGCCAAGAACTTTTATTGATGCTTGATGGCATCTCCCTGTAAAGTGTGAAATGTATAGTCTTGTCATTTGTTTACAGGGCTGGTGGAGATGGGTCGTTCAGTGCAGTCCTTTCAAGCTGCAACATTTCAGAGATGGTGACTAGAGAGCTGCCACTTTTGGAATGCAATATTTAAGGTGCAAATAAGAAAGTGGTTCATAAGCTAGTAGGGAGGGACCAGCATCAATATCTTAGTATGGACATGACAGAATGAGTTTAAATGCTGAGGTGGCATAAACTGGGATAGCTTCATTTATTCACTGATTCACACCAGCCAGAAATCAGCCAAACACCCACCAAGCCTCCCATTCCCTATCCCTGCCCGCCAAATGCCGTAACAAACAGAAAGGTCTTACACCACACCTCTGGAAGATGCTCAGGCTCAAAAAAACCTCTGGGGGAAGGAAGTTCCATAACATCGGGGCAGCAACTAAGAACATCTCCCTGCAAGCCCTCGTCATACGAACAAGACTAACCAGTGTAATGTGCTCCCAGCATCTCATCCCTGAAAGGCGATCGTGTGACTCATGAAGGGTCAGATGCATATCTGTTGCAGGTCCACTGGAGCTGCTATGGTGTTATTCCCCAGCTGCAGAGCTGGTGCAGTGGGCTGGCTCAGAATGGCACCGATTGCCCATAGAAACATGGGCATGTCTGCATACACTGTAGCATGTCTATAAAGGCAAATCTCACCCTCTGGTTCTTGGGGTTTATAGGATAGAGGGCTCCAGATGCAGAACAGTCCAGCTATGCAAAGTAGCAGTGACAGCAGCCTTGGTGAGAGTAGGATAATGGAGCTCAAACAAACCTATCTATAGAATATATGGAAGGAAAGCAACAGGCAGGCAGAAATGTGTGAATATGATCTTTACATGCTGAAAAGAGTGTTTGTAGGGCTGCAGGCTGGCCTTAAATTTGTGTTCCTGAGCCCTCTGGTGTCACAGCAGACCTAACTTCTCCTTAGGGCGTGTTAACAAATGAGACACGGCCAGCGGGAAACCCATTTTCACCTGTATGGCTAAATGGTGGTCACCAGATGTTTGCCCTGGGGCCACTCTGGGCAGCCCTGTGCCATGTTATTCCTGGGAACGCAGAGTACGCAGCGTGGGTTAACCCGGCCCAAACCAGGGGTCACTCAACGAAGATGAGATTGCTGGAGCGTCAAGCAGCCTGGAGTGGGGGGACTGTTCTAGCTCCATCTGTGGTGGCGGACACAAGCGCATGGGAGGGGCTCCCAATGCTGTCCGTACTGGTGGCTCCGGGCTGCTCCCAGCACACGTGATAACATCCAGAGACCGGATCTTCCCCTTCCGGCTCCATTCACCAGATTACATTGCTCCTGAAATGAGACACAAGGGGGAAGGCCCTCCTGGAGACATCCTGTCTGTTCCCTAAGGCTCAGAGTATGGGGAATAAAGAGGAGGAATTTGAAATTGTACTGCATGAGGGTAACTATGAAATTTGGTGGGATGACTCCCAAACGGAATGTAGAAATCAAAGGGCATAGTTTGTTCTGAAAGGATAGGCAAGACAGAAGGGGAGGGGAAATAGCATTGTATATCAAGAATGTATACACCTGTAGCGTGGCAGTATCTGGTTAAGGATAAAAGGGGAAAACATTGGATGGGTTATTCTGGTTCATGTCTACTATAGACCATCAAACTAGGCAGAAGAAGTCGATGCGGCCTTCTTAGAGCAGATCGTGATGGCTTCAAGAAGGCATGAACTAGTGGTAATAGGTGACTTTAACTACCTTTATCTGTTGAAAAATTTCCAACTATTCTTGGATTGCACTGGTGATCACTACTTCAGAAGGTTGAAAAAGGAAACGGGCTAAGTTCCATACATCTTTCTAATCAATAGGGAAGAATTGGTGAATGATGTCAGGGTAGGGGGGACGTCAGGGGAAGTGACCAAGTAATATTATATTTCATGATCCTAAGGGGAGGCAAGGGGGGAAACAGCCTAGCAAGGATGTTGAGCTTTTTTTTTTTTTTTTTTTTTTTAAAAAAGCTGATTTTACTAAGCTCAGAGAACTACTGGGCAGGATCCCATGATTTATTTATTTTATTTTATTTTATTTTATACAAAATTTGTTCCCCGCCCCTCCTGCCACACAGCTTGGGGTGGCTTACATCACAATAAATAAAAACAACAAATAAAATAAGCAATATTATCAATCCTAATAAACAATACAATAAACAATATAAAATAGATAAAACCAACAATCTCAAGGAGTCCCCAAAAACATTTCCCCAACCAACCACACCCACCCACGCTAACACAGTCCTCCACCCCTACCCATCTCCCTTGCCAAAAGCTTGGTGGAACAGCCAGGTCTTACAATACTTCCTAAAGGAGGAGAGAGTCGGGGCTGTCCGGGCCTCCGCCAGGAGGGCATTCCATAGCCGTGGTGCTGCCACCAAGAATGCCCTCCCCATTGTGGCCCCCCGATATACACAAGGGACCTCAAGCAGGGCGCCCCCGGAGGACTTCAATTTAAATTTATTTATTTATTTAAATTTATCCCACCCTTCCCTAAAGACTCAGGGCGGCTAACAACATATAAAAAAACATAAACATCCATAAAAACAAAATACAACCCCCCAGTCATCCCAGAGCCCCCCCCCCTCAAAACCTGCCACCTCCCTACATCCCACTCCAGTCCCCCCCCGTCACAACCCTACTCCAAGCTACCCAGAAAACACCCCATCCCCTATCTCTGCCTGCCAAATGCCTTTAAAGATGCTCGGGCTCAACTGAACCTTTGGGGGAAGGGAGTTCCATGGCATCGGGGCAGCAACCAAGACAGCCCCGCTGCGAGCCCTCATTGCACAAACAAGATGTACCGCTGGGCCCCCCCAGAGAGGTGCTCCTGGCTGATTGCAGGAGCTGCAGTGGGGCACGGAAGGAAAGGTGACCGGTCTCTCAGATATGTGGGACTCAGACCGTTAAAGGCTTTAAAAGTCAAAACCAGCACTTTGAATTATGCCTAGAAAGCTATAGGGAGCTACTGCAGACTATGGCGCACTGGTATAATGTGCTCCTGGAGCCTCATCCCTGACAGGAGATAAGCCTCCACATTCTGCACCAGCTACAGCTTCTGAACAGTTGTAAAGGGCAGCCCCACGTAGAGCATCTAGCCTAGAGGTGATGAAAGCATGGCTGACAGTGACTAGATCTGAATCAGAAAGAAAAGGCTGCAGCCTCCTCACCAGAGGGCGTTGGTGAAAAGCAGTCCTGGCCACCACAGCAACCTGACAATCCAGGCTCAGAAAGGGGTCTAAAGCACTCCAAGGCTTCAAACCTGATTGACCAAAGGGGGCAGGACCCCATCAATAGAGGACTCCCAATCCCCTCCAGACCACAAGACCAGCCAGCCATCATCATCTTGGTCTTGCCTCGATTCAGCTTCAATCGGCTCACCCTCATCCAGTTCCCAACAGCAGCCAGGCAACAGGCAAACACCGAGACTGCAGGGTCTGGGTCAGAGGAAAAAGAGATGTAGTGCTGGGTGTCATCAGCATAGTGAAGGCACTTCACCCCAAACCTCCCAATGACTTTGCCCAGTGGCCTCATATACATGTTGAACAAGAGGGGAGACAGAATGGAACCCTGCAGGAATCCACAAGGGAGGTCCTGAGAAGACAATAAGCAGGGCCCCGATTCTTCCGCGGAATTTTTAAAAAAATTCCGCGGGAGTCAGGGCCCAATTCTGCGCCTCGGCGCGATTTACCATGCGGGGGGGGG
>QEPC01010618.1:503429-526553 GCA_003113815.1 Sphenodon punctatus | reverse complement strand
TTGGGAGCTGTGGGGGGAGGGTGGGTTTATTGGGGGCTGTGGGGAGAAGGGGTGGGTTTGTTGGGAGCTGTGGGGGGAGGGTGGGTTTATTGGGGGCTGTGGGGAGAAGGGGTGGGTTTGTTGGGAGCTGTGGGGGGAGGGTGGGTGTGTTGGGGGATGTGGGGGGAGGGTGGGTCAATCTCCACAGGAGGAGATGGGGGCGATCAGAGCTGCACCTGGTGCCTTCCTAATTCCGGGCCCTGGTCACCCACCTTGCGGCTCAGCAGGCGGGACTGGCGCTGCTTCTCCGACGTCTCCAGGGCAGAGTCAGACGACGCTTCAGCTCCGCTCAGACAGGGCTTGTGCGTTGCTTGGAGGCTCGCAGTGCCACCGCCATCACCTTCTTGCCGCTGGGGCTGGCGGCCGGGACCAATCCCTCCCCTCGGCTCTTCATGCGGGATCGTGAGCAGCATAAGCGCACTCAGTCCCCCGCCAAGCTATCTCTCCAGGGCTGTCAGCGTGACCGCCCTGGCGAGATCTTCCATTGCGCCCATTGAGCTCAATGGAAGGCTGTAGCCCCTCCCTCCACAGCACGTCCCATACATGCTGTGGACGGAGGAGTTCAGCTGCCCAAATCGCGTTTTCCATAGGAAAATGCTTTGGGCGGCTGAGCAGCTGAACCTTTTTGTCACTTCGGGGACCCACTCCCTCTGCCAGCGGAGTGGGTGGGTCCCCGAAGGGAGAACGGCTTCAGTGACAGCTACAGCAGCCTCTGCAGCAGCTCAGAGGCTGCTGTAGCTGTCATAACGGTGGCGCATTTTAAAAATTTATTTTAAAAAAACTTTTAAAGCTGCGGCGGTAGCCCCGCTGGGCTTTGGGGGGCACCGCCCATAATGCCCTGCAGGGGGAGCCGCCGCTGGTTGCAGGGCTGTATTGGTGCCATATGCAGTCCTGAAACATGCATAAATGACCAGCAAGGGTGGTTAAAGGGTTGTTAGCGTCATGTCTGTTTTCACCCAAAAAGGGGGAGAGGGGTTGGTCTGGTTGTCATTTGTTTGGTTAAGCCCCAGCTGGAATCCTGTATTCAGTTCTGGGCACCCCATTTTAAGAAGGGCATAGACAAGATGAGAGGGTGCAAAGGGGAGCAACAACAACGATAAAAGGTTTGGAATGGAAATGATAAGAGGCTGAAGGAAATGGTATATTTAGCTTGGAGAAAAGAAGACTCAGAGGGATATGAGAACAGCCTACAAATATTTGAATGGCTCCCATAAAGAGGAGAGAACAATCGCTCTCCCTTGTTAGGGAGGGCAGGACAAGAAGCAATGGGTAGAAGATGCAGCAAGCGAGAGTAAGACTGAACCTTAGGGGGAAATCCCTGACTACCAGGATAACCAGGCAACGGAACGGGGGATTCTCGATCACTGGAGATTTTTTAAGAAGATGCTGAGTGAGCGTGTCTGGGATGATGTAGGCACAAATAATCCTGCGCCAGGCTGGGAGCTGGATTCAATGAGCCTTGCAGTACTTTTCAGCTCTAGGAGGCTATGATTGTTTTTTTTAGTGGCCCACGTAGTGGGTGTAAATCAGCATTGTTGCATTGGCTTTATACTGTCTGAGGATCCAACCCCTTGCTGTGAACTGGGATAGTCTTAGCACATTGTGCACAGGACCACACTAAGGCAGCTGATAGTCTGGACTATCGGTCTATGCACTATGCAGAATTGTTGCTTGTGAGACAAATAGCCACACTGGGGTAGCAGCATCTTTGATTCTCCTGACCATCCAAAACTGACAGAAGATCTGATATTAAAAAAAAACCAGAACAAAAACCAACTCAACCATTCTGCTGTAAACATTGAAATGGCCCATCTGCAAATGTCATTAACCAAGGGTGGTGGAGGGGAAAGAGGGAGAACGTCCGGCCTAGGAGCAGTTCCCAGAAAGGAGCATGTAGTCTGATGCAACTAAATATTTGCGCTCCTAAGTCACTGACGAAGCAGGATTTTCTGATTACTTGTTTTAGCAAATCCTAGTCTCCAGGATGTGACAGAGAAAACAGGATATCCAGAGTACTGACCAAAATGTGGAGAAATTGGATCCGGCTTCAAGCAAGGCAACGATATTCAGATATCTATACCACCCAGCAAGCAGCTCGCCTTGCACTCACTGGGGAGAGCTAAGGGAATTTCCAGTGCTCTCCCTGGGAGCTGCTGAGTGAGGAGCATGTTGAAAAAATCTGGTCCTGATTGTATTTAGCACTTCAGGGCCATCTATTCTGTTCAGCTCTGTGTTCATCATACAGCTCTGGCAAACAAGTGGAGATAAAGAGTTTTGAAGAGGCGATTGAAAAAATGTTTGCTGCTAGGTGGCTGGTGCTGGGATCACTGCTTATCACTTTGACTGGTATTGTCCCACTGTCACCTTGGGCTCCCACTCATCTGCTGTCTTTTAAACTCAGAATGTATGTTCTGTGTGGCACAGGATGTCTTTCTGTCATGTGTTTGGTCCATATCTGGTACATTCTAGCCCTGGTCATGACACGAGCTTGTAGGTGTTTCTGAAATGCAAATGACATATAAAAAGAAAATACCAATTAACATTTTGGAAAAGTACTCAACTGACTGACTTATGTGCTAAAATCCTATTGACTTCCAATGGGACTTTTGAAACTATATCCAAGGAAGCTTTGCTGCTTTGATCCAGAAAAAGTCCAGCCAAAGTCAAAAGAAAGAGTCCAGCATTACAGTCCATGAGCTGAAGTGAGGTCCAAACCATTGCATTTGTTTTCCCCTCAGTTATGTCTGGGTCCCAAACAAGGAATACGTTTTCCTAGCGTGAGAGCACCAGTTCAGCATGTGTCATGATTCAAAAACATAAACTACCAGAGAGCCATAGGATATTTCACCTGTACTCCATGGCCACAGCCTGAAGTAGCTACTTTTTTATATAAACCACTAGGGGATGCTGGAGGGTAAATAATCAGGGGTGTTGGTAAGTTGGAATGGGTCCTGAATCTACAGAAGATGGAATGAGCTTCCCCTGCCCCCTCTCTCAGCAGTAGAAAACATGGCTGCACCAGAGAGTATAGGTCCTGCACCCATGCCCTTGGAAACAAGGCCAAGCTCACATTATGAGAAGCAGTTCAGATGTATCATTAATTACGGGAGAGGTGTGGCTGCTCCTGCGCTAAATGGCACTCTCCTGCCTTACAAACTTGTAAGATTTTTCATCATAAAAAGCTGTTAAACTGAGGTTGAACCTGACTGGGTCAATATGCAGTATGTTAACCATGGGGGAAATCAATGCTGTGGTACTCTGGGGGGGTGTCTACAAATAACACTTGTCACCATTCCAACTGCCTAAGACAGGGGCAAGTGTTTACATTTGGTCATTCACACCTAAGAGTTAGACACGGAGAGAATACAGGTTTGTGGAAGTTCCTGGAACATTCTGGGAAACCCCTCAGCAAATCCCTGGGACAGCCAAAAATATGCCAAAGAATAAACATCTGTTCACCAGACTTGTCAGTTTCAGCAACAGGCCAGTTTCAGCAAGGGGCCTTGAGCTATTTCACAAGTGGGGAAGATTTTCTTGTCAATTTCACCTGTGGGAAGGGGTTGGACTGCCTTGCCCCAGGAAACATTTCATTGTTAGTTTAACCAGTGGCAGCAAGAATCTCGGGGCTTAAGCTCTCGGGCAGGGACCGTGTCTATCTTGTTTTTTGTAAAGCGCCAGGTACATTGCTGGTGCTATATAAATGCTAATGCTAATAATAATAATGCTAATATTTATGCTGCCACCCACCCAGTGGGCTCCCCCTGTTGGCTAGAGCCCATAGAATGGCAGCACAAACAAGGAATAGTATGAGCATCTCTTCATGCTGCTCCACATTGGGATGATGTTGCACAGTAGGTGCACATGACCTGTTTAGTCAAAGGAGGGCTTTGGTACAAAAAGGTTTCGTGCTGCTGGCATTGGGCCCAAAGTGAAATGAGATCCAAAGATGGAATTCCACCATTCTACATTATCCTCCAGTGCCATTAATCTGGCACTGAAGGATAATGTGGGTTCAGTGCTAGAGTCAGTGCCATCTTTATTGCCCTCTTAACCTTCTTTATTCAAGGATCTATGCTAGCTTGTTCACCACTGCACTAGGTGAGGAGTGGCTGGCATTTCCTTTCCTGTACCACAGTTCAATTAGCCACAAGGGTTTCTTCAGGAACAGCACAATAGACAGGCCAAGCCCCCCCGCCCACAGCTGGTCCAGGTGCTGCTTAAGAGGTATCCTTGATTGTCTGAAAGCTGAATGTGACTCACTGAGCATCCTGGCTCTCCAGCACTTCAAGTCCCCGCTGGTTGGAGCTGTGTACAACTGTCAGTGCCTTCCCCACACACTTGGGATTCCATGCATTTTCACATCCTAACAATTTCATTCCAGGCTTCTCCACATCCTAATCATCTTGGTTTGTTCACTGACAAAAATGACTGTATTTGTAACAAGGCTCTCTCCTGTTGTTTAACAACATTTTCTTTTTCTTTTCTATTGAAAAATCACGTACATGTTTGAAATGGAAATGTATTTCTTTGGTAAACATCCCTCTGCCTTCCCTACATGAGCACTAATGTGTTATTGTATTGAGTTTACAGCTGGTGTTCCACTTTATGGGGAGAAAAAAATATTGGAAGCTGGGGAAATGTTAAGACTAATAACTGATCTCCTGATTTAGGGACTGATTTTATGATTATTTCCTCTTTTGGGGTTGGCAATATTTTGATTGTCTTGCCTTAATGCCAAATGTTCAAAATCACGAGTTAGTTCCCCAAAATCATGGGATTGAGTAAAATGAATGAGATTGTTTTAAAAAGAAATGTTGAATTCTTTTTCATTGTTTCCTGTTTCCAGCACAGCCATGTTTTCAATTTTTCCCCTTCTCTGCAACAATGAGGTTTAGATGCTGACTTCTAAATGAAATCTGAGGTTCCCCAACTGTGCTTTGGAGAAACGCCTCTAATCATGAGACTCATAATAAAAATAGTACGAACGGGCAATGTCTTTTAATGTACATACACTAGTCTTATATTTGAGGAGTTACATAGTGACTCCTATTGCTTCAGCGTTCTTATGTTGACACAGGCTGGTCAATTACCAAAATACACATTTTCAATCTCTTTCCTTAGCCGGTCCAATCCTGCTTGCATGCTGGTTCCTGGCAGCACTGCGAATCTCTTATGACTCACTTCATGGTGCCTGGTAGAGAGAGGGAGATGAAGAGCCCGCCAGCTTGCATGGTAACAAACTATTCTTTGTGCTAAGGGACTTAAAGGAGCTTTCTGATTCCTCTCTGAGCAGGGAGAGCTGTGGCTCTGACACAGGCCCACTTTTGTGATGTTGTGTTGTTACCCCTTGTTGAGCAAGAGCAGAGTGCAATTTGATAAACATGCTGTACATCAGGTTTTCCCTTTTGCAGTGGGGGGAATTGAATAAACAGACCCCAGAGGAGGTTTCTCTGCTGGCCCAAGCCACTCGTCATAGTTACATATAGGGATGTGCTACATGTGGCTAGAAAGCGTGCACCAAAGGGAAAGTTATCTAAGATGAAGGTTTTCGGAACCTACCTACATAGTGGCATGCAAGAAGGGGCGATCCAAAGCCAGTGGGAGACATTTTGCAGATTTCAGTAGCTTTGGATGAGCCCCTATGGATAAAGCAGGAGATTCTAAAATGGAAGGTATTTAACAGACATGCTAATGGCTATTAGGGAGGAGAGATGGATTAATTCATGTCTTCCCAAGTGCTTTCAATGTGCAGCTAAAGATGATTCTGCCCAATGCTTTGTCATTTCCTACAGAATAGACTGAAATTTTCCACAAATATGAACCCAGATTAAAAACATCATCATCGTTGCTTACACCACTTTTATGATTACTCCTCGCAGTAGTGCTTCCCTGGTTTCTCATGGAGTCTATGACCTTTGAGATGGGGTGTCTACTCCCAGCTCAGCTGATGATGGGCTGTATGACCCTGAGCAAGTCATTCCCCATTTCTGTGCCTTTGAGTGTTACTAGACTCTTGTTCTTCGTTTTTAACACCTATCTGCCGCTATATCTGTATGTCAAATGCTTAACCTGCTCCAAAAAAGACCTGTGATTAGGGGCATGGGAAACATGGGTGTCACAAACATGCATCTTTCATTGTGGGTCTCTCCATGGAACACTTGCCACCTTTCAGCTGCCTAACACAGGGGAGCAAGTGTTACGTTTACTCACTCAAACCTGGGGATGATGTCATGGGTAATAACATGGAGCACGTTTTTCCTGAGGGTATCCATAATCATTGACACACAAACTGTTATGGCTAGGTAAATGCACCGGTCTGATTGGGGCCTTAGTTAACTAGAAAGTCAATAAAGTTCCATGAAAAGTTGGAGGGTTACCTGACTGAAGTAGGAGAAATTGCAAAAATATAATACGCTCTCTGGGTGCCGTCCTACATCCGTCAAAGTCAATGGCTCAACAACTCCCTGAGTAAGGCTGGGGGTGGGCTTTAAAGGGGTGGGGGATGGTAAAGGGAATGGAAAGTTACAGAACTCCATCTCTACATGGCGGGGGTTGGAGTGGCTATCACCACTGAGGAAGAATCTTGAGAATGGGCTATCCTAGGTAGGAGGCAAAATGTTAAGATACAGGAGGAATACACGGACGTAGTGAGCAGATCTGCATGTGTCCTCGCGCCTCCATGTGACAAAGCAAGTCTGCTTGTGGACACATCCAAACACACACATCAGGAATTCCACCTCCAGATCTCTGGAGAGATGTTCTCTGCAGAGGGGAACCAGAAAGCCTCCTTCACGTTTTCACAGACTGGAGATTACTACACTTTTGGGCTACTAGCCCCCCCCCCCCTTGGTAAGAGATGATTAGAGTAAATGATTTGAGGCAGCTGCAAATACATTTTCTCTGTTCTCACTGTGCTAACAGCGAGGGGAGAAATGGAGGGGAATGGTTGTGGGGGAAATGGGATAGCACAAATGGGTTGAAAGAGGGGTGTTTGGATGTGTCCACAAGCAGAAGCAACATTTTGGGCTCCCCTTTTTTCTTTTTTCTCCCTTTAACTCCCTTTCAGAACATAAGAACATAAGTAGTGCCATACTGGATCAGACCAATGGTCCATCGAGCCTAATATCGTGTCTCCAACAGTGGCCAATCTTGGTCGCTTGGGAGAAGTACCCAAGAGGTCCCAATGGACAATCCATTCCCTGTTCTTCACCCCCAGCTCCCAACAGTAAGAAGTTACATCCCAAAGCTCCCTTATCCCAGAATGCAATGCAAGCAGATCATGGCCAGGATACATTGCATGCTGCACAACTGAACCATAAACTGGTGCACAGCACTTGGGACTATCATCTAGGAACAGCTGGTGGGAAAACACTATCACTCAAACATGTGAGTACATAACACCGGGCTAGGCAATTTTGATGACATCATCACTGTTGTCATGAGTTGGCAGAATTGGTGAGTAGCACCCTTAGTTTTTCCAGCTGCAAAATAGTGACATTAACACTTGACTTTGTTGTATAAATGCTTTGAGCTTGCTGGGATTATGTGTTTTGAGTTCTTATAGGGCGTACCTTTTGTTAAATTGGGTAGAAGTGTTAGTGTCATCAAGTCTCAAAGCTGGGCCATATCCTCCAGATTCTCCAGAGGCAAACTAGAAGTAATGTTTAGGACAGAGAGAATGGCAGTCTTCTGAATCCCAGTCTGGTGCCATAATTAGTCTGGTTTTAAAAAGCCATTTTGTTGGACTTCTTAAAGATGATGATGATGATGATGATGATGATGATGATTGATGTAGTAAAAATGTAGTAAAAATGATGAAGTAATTTTGCAATTTTGTATTTTGTTTGGTATTCAATGTTATACATGGTTTTCTAATACTTTTTCATGCAACTCAAAACATTTTGTCTTTTTATTTCTTTTGTTTCCACTTCGGAGAGCTCATTGCATATGACTCAAATGGTATCTGACTTTCCCACTCTCATTCCTTACCCTCCTTCCAAAGCCGCTGCCCACAACAAAAATTTGCTTCTCTGTTGGTGTAAATTAGAATAACTCCTTTGACTTCATTGGAGCTGGGCTGATTTTTACAAATTCAGCATCTGAGCTCATTTGATCTCACTTCTGAGACAGGTTCCATTAACATTATTATTTCCAAAAATACTACCTGTGTGTTCTGTTATGACTTGTCATTGAAAATAACATTTGCTGTTTTTGCATGACTATGTTATAAAACTCAGCTCAGATGTACACACAATACTTGAAAGTTCATTTTTGCCTCTATTGAAAGCCTACGTCGTACAGGAACCTAGGATCTGTCAGAGAGGATCAGGCCTGCTGCATCCTGTCTTGGAGTGACCGTGGCCAGCACCAGCTGTTTCAGAGGATGCTATGCAAAACACATCAGCAGTAGTCAGTTCTGGGATAATCTCCCCCCAGCCCAGTCTCTCTTAGCCCCTAGTAGCTGGAGGTTGGCCCAAGTCCTAATGCATGAGAAATGGATTTTACTCAGGCCAAAGCTTGTCCTTGCTTAACAAATATTTGGACCTAGTTCCATTGACAGTTTCCATGGAGAATTTATTCACAAGAGCAGAGCAGATGGATGACCTTAAATGGAAAGGCGGGATCAAGCCTTCCTAAGGAAACAGCTGCATCTGGAACTGGATTTCACTTCGTTGGCAGATGTTTACAAGGAATCCAAAGGGGTGGTTCCTAATTCAAGGCTTCACCTGGTACAGCCCCCATAGACCCCTATGCTGATTTATGCTAAGTGAGGATCGACCTATGTTGGGAAAGCATTTTGAAGAGAATGCGCACATAGGAATGAATGCAAGGAAAGGCATATATGAATCCCTGATTTTTTTGGAATAATGCAGAAGCCCTAACGTCTTGGAAAGACCCCCCCTCCTTTCAGGACTCCGGCAGAGCTAAGAAACCAGTCAGTTGAAGCAGAGTCTGAAGAAAGAACTCGGGGCTTGTCTACATGGAGTTTCTTCTGGGCTAGTTCACCTTGGTAAAATTAATGTGTGTTAGTTAACTCATGTAGACATTATAATTGCAGATTAAGAGTCAGTGGCCGAGGAACTGAGTTAAAATAAAAACATAGTGGTCCAAAATGGTCTACCTGATTTTATTTATGTTATGTTATTTATTTATTTAAATTTAAATGCTGCCCTTCCCAGAGGCTGAGGGTAGCTCACAAAACATAAAAACACTAAAACTAGTACCAAAAACCCACACAAACCCCCCTAAACCCTCCTAATCTGAACAAGCAGGGCTGGATTTAGGATTTTAGCAGCCCATGGCAACTCAGGCTGCCACCCCCCACCCATGGAGCTCGGGTGTCTGCACAGGCTGCGGGGCTTCTCCAGGTGGGGATGGATGGGGGTCCTCCCCTCCAGACGGTGAGTGGTGCAGGTGAGGCAGTGTGATGGTGGTGGCAGAGGGAGGGGGTACCATGACCAGGCAGGTGTGGGCTGAGAACAGAAGCGCCCGAATCTCCAAATTCTGCCAGCCGGTAGGTCTGGCCCTGTGACCAAGGCTGGTCCCCACAGGGAGGTACTCCTGGCTGATCGCAGGGAGGAAGGACTGGTGGTCTTTCAGATATGTGCTGTCCAGACTGTTTATGGCTTTAAAGGTCAAAACCAGCACCTTGAATTGTGTCTGAAAAGATATAGGGAGCCAGCACAGACTTCAGAGCACTGGTGTAATGTGCTCCAGTGCCTCACCCCTGAGAGGAGGCGAGCCGCCGCAGCTGCAGCTTCTAAACAGTCATCAAGGACAGCCCCATGTAGAGCACGTTACAGTAATCTAGCCTCGAGGTGATGGAAGCATGGATGACAGTGGCCAGATCCGAATTGGAAAGAAAAGACCACAGACTGCTCACCAGATGGAGTTGGTGAAAAGCGCTCCTGGCCACCGCCGCAACCTGACAATCCAGGCACAGCAAGGGGTCCAAAGCACTCCAAGGCTGCGAACCTGAGGGGGCCAGAGTCCATCAATAACAGGAGTCGCAATCCCCTCCAGGTCACAAAGGCCGGCCAGCCATCATCACCTCAGTCTTGTCTGGATTCAGCTGAACACCACAAAATCATTATGCCCAGTAACACAGAGGTCTGTTTGCTGTGGTAAATCCAAAATTAATGTTGCTAATTACTAGCCTTTCCAGTGGCCTGACTGAAGTCAGGTAATGATATCAAACGTAACATGTCATCGCAGCCATGATGCTGTCCAGAATAACCAATACATGGCTTTCAAACCAACTTACAAATATTCAAGGCAATAAAAAACCAACGCTTTAGAATGCATTTACTCACTGCATTCATGTTTTTCACAGTGTTGCCAGTTCTTGCTAATAGTTTTCCCATCTCCTGGAGTTGAATGACTGTCAGCATCTCAGGTTTAGCCAAAACCAGGACATTTTTGGCTTGCATAGTCGGGGGTCGGGGGTGGGGTGGGGACTGAAAATGAAGTGCAGAGGGTAGTGGTCCCCATACTCCCTCTAATGGTTTGGTGGTGTCAGACAACCCATAGGTTCACGAGCCTGCTAACAGACTAACGAGCCTGTGTGATTTAGCACAGAGAGTAGTAGCTCATGCAGATGGAGCAAAAGGTACCCAGTTCAATCTCCTGCTGCTGACAATCCGCTCAGAGGGTTGAGTTACAAGTGGTGGCCTGTACGGGGAAACCTGACAGAATCAAACACCAGAATGCAAAGAAGAAGAATGTATAATTTAGTACCTGTTAAGCCAATCTTGTGATTTTTGACAACCTGTCTCATGATTCCAAAGGCGAATTGACAGCCTTCGCTTTTAAAAGTATAGTTAAGGCAAATTAGTGAAAATTAACAATTTCACTACTGTACAACGTACAAATAGCTTACGATTATAATACATCATTTTCAACTACATCAGTATTAATCAATCACATACATTTCATTAACAACTCTGTCTATATCAATATCTTCTCAACATCATAACTCTCATTCTTCCTTAAATACCATCAAGATTATAATAACAACAACTGGGGATATGGCAAGTTTATTTCTCAGGTATTTTAAATAAAATGCCAGACGTTTCCATACTGAATCGCAATTTTTTCGCGAACAGTCCATGTTGGCCTCAGTGACAAACGAGGAAGTTAGGCCCCTGCTTGTCAAATTCAAGGCTAGGAAAGCTCCGGGTTTGGATGGAATCCTGGTGGATTTGTATGAACTGAACATAACACAGAATGGTGACTTTTTAGTGCTATCAATAGCTGTGGTATGATTCCTGCAGGATGGAACGTGAGTATAGTTAGGCCCATACAGTAAAAAGGGGATAGAAACTTACCCCAGAATTATCATCCCATTAGTCTTTTGTGTGTGGTGGCAAAAATCTACGCCAGATATCTGCAAGCCAAGCTGGAGGATTGGGCCTCTGTGGCCGATTTTTTTCCTGAGGAGCAGGCCGGCTTTAGAGCCAGGCATTCGACAGTTGACCATAGTTATACTCTAAGCCACCTCCTAGATAAGTATGTTAGGCTTAGGAAGGGCAGGCTGGGTTTGACTTTTTTGGATTTGCGATCAGCATTCGATCTAGTTAATAGGAATATCTTGTGGGACCGTTTACATCAAACCAATATGGACCAGAGACTGTTGTTCCTGGTCCAGGCGTTGTATAGTTCACTATGCTCAGAGTCAGAGTCGAGTGCAAAGGACAAGTCTCAAATCCAGTTCCGGTTTCCAATGGGGAACAAGGCAACAAGGTTGCGTTCTTGCCCCCTTTTTATATAATTTCTTTATCAACGGGGTTGTGGCGGCCTTGAGGGGGGATTTTTTCCTCCCTGCCAAGGTTGGGTCTAGATCGATATCAATCCTTTTGTTGATATCGATGCACGACATGGTGCTTATTTCACCTTCACTTTTGGGGGATACATAGGTTGCTTTTGACAGCTGGGCAATTTTGCAAGCAGTCTCAGCTCTCATTCAATTATGATAAATCAAAAGTTCTGATTGCGGGCCGCCGTTGTAGCAACCAGACATGGCTGCTGGATGGGATCAAACTGGAGCAAGTACCTTCGCACCGTTATTTGGGCGTGCTCTATAACTCCTCTGCTTCTTGGAAGTTACATATTGATGCATCTATGTTAATGATGAAACAAGCTACCTTGGCCCTCTTAAAATTCTGGAGACTACATGGGGGCCGTTTCATCATGCTGGCCCTGAAACTCTGGGATTTGAAGGCTAGGTCCTCTGCTCTTTTGGGGGCAGAGCTACAGGGGCATTTCGCTCCTAAATTCCTTGAGGTTCTGCAAAATGTGTTCTTGAGAGCACTTTTGGGGGTCCCGAGGGGCACCCCAGCTTGTCTCTTGCAACTTGAAACAGGGATTAAACCTTTAAGAGTCAAATTAGTTATGAACCCTTTTGTCTATTGGTTGAGGGTGGGTGACATGATGGAGGACAGACTCCCACGCATGTGCCTGGAGGAAGCTAGTTCTTGGCATACCCCAAGCCCATGGGTAAATAGAATTATGTGCCATCTGCGGGTCCTGGACCTAACATCAATCATGCTCAAAGCCCTTCCTTTCAAGCAAAAAAAGTTGGTTATTGTAAGGCAACTCACTGATCAAGCGATACACGGGACCTAGGGGCAATTCAGGCCTTGAGATGTGCCCCTTTTTATAAGTTATTTAAACATTCCTCAGTGTGTGAACCTTACTTGAAGTTGATCGATGATCCCCCACTCCATAGAGCCCTAACATTGCTAAGATTTGATCTTCTTCCTTCAAGGGTTCTGCAGGGGAGATGGGATGGTACGTCCTATGGTGATAGGACTTGTTTATGTAATTCTGGCCAAGTGGAGGATCTGCTGCATCTTCTATTTTTGTGCCCACTTACTTCACACTGGAGGGAAGTATATCTGACTCACCGGATTTCGGGGCAATTATATTCCTCACCCGAACAGTTGTTACAACACTGCTTGATGACCAACTCCAATGATTTTATGCGCAGTGTGGCGAAAATGGCATTTCAACTTAGTAAACGTTGAGACCAACTGCCCAAGGAGTTTTGTTTGGCTGGTCTACGAGGCCTTCATTGTTGTTAATAACTAGGTATTAGTTTAAATCCTGGGGGTCAGGAGCAATGGGGCTCTTCCCCATTATTTTGGCAGATTTTTGTAGTCTCTTGAATTACATCATGGGGGGAGAAATTCATAGCTGATATTTGTTAAGATGTGTAGACAGAAGTGTCACTGTAGTGTGTTTAATTATTTTTTTAAAAATTTTTTGTTATTGTGTGTCATGAAATGACCTATCGTCTTGTTCTAATAATAAACTAACTAATCAATTATTAGTTTATCCCCATGGGATCAGGGGCAGAAGGATATCTGGTACAGCTATTTGTATAAAGCGGTGCAGTTTTTTGGATTTCTCTGCCCAAACAGCCCTATAATAGCCCTATATGAGGGGTAATCAGCAGCTGGTATTTGCTGATTTTTATATGGTATCAAAATGTGGATATGTAAATATTGTGGTGTTGTTGTAACACTGTATTTGATTTTAATTCATGTGTTTATTGTTTGCCGTGCAATGACCTTTGGTCTCGCATTAATAATACATTATTAATTATTATTATTAACAACAAAAAATACCCACCAAATACCCACCACTTCACTATCTCTACTAATTAAGAAATTAATTTTCATTCAAACGCCTTAACGAGTTAATTTTTCTGTACAAATTCTATATTTGCTTTTGAAATCTACAAACAAAATATAAATTATTATAATGTAATAAATAATTCACTCGTTTGATGACTATCATACTGATATATGTACGACACTTTAATAGGTTATGCTGCTGTGGCGGTGATGAATATTTGACAGTAATTAGAGCGGCTAGGGGTGCTTCTGTGCCAACTTGTGGAGTAGACCAGCCCCAGTAAAACTACGTAACTAAACAAACAAGCAATCCCCAGCAACAGATTCTTCTCCTGACCCGGAACCCCCGCCATCCACTCTGCCCTGGCCAACCTGACCCCCTCACTAGCCATAATTACCCCCGTCCCAGCTAACCTACCCCCCACCGCCAGCTAGTCTCTCAGCTCTCCTGCACACTGAAGATATTTCTACAACCTTGTATATCCAACACTGGGAGAGCTACAATAGTCATGCACAACTTAACGATTTCTTCCATTCTCTTCGTGTCATTATTTCAACAAGAACTTTTTATTAAGTTTGCCCTCTTTCCACTGTGCACACCCTCCCCCATACCCCTAGCAAATAGAAACAAAAATCAATGTGGCCCCTCAGCTACTACTAGAGATGTTTTTACGTTAGTACATGAAATGTGCATGCGTGACTTAAGGATTTCTTCATTGATATTAACACGTTCCCTTTTTTTTCTATCTTACTTTTTATTTACAGCACTATTACGTCCCAAATTCACCAACAAATACCCGACTCTAAACTTTAATGTTCTATTCCATTCAGTTTTACTAAACACCTGAAATAAGTAACAAAATTGTCTGCAACAATTTTCAGTCGCACAACCCGGAAGTACAGTGAAGCAATATCCCCATGTTACAGACAGGGGGAGATTGCAGAGACACTGGGTGAAAACAGACATGACGCTAACCACCCTTTAACCACCCTTGGTGGTTATTTATGCATGTTTCAGGGCTGCATAGGGCACCAATACAGCCCTGAAACATGCTTAAATAACCACCAAGGGTGGTTAAAGGGTGGTTAGCGTCATGTCTGTTTTCACCCATTGTGTCTTGCCTTGACTAATGAGGCACGACTGCACCTCTATCATTCTCTCGAGTATCTGTGGTGCTAATGCTGCTTTCATTGACATATCTCATTTTGTTTTACACACACACCTTATAGGACTCTTGTTTCCATTCTTAAAAGTGGAATTTTAGGGTCCAAGACCAATGTAATTGAGAACTAGATCCTACAGAAAGGGAATATTAGGCATAAAAATGACCTGAAATCGCTTAGCAAAGAGAGCAAGTGAGCTGTTTTTATAATAAGCAGGGTCCCCTTAGGAGGCAGCATGCTGTGCTTTGAAAATATCTGCACCATCACCTCATCTCTCGGTTGCCTACCTTAGACCTCGAATCAGATATTGCCAGTCATACAACTGCGATCAATGGGACTTGTTGTCAGAACACAAAGGCGGCCCAATGAGACAGAAGTGGGCTCAGAGAATAGGGTGAGAAATGCCAAGGAAGGGGTAGCAGAGTAACAAAACAGGAAGCTGGGTTGGAGACTTGACAAAACCCTCATAAAGTGCCTGCACATGTCAATTTCAGGGATAAGGCGAACCCGGCTGAGCAATCTCCACTGATGCATAGGGGGGCCACCTGGGGTGGCTTTTTAGTGTCAGGTAAAAAACAACTAAAGGTGGCAGCAACCCTAGTGATGACCCTTCTGTCTGAAATGTGTTAGGGGGATATTTTCCTGCTTAAGTTACTGTTTTCCCGCTAAAGGCCAATGGCCACAACTCCTGAGTTAGAGGATGCTAGCACTTCTGAAGAGAGAGGGGGCCAGTTGAGGGTAGTTACTGCGGCAGGATTCTTTTAACTTGAATTGTTAGACAACCATTTTAGACGGAGAGTAATTGAGAAAGGACTGGTTTGCTGCTGTGTGTGTAGCGTGCACATATGCCTTGAATCTCACTTTGAGTGCTCCTTTTATGAGGGGGGTGTGTGTGTGGAGGAGGGTGTTCCCTGTTTGCAGGTCTTTTCTTAGGGCGTTTTCACACTGACACGTATCCCGGGACTATAGCATTAATCCCAAGATATTTTGTCCATCTAAATGCTGCATATGGTGATTACAGTCCCAGAATAACAGAAAAATCTAGTGTTTACAAAACCCAATTTTTGAAGTTCTGTAACATCCGGATGTTAAACTATCCCATGATTACATCTGTCTAAACTACTTATCTCATGATAGTCAACTATCACAAGATTAGCACCACAGTCTTATAGCAAGAGCTGACATCCTGTCTTGAAATAAAGATGGCACTGGATAGACACGTCCGTGTAAACAGGTACCACTTTGTAATCACTGGATAATAATCCAGAGATACTCTGTCCTCCCAATCCTGTGATCATTTTTCCGTCTGAAAACGCTCTTATTCCTTCTAGTGCGGCTTATTTGGGTTGTAGCTGTGTGAAGATGGGGGAATATTCCATGAGTGTGTTCTAGGACAGATTCTTGGCTGTTTTCCAACAGTGAAAGGATCCATATAGCTGCCTCAAAATCTAATTTTTCATGAGTACACACACTGAAAAAAGTCTCACTCTCTCAGCCTCAGTTCCCCATCTGTAAGGTAGGAATAATAATGGCTTACCTCACAGGGTTGCTGTTAGGAGGAACTAAATAACGATTATAAAACACTATGAATACTGAAATTGTTACAGAAACAATAAATAATAATTAAATGGCTATTCAAAGACTGCACTAACTAAGCAAAATGTGCCTGCAGGCTTAAAAGTAGGGTTGATTTTTGTTACAAAAATCATTTTCATGAAAGATTATTTCAAAAATGTAAATATTAAGATCACAATCCTCTTCCCCGTAATGCCAATGGGAGCTGAGCCATTGATTTCAATGGTAGAGGAAAGCACCCTAAGTGCCTAAATATCAAAATGAGATGCCAAAAACATTAACAATGTTAAGACCAAACTTTAGTATTTTCAAATATTCGTGGTATTTTAAAACTTTACATGAAATTTTGGAAAATTTCAAAATGACAAATTTTGTGGCAAATGTAATTAAAATTTACTAGTGAAACACCTGCACATGGATGCTGGAAACTTCTCTAGCAGTGTGTAAATAATGCTGTCTGTTTGAACAGATTCTGATCTCACAGGAGAAACTCCATCAGTGAGAACTGACCTGGGCTCTCGCTCTACAGTGACTGAGTTTAGGATAACTGGGGTGGAATTGTGTGAGTGAGGCAGAAGGCACGGGGCTCCAGGAAGCACAGCTGTGGATTCTGTGCAACTAACAGTGAAACGTTAGACGCATGAGCAGCTGTGACATTAGGCAAGAATCGCTGCCTTGCTCTTTAGAGCTTTCCTGCAAACACCGAAGGGGTTTTTTAGACTCCTCACCCATCATGCATGTTGAAGGGCTACATAGGGCGCTAATGCGGCCGCCCCGCAACATGCATGAGATGGGTGGCTGATGGGTGTGGAGGGGCTTGTCTAAAACCACCTTGACTATAGTTACACACCAAGAGCTCACAATTCAGAGCAGATTGTAGAATTAATCATTGTAACTGCTGTTCTGTCAAAGAGCCAGATCCACACCTTGGATAAATCGGCGTATGCCCAGTGACTCTAATAGAGCCCTGCTGGTGTAAAGCAGCTGGGGATCGGGCCCTGTGCCTGCATCATTATAGCTGTGCAGAAACCACACAGTGCCCTGCAGTAGCAATATTACACTAAACACTTGGAAGGTTGAGCCTCGAAAGCAGCACTGGTAAAGCTGAGAGAGCTCATTGGCTGTACATTTGTATGTGCCTCATGCATATTAAAAAGGAACAATTTCTCTTCAAGTTGTTAATGTAAAGAGCTGTTTGTATTATATTGGATATTTAATTAATGGGAGTTGGTTAACGAGTTAACTATTTGTTTTTATTGTAACTGTTTGTTGTTCCCATAACGCTAATGACGCAGGTGAGACTTTGGGGTAAAATAACCAGAGCAGTGTGTTAGGTTTGAGTCTTGTCTAGTTCTGTCCTGTGCCAGAGTGGTTGAAGCCGGCAGAGCTTGCCTGCCATTAGAAGAGCTAACTGGGGTCGCTGTGAAAAGGACATTGGTGCCGCAGGCTTCTTCTCCCATCCAGCTGGGCTGAAGCAGCAGTGAGGGAGGAAAGCAGCAGCCTAGCAGCGACTGCACCCGCAAGCTCTGCGGGTTCCAGGGAGAGGGTCGCCAAAAAATGTTGCTCTGGAGCATAATCTGGTTAATAAACTGGGCCCTTCTGCCTGGCCTTGGTTCCCAGCAGTTTGGACACCTTACGGGGACATTAACTGAGATTGTTTTCAGTCCATTGTATTCATTTGTTTGATCTTTACACACATATAACAAAGTAGAATGTGGATCGTGTATTAAAGCACTGTTTCTAAGGCCCCTTTTACACGGTTCAGCTACATGGGCGGCTCCCATGTGACTACTGCACCCGTGTATACCATGAAACTGGTATTAGAGAGAGTGTCACCTGGAGCATAATCAGTGGCTTGGCCAAGGCCGCTTTTAGATGATCGCGCTGTGCGCTCGTGTGGGGTTTCAAAACCCCCGCGAGGAGAGATGACACGTGACGCTGGCAGCAATGGCGCGCCTGATACGTGCCGTGCAGTCTTTTAAAGCCGCGAACTGACCGGGATCCTGATCGGGATAGGTCATTCGCGACTTGAAAAGAATGCGCGGCGCCGTAGCAGGCGCACGGTGGCCGGCGGCGTCCCATGTAATCTCTCCTCACGGGGGTTTTGAAACCCCGCGCCAGCGAACAGCGCGATCGTCTAACAGCGGCCTAAGTTTGAAATCCTTCTGGACAAATTGCTAATGTGAGCGGGAAGATCATTGGGAAACAAGGGGTCAAATTTAGAGCAGAAGAAATGATACTGGAGATAGGAATAAATTTTGTTGTAAGTTTTTGACTTTAGGGGTTTGTTAAAGCCCGGATTATGCAACTTGCAATAATAGGTTGAGACCTGCAGCTTTTCTTTCCTATAAAAGGATTCTAACCTTCAGGACTGTTGGGAAATGATGGAAGATGTGACTGCAGTGTACCTGAAAGGCTTGGAAATCAAAAGGCAAAAAACCCCAAACCCAACCAACCAACCAGCTCCTCCCTCCCCAACTTTTATTATTTTAAAAATCTCTTGGGGTTGGCAGGCCTGCAAACTAGACCATGCTTGCTGACTGAAATCTCTCTTTTTTTTTCTGCTGTCATTACCTTGTTTTCCTTGTGTCTCAGACTTGCAAGTGCTGCTCCCAAGCTTTTTGCCTGTTTGGAAATTTTAGCTTGTGTCACTTGGTGCTCTGTTGTGTTACTCCAAACCCCCCCCCCCCCATTGCCAGGATCAGGGGGCTTCCTGCTAAGTGCAGTAGGGGCTCTCTGATGCTCACTGCAAAAACACCCAGCCACCAAACTCAGCCACCCACCCCTGTGATGGGCTGTTTATTTGGTGATGCCCCATATGCCAGGCTGGGCCCCCACAGACCTCCTGTCATGTGGGTGTCTGAAATCCTCAGCATTCAATCTACACTCAAGTTCTGGGGATCCATGTGCCCACAGTCCCTGCTGGGTTAATCTCTGGTTTTGCAAGAGTCCATTTTTGGCACCAACATTGAGGTCTTGAAGTCTCTCACCTCCACCCAGCCACTCCCAAGTGGAGCTTTTGCTGGTTTCCTACAAGCTGCTGGCATTTGGGCAAACACTCTGGAGTTACTTGTATCAAATAGAGCAGACCTTAACATGCTCCCCAGAGGACAGTTGTATTTTCAGTCAGACAATACTAGACATACATTTTATTTATTTGTTTAAATGTATATGCTGCCCTTCCCATTAAGGCTCAGGGTGGCTTACAACCAATTAAAACATCTTTAAAAATCCCCCTAACCTCCCACCCACCCAACACTATTCCTGCCTGCCAAATATCTGGCCAAACAGAAAGGTCTTACATTGTTTTCAGACAATGAGCAAGCTCAGGCTTACATGAATTGGATTGTAAGCCCCCTGGGGCAGGGACCCTGTCTACTTTCAACAGTTGTAAAGCATCAGGTACATTGCTTGTGCTATATAAATACTTAATAAATAATAATAACCTCAAAGGGGAAGGAGTTCCATAATCATATGGCATCCACTGAGAAGACCTCTCTGCGTGTCCTTGTAGAAACTTCATGGGCAGATGGTATCTGCAAGAGGGCACTCCTGGATGACCTCAGAGGCTGCAACAAGACCTGAGGGAAGAGGTGGTCTTTCAGATACTTGGGACCCAAGCCGTCTAGGGCTTTATTGGTCAAAACCAACATCTTGAATTGTACTCAGAAAACTACTGGCAGCCAGTGCAGACTCAGAGCACTGGTGTAATGTGTTCCCGACAACCTGTCTCCAACAGAAGATGTGCCATGATCTGCACCAGCTGCAGCTTCCAACATTTATCAAGGGCAGCCCCACACAGAGCGCATTGCAGTAGCCTCAAGGTTACAAAGGCATGGGCGATGGTGGCCAAACCAAATTTGATAAGAAAGGCTGCAGCCTTCTCACCAGATGTAATTGGTGAAAAGCACTCCTGGCCATCACCACAATCTGGTGTTCCAGGTGCAGCAATGGATTCAAGAGCACCTCAAGACTGCGAACCTGAGTGAGCAGAGGAGGCTGGACCCCGTCAAAACCAGGGGTCCCAATGCCCCCCAAGTCACAAGGCCTGCCAACCATCCTCAATTTGGTCTGGTCAATCGGCTGACCAGCATCCAGTCCCCAACAGCAGCTGGACACTGGGCAAGCCTCGAGAGTGCAGCACCTAGGTCAGATGAAAAAAGAGAGAGAGAGACAGGCATCATCAGCATACCAGGACACTTCACTCCAAATCTCTGTTTGACCTCCCCCGGGGGCCTCAGATACACACTGAACAGGAGTGGGGGGCAAGAAGAAACCCTGCAGGACCCCACAAAGGAGCCACCGCCCATCACCACCCTCTGGGTTCTCCCAGCCAGGGATGAGCAGAACCACTCAAGAGCGGCCCCACAAACCCCTGACAGGTCACACATCTGTGTCAACACCACCCCATGATCAACTGTATCAATGGCCGCCAATTCCCTTGTTTGTCTGCTTATTGATTCCAATGTTTACTCTGCCCTTCCTAGTTACGCTGAGGGTGGCTTACCAAATATAAAAACATATAAAACAACTAAAAAATCCCGTAGCCCCACCCACCAACCTTTTCTTAAACCCCTCCCCTTAACCTCACCCAACCCTAGCCTTGCCTGCCAAACGTATGGCCAAACAAAAAGGTCTTGCGTCTCTTCTGGAAAACAATCAGGCTTGGGCTTAGGCAGATCTCCAAGGGGAACGAGTTCCATAATTGTGGGGCAGCCATCGAGAATGTCTGTCTGCATGCCCTTGTTTGAAAACTTCACGCTGTTAGCTAAGATTCCTTGCATCCCCCATTTTGGATTTCCAAGACACTCCGACTACAGCCCAGTGCTGTAAGTATACTATTTCTTTTAGGTTCTAGAATACATTTCCCATCTCTTGGGCTGGGGTCATAATGCTGCACCAAGCTTCTTGTTTTCTCAGCTTGAATCTGGAGCCATGATACATCGGGGGCTATAAGAGCCAGAATAAACATTGCTTGAAGGCCATTTTGTACTCTCCTGAGAGCACTGCTGGAGCCAGGGAAGTTGGGGCCCTCTGTGAAGTGGCCATGTGCCCCCTTCAAGCATAGGAACGTTTGGCAGACACATACTGGCTGCCCCTAAGTCCAGGTCTGCCTGCAGCTGGCGCAGAATGCGGTGCCGTCTCCTTCTGGGGATGGGTGGTTGGGAGCATAGAACACCGGGTGTGCGCCGATCGCTGCACTGGCTGCCTAGAGCCTCCTGGGCCTGATTCAAGGGGTTGGTTATTTTCTTTAAAGCCCTATATGACTTGGAGCTCACCTACCTGCAGGACCGCTCACCTCTCATGTCCTGGATCGGCCTCTGTGGTCGGCCGGCCGGGGATGCCCACCTGGAGGTCCCCCAGGTGGCTACGTCTGGTGGCTGAGCCATGGCTATGGAATTCCCTCCTGGGGGAGATTCACGTCTCTCTGGATCTCCCTCCCTTCTGCCTGGCCGTTTCGCCAGGCGTTTGGGGAAGGGGATGGGTGGGGGTTTTTGTTTGTTTTTATGAGATTTTCTCAGACCTCTTGGGGGTTTTTTTAATGTGATTTTTATGAAGTGTTTATTTATTTTTCATATTATTATATGACGTACACCACACCAAGCTGCCACTGGGCAGGAGGGGGTGGTATAAAAATGTTATTATAAAGAAATAAAATAAAATAAAAATACTTACCTACTAGGAAAAAGAACATGTTGTGGCAATTAATGTTTGATGCTCAGTATCCATGAAACTAAACATCCCCTTCAGGGGCCCGGGCTCCTTGCGTTGCATATGTTGTTAGTTCTAGTTTATTCATGGGACATTGCTCCTGCACTGCCGCAGGTGCTCCGTAGTCTGGGGCTCCCCGGGCTTGAGGCACTCTGGGCCCTTATTTGACACCAGTGCTCCTTACACTCAGTTTATTTACGGACCCCAATTCTGCCCCAGTTTGTATGCCTGCAAACACTGGCAGACATGAATGCACAGCCATTTCAAGGATGACACTAAAACTGGGCCACAGTTCGTGGTGTGAGCCAGGGCCGGCCTTAGGAGTTGTGGGGCCCAGGACAGGCGAGAAACACAGGGCTCTGTTCTCACGCTGCTGGGAAAGCCGCCGTCGGGCCTAGGGGCGCTCCCCGGCTTAGTGTGTGTGTGGGGGCGCTCCCTGGGCTCGGGGGCGGGCGAAGGGGCACTCCCCCTCCGCCCATCCCCAAGCCCAGCCATTTTGGGGGCACTTATCCCATCTGTCGCTGTGGTGTCACCGTCCTGGATCCTGCGCCAGGTCTGCTCACCGGCTCCCTGCATCGGGCTCAGGCAGGCGCAGTAGGTTAAATCTGCCACCACATCGTCCGCTGCCACCAGAAGTTGCCAGGGAATGTGGGAGAGACTCAGGGGGGTCCCGCGCTCGAGGTCCCCAGATCCCAGTCACTGTCAGGCTGGGAGTTGGGGGCCTGCGTGCAGGGCCCCCCCAGGAGTGGGGCCTGAGGCGGCCCTGGTGTGAGCACTCCATGCTAGCAGCTACGAATCGATGAACTAAAAAAGATAACTCAAGAAAAGTAATGAGCTTAGCCTGAGACCTGAATGACTTCCTCAAGATCATTCAGTTCATTGGGCATTTTTACACACCTTAAAGTGCTGGTCTTTCAATCTTCTGGGTTTACAAGTCCACAAGTAAGTTCCTGGATGCATTCTTTACTCACACACACACACACACACACACACACAC
>QEPC01010618.1:398461-499503 GCA_003113815.1 Sphenodon punctatus | reverse complement strand
CACACACACACACACACACAGCCCTGAGGCAGCCAAAAGTAGTCTAAAGTAGCTGCAGCTGTAGACGTGAGGGGCTGCCATGGAAACCAAATGACCACAGCTGCCTGGAGCAAAGAAGTTTACCAGGAGAATTTTTTACAGACAAAACTTCTGGGAGAAAGTCTATGCAGAAGTTCAAAGAGCTGGATGTTTAAGATCCGGGCGAGTGATTTAGACACACAGAAAATTCAGGATGTAACAGCAAACATGCAGGAGAAGTGTGTGTGTAAAAACACCCATTGACTTGCCTAGACCTTGAGGCGACATCCACCTGAGAGAAAAGCAACAGAGAGATTATTTAGGGTTGTCAATTAGTTCCTGCCCTTCAGCAGCATCTCACTTGAATTAGAAAGCGCCAGGGGCATTTCTCTCCTCTTGAGGAGGCAGTGGTTTCAATAGGGTTCCTTTTGAGTCTTCTCTGTGCTTTGCTTTTGTTTATGGATGCTCAAGCACAGTTAATGAGCACTTCAAGGAGTTGATTTTAGCCTCTGTGTAAAGTTTCAGGTCCCACCTAAAACGAGTCTGCTAAAAATACTCCCTGTGCCCTTCAGAGATGAGAAGGCAGGTTAGCAGGAGCATTCATTTGCCAATCAGCACAGCTTCTTGCTCACACCCACATGCCTTGAAGTTATTTTTACACCCTTCAGAGAGAATTCTATGTCTTATATCACTGATAAGGGAACATTAACCTTGATTAAATGGATTTCTTTCTCTTTTGCATTCTCTGTCTCCCCTTCTTTTCCCTCCCAATGTACTGGGGCAAGGGGGAGTTACAGTTTTTCTCAGAAAATAAGCATTTCTCCAAAAATCCTTTTCATGTCAAAGGGAAATTGACTGTCAATGTTGACAGGTATGAAACCTGAGCTGCCTTGTCTTGCTTAGTTTACAGCCTTAAGTCATTCATTCACATTCTGGTTTTCACAACAAACACAGTGCTGTCTGCACTATAAAGACCAACTCTAATAAGGAAGCTTGTGTCTTTCAGCAAGTAAAACTTGGGGCTTCCTGTACAATTCCCCTGGATGAAAACTGCCTCCTGCATAGCTGAAAGGTTATCTCCTCCCGTATATTCCATTGTGGCCCCTGTGGTCAGCCACGAGTGCCTTCCTGCATGTACCATCAGCACGTCAAATTCCTACAGCAAGAGCACACACAGAGAGGCGTCCTTGGCTACTCTACAGTGATGGGCACTAGAAATTCATCAAAGACCAAGTCTGAGCATTTTTCAGAGGCAGTGAGAGACCTTTTTACTCGGCCAAGTTTTTGACAGGTGAAGATAGAGTTTGGGGAGGTTGGTGGTAGAGGATTCTTAAACGGTTTTATGTATGTATATTTATTTTATATCTTCTTATATGTCAGAAGCAGGCAAAGTGTGGCTCTAGAGCCATATGCGGCTCTTTAGCCTCATTGTGGTAAAAGGATGAGGCTCTCAGGATTAGGAAACTTTGCCAACCCCATTCTATGTTGTAGCCTGCGCATCAAGGAGAGGACAGGATATAAATCTAACTATCTAAATAAATTCTGATTGGTCCATACTTTGTGAGATTTTCAGAGCATCCAGCTCTGGTTTAACTCGACCTCGTTGAAATTAGTTTTGACTTTGGCTGTTTTTAGACGAGTGGGTTGCCGTTGCGCAACCTGCTTATGCGATGTTTCCAAATCCCGCAACGCGGGATTACATGAGACGACGGCCAGGGATCATGCGCATAGAAGGCGGTCGCGCATTTTTTGCCGACCGTGAATTAAATACCTCGATTGTCAGGTATTTAATTCGCGGTTGGCAAAGAATGCGCGACCGCCTTATGCACATGATTCCCCGGTCGGCATCTTGTGTAATCCCGCTTCGCTAGATTTTGAAACCGCGCAAGTGGGTCGCACGACGGCAACCCGCTCGTCTAAAAGCGGCCAAGATAACAAGAGAGTGTGCTTTCAGACACCACAATTGGAGGCTATAAAAGACCCTGAGGAAAGTTTTCAATGGGTTACCATGTGATACAATGGTCCAGGCATCACCAAAAAAATCAATGGTAGCCCTTCATGTGGTTCCCACAGGAGTGCTTTCCATGGCTTTTATGGCCTCTAGCTGTGATGTCCCAAGGCACCCTTAGGTCAGTTCTTCATATTTCAAGAAACCATCCTGCCTCTCTGGGTGGCTGCCATGGCAACCTCCCATGCTGGGCTGGGCGGGCTCAAAAACAAACTCGCCCACCCAGTTCGCTCTGCTCTGGCCTGCCTGGGTGTCTCACAGGGCCAGACCATGGGTCTGGTTCATTCTGGGTTCACATTTTCAGCCTGGCCACTAACCCCATCGGGGCTTGAACTGGGCACATATCTGGTGGGCCCAGATCAGATGCACAGGGTTTAGCGCTGGTCCAGGTGGGCCGGAATGGGTGAACTGGGACAGCAGCGCATATGGTAACACACCCTGTCAGTAACCTCCCCTTTTTAGGAAAGGTTATTGAACAGGTTGTTGCTCAGCAGCCTCAGGTACATCTTGATGCTACTGGATTCCCAGACCCTTGTCAGTCCAGCTTTCATACTGGGTATGGTACTGTGACTGCACTTGTAGCCCTGGCTGACGATCTTCACCAGGAGATCAACAGGGGAAATCGTAGCCTGTTGATCTGCTAGATCTCTCAGTGGCCTTTGACACAGTGGATCATGAGGCCACTGTGGGACTTGGTTGGGGTGCACGGAGCCACTCGTGAGTGGTTCCATTATTTCCTCTCCGAAATAATGGGTTCTCAGTGGGTGGTGATCGGCGATTGCTTGTTGTCCCCATAGGACTTCCTCTGTGGGTACTGCATGGTTCCATTTTGTCTCCCCTCTTGTTCAAGGTTATTTGAGGCCTCTAGAGGAGATTATGTGTAGATTTGGGATGCAGTGCCATCAGTATGCTTGCTGATGACACCCACGTCTATCTTTTTTTTTCATCCGACCCAGGTTCTGCAGTCTTGGTGCTTATGCAATGCTTGGCTGCCACTGGAGACTGGATGCAGGAAAACCAATTGAAGCTGAATCCAGACAAGACTGAAGTGATGATGGTTGGCCAGGCCTGTGACTGGGGATGGGGATAAAGACACCAATTTTTTAGGGGGTCCAGCCTCCTCTGTCTCAAGTTCACAGCCTTGAGTGCTCCTAGATCTGTTGTTGCTTGTGGAACATTGGGTTGTGGTGACGGCCAGAAGCACTGTCCACCAACTCCATCTGGTGATGAGGCTGCAACCTTTTCTATCTGATTCAGACCTGATCACTCATTCATACTTCCATAAACCTGAGGCTAGATTACTGCAATGTGCTCTATGTGGGGCTGCCTTTGAAGACTGTTCGGAGACTGCAGCTGATGCAGAATGTAGCAGCCCATCTTCTGAGTAAGGTGCTCCAAAGTTGGCGCTGGCTGCCAGTAGTGTTACAGGTACAATTCAGGATGCTGGTTTCACCTATAAAGTTGCTGAGTACTGAAGCAGAGGCCACACTGGGAGGGTGCCAATGACAAACAATGGTAACTGTATTAATCGAGGATAATGCAGTAAGCATCAACAGAGGCCTATTGGCTGGACCACTAGCCCCGGGACAGTAAATGTGGTACAGAAGGGGGCCAGACCCCTGATTGTCTGTTTGTGACAGCAGCTGGGCGGAGTGCGGCCGGGAACCGTGCCCCGAGCCCCAGACTGTAATTGGCTACTTGGACTCCCGGACAAGCCCATACAATCACCGCTGGGACACACTAGCGCCACGGGTGTGCGCCGCATTTGGTGTGCCTAAGGGCTGTGCGCACAAGGACGTGCGGCCTTAGGCGCCGGCAGGTGCGGTGCGACTGGCTGTTCTGGTCGTTGGTTGAGCGATTCTGCATTGACCTACGGAGAGTTACCTGGCCATAGGATGTCGCTAAAGTTTGGAGGGAAGAACTGGGAGGAATCCTGGAGAATACTCCCAACCAAACAACATAGGTTGGAAGCCTACTTTATGGGATCTCAGACAAATGAGGTGGCTCGGGTGTGGGCGAGTCCTCATGCCCCAGAGGTTCAACTTTCCAAGCACTATGCGACCTTGGATACGAACGATCTGCAAGGGCTGGATTTACAGTCCCCTCGGCGACTGGGTGGTGAACCTTGTAAGAGGAAGCTGGACCCTGACGGTGATTTGGCCTCCCTGGATGCCGGTGAGAAACGTACTTTTTAACCAAATTTGTGCCCCACCAATCCAATGCTGGCCAAAATTGGAACTGATCAGGACTGGGCCCACCTTATGGCGGAGCAGACAATACTTATTATAGGCACAACATTGGAACATATCTTTGCTCAATTAAGCATGTTAACTAAATTAATCGAGGGGGACAAAGTGGGATCGTTAGTCCCAAGCTTTATGTCCGGGGGCAATAGAGATCCTGAAAGTATTGGTCCCCCCTCCCCCCAGGGTCAGCCAAGTTAGCAACAAAACGGATGCCCCTGGGGACACATCTTTTCCAGGATCAAGGGGCAAATGAGTTAAGGGGGGAGAACTTGGTTGGTAATTTCATCTATTGTAGACAGGCAATCGCCCTTACGGCCTTTCCCTTGCCTTTGGGCCATGTGCCGCAATGGTCTTCCCCTTATTTAGTGGCTTGGCACCTACAATCTTTGTTGCATATGCATGTCACCCTAGGAACATAAAGAATATTAGAATCTCGTTAAAGTCCAGGGCAATGTTTAAGTGTGTAATTTTTGTCAGGACTAGCCTGATACCAGATTGCATTTGGGGGGCTTGCGAGGAATTCTCCCAGAGGGGGGTTAGTCTAGCCAAAATGTATGTTAACAATACTGTACGGATGGAAAACCCACAGGTGGTGAACTTCCGGAAGGGTTTTGGGAAGACTTTGGTATCCAGCCAAACCCTACCTATGGGAGGGACTGGGGTTAATATACAGAGGGGGACAGTAACCTCTGAGTTACAGCAGCAGGCGACTTGTACCAATTTGATCTCTATGGTCCCAGAATATAATACTGGCCTGAGTGGTAGTCAAAATCTGTTGGAGGATATGGAAATTGGTATTTCGGAGCCCCCTAAAGGCAATCAGGATTCCTTATTAAAGCCATTGGTAGTACTGAGTCAGGGGAGTGAGGGGAAGACAGAGGATAGAAGTATTACGAGGGTTTTGAGTGAAAGATGTGGTGAGGGTGTGGAGGAAGATGAGTCTGTCGAATGTTCTCAGATCCCGATCCCGCTGGAGGTGGGAGTGGTAGTAAAGCGGCAGACTGAAGGCTTTAAACAACAACCATTTACTGTTGGAGGGGACCACTAACCCGAGTTGGTTTATGAACTGAACCCTTTAAAATCTTCACATGAGCAAACTAGCAAAAATTGGGTTAAATTCCAGTAATTGGAGGAGTTTGAGTGGGGTAGTTCCACCCGATTAAATGAGCAACTGAAGCAATATGTGGGGCTGTCAGGCGCACCCTGCCCGTGTAGTAGCAGCCAGAGTGGCCGATGCCGCCCTGCAATAAGCGGGTGAATGCAGGAGCCGGCAATAGGATGGTCGCTACAACCAGGGGGCGGAGCTACGCCCCGTCCGGTGGCCAAGGGGAAATCCTGCCCCGACGCAGGACGCAGGAGCTGACGCATCCAATTAGAGGAGGGTGCGGACCCCGCCCTGCATGCAACAGCGCGACTCAGGGCGGGGACCTATAAAGGTAACCGGCGGGGCCTGGAGCCCTCGCCGGTAATCGCTCTTGAGAGACTGGCCCCTGGAGAGTTTGGAGATCTATAGCTACCCTTGTTCTAGAGTGAGAGAGTCTGGATTGGAGTGACTGAGACCCCTGTGTTTTCCCCCCTCCCATCCCTGAAGCTAACCTGTGGTGAGTGAGTGCGAGTGATTGTTCTTTGTAAGTCTTGGTCAGTGAGAATGTAAACCCTGAGAACCCCTGGGAAGTCCTTGTCCGTTTACCGTTTCCCTGTCTATTTTGGTCCTAACAGTAGCCTCCCTTACACCCTCCGTGCAAGATTGGAAGTCCCATCCCCCACTCCCCTTTTCCCCATTACTCCATTCCCCTGTGTTCCTCCCCCCCGCCCCGGGGTTTGTCCCTTCCCTTTTTTCTCTCCTCACCTGGTTAGACGGTTCCCTGGGTCCTGCGTATTTCCCCGAGTGTTTGGGGACTGGTTGGATTGTTTTCCCCTGTCCCTTGGGGCAAGTGGCTTGCTCTCAGATGATGAATCAGGTTGCCTTCTAAACACAAAGGAAAGCCTATCTAACACCCTGAGGGACCGTTTTCAACCAGAGAGATACTTGATCGAACAAAGCAGCCGCCCCTCCCCCTGTGTTAGTGGACGCTTGTGGGTTCCCTCCCTGACCACCCCTATTCTCCCCGTTTGTGTTAACCTTCCCCCCCTATTCCTGACAGGGACTTTTCCTTGGAAATGTAGAATTAGAAAAGGGGGCTGATGGAGGGAATGAGTTAAGCGTGTCAAGTAGGACCCCTGAGAAAGTATTGGGACCACCCCAACTCACTAGGCATCCGGGTAGCACAGGGTTAATGGAGGGAATTTTGGATGCTGCCAACAAGGGGGTGCCAGTGGCAGAGGTGCACATGAGGGATATAAAGGGTAAGCCTAAGTTAGATTGACCCTTAGCTAAGGGTGGGAGAAGTTTGGACGTTCTAAAGGTTTTATCGTGGAACATTGCAGGTTGGAGAGCCCGTATCCAGGACGCAGGGTGCCTGGATTTTTTGAAAGACTTTGATGTTATTTTGGTCCAGGAAAACTGGTGTACAGATAAGCCCTCCCTAGGTGGGTTTGAGGTTTTTTGGTATGAGGCTATACATACGAAAAGAGGATGCCCAAGTGGTGGGACAGCGTGTTTTGTGTCACATCAGTTAAAAGCAGAATTGGTATTTGGTTGGGGCTATTCCGGGAGTGTGTGGCTGCCTATTACAAGCCCCTAAGTTGGCCCTTGTGTTGGTTAGTATTTATGTCCCTCCAAGGAATTCGGAGTACTAGGGCGAGTCGGTGTGGTTAAGGTTGACCACTTATTTGGGGCAGGTTGTTTCTCTCAATCCAGCTGCCAAGATCTTGCTGGCAGGTGATTTGAACGCGCGGATGGATACGAATGATTTGGAGTTAAGCATTAGTGGGGGTGTTTGGATAAATGATGATGCATCCGAATTACCTGATAGACGGGCTAAAGATCAGGGAATAAATGAGAGTGGTACCCAGTTTGCCAACGTATTGCAGCACTTAGATTTATACGCCCTGAATGGACGTTATTCGAAGGATTTCCCCGGAGAGTATACCTGTCTATCAGAGCGAGGCTGCAGCACACTAGACTATATTGCTCTTTCGTCTACTTTATTGCACCGGGTACGATCCTTCCAAGTGGCTACCTAGATGGAGAGTGATCATCTTCCCCTGGTCTTGCAACTGGGTGACTCATTGGATGTTAGGATGGGTGCTTCATCTCCTACCCACTCACAATCCCCTGCGGGGCCGAGGCTGATTAGGAGGAAATGGTCCTTGCAGCTGGAGTCGTCCTTATTGTCCGCCCTGGGCTCCCAACAGGGGATGCTTTTCGCCACAGGGATACATGAAGCTGCATCCCAGGAGCTACTGTTGGCTTGGTACCAGGAAGGGGTTGAGTGGCTGATACCTGGCCCTATCCAGTAAACCTATAATTAGTGTAGTGGGGAAGCGGGAATGGAGGAATATCACCCCCTGGTTTGATCTGGAGTGTCGCGAGACACGTACAGTCTTAAGGCGGTTGTACCGCTGTTTCCGTGCCTCTCGGGGCGTAGTTATGCTGGGAAAATTATTGACAAAGCACAGGGATTATAGGACACTCCTGGCCTCTAAGAGACAGGATTTTTTCAAACAGGCCTGGGATGAGCTGGATGAGGCAGCGAAAGATAGTAATTCCTCACGCTTCTGGAAACTGGTTAGAGGCATAGGACAGAAGAGAGGTATGTTTATTGCTAGAATCCCAGCAGAGAGGTGGGAAGAGTATTTTGGTACTCTCTTTGGCAACCTGGATGTTGATGTTCCTATGTCTCCTCCCTGCCCCTGTGTTCCCAAATGGGACCCTGTGCTCCTGGAACACATTGATGAACTATTGGAGGACCTTAAGTCTGGGAAGGCATCTGGTGTTGACTTTATACCTCCAGAGTTACTCAAGACTATGCAAATGGTGGTCCCCTGTCCTTGCAACCCTTTTTACGGGTATAAATAGGACAGGGGTGATCCCTGAGGGCTGGTCCCCATCCATAAGAAAGGTCCCCGGGATGACCCAAAGAACTATCACCCCATTAGCCTCCTGAGCATTGTTAGCAAATTATATGCTAAGGTTTTGCTCACAAAATTAAGTGGTTGGAAGAAAACAACATTTTGAGTGAGGTCCAGGCAGGGTTTAGGGAGGGAAGATCAACCGGTAGGGATGGGCGAATGCGGTTCGGAAGTTTGGAGTTGGGACCGAACTCGACCAGCTCGGTCGACCAAACCGAACTTCCGAACCAAACTCGATTTTCGAACCGAACCAAATTTCCAAACTTGGCTCTGTTCACCCATCCCTAAAATATAATATTCCACTTAGTTCAATGGGGTTTGAATTTCCGAACTTTGTTCAGAAGTTCGAAGTTCGGACCGAACTTGAATAGTTCGGTCAACCGAAGCGAACTTCCAAACCGAACTGAATTTCCGAACTGAACCGAACCGAACTGAATTTCCGAACTCGGTTCTGCTCGCCCATCCCTATCGACCAGGGATCACTGCTTTTTGTTGCTGCATTTGGTCAAGAAATACTCGGTTCCACCACGAAGCTTATACACCGCCTTTATAGATATAAGGGCGACGTTTGATACAATATCACGGGTGCGCCTGGGCAAAACTTGCTGCTCTTAAAATAGACCCCCGATTATTGTATCTAATCTCTAGTCTTTACAGACACACCTCATTGAGGGCTAGGTTGGATAATAGGGGTGCGTTGTCTGTCAAAATAGCCCCCGGGAAGGGAGTGAAACAAAGCTGCGTGTTGGCCCCGACACTGTTTAATGCTTTTTAAAATGATTTGTTGGCCGAATTCGCAGCCTTGGATCTTCCTGCACCCCAGTTGGGTGGCACCGGCATCCCCTGTCTGCTCTATGCAGATGATACTGTCCTCCTATCCCGTACCCAGGTGGGGCTTAGGAGAATGCTGGAGCATTTTGGGGCCTACTGTGGAAGGAACCAGCTAGTAGTAAATTATGATAAAACCAAAGTTATGGTGTTCTCCCGCAGGAAACTGACTCACACGTGGCAGTTAGATACTATTCCAATTTCCCAGGTACGGGTATATAGATATTTGGGCCTGTTATTCCAGGCCAATGGAGCCTGGACCATTGCAAAGGTTGGCCGTGCAGAACAAGGCATCCCAGCTCCATAGAGCACGCCTTTATTTTTTTAGAGCAAGGGGTGGGCAATTGGTTATTCCAGCATTGAAGGTTTTTTCTCTCAAATCCGTGTCACAGAGGCTCTATGGGGCTCACCTTTGGGCATTAACTAGGGCTTCCAGCCTTTGTCTCGAAAGGTTCCAGACAGGATTCATCAGGGCATTATTATCAACCCCGGCAGGATTAAGCAATCAGGCCTTGCGGTTAGAATGCAGCCTAATCCCTCTTCAAGAAAGAATCTGGAGGGGTGCATTGACCTATTGGCTTTGTTTATTTTTTAAGATGGCTGCCCCCTGGTCCCAATTGGTCTTACTGGATAGATTCCCCAGCAGTTGGCTGCTTGAGGTTACAGAAAAAATCAGGCACTTGGGTTTTTCTCCTGAAGCCCTTGAACCTTTGGGCCTCCGGGGTGCTAAAAAGGTGCTCCTAAGGAGGCTGAGAGATATTAATCATCAGGAAGCTTGTGTGGCGGTCAATAACAGCAGGGCACTGGGACTTTATCCCAGGATGATGAATAATTCTGACATGTCTATGGCCTATATGAATGATATTAGCAGTAGCCCATGCAGAAGATTGTTTCTTTTGGCAAGGGTCAATTCCTTCCCCTCAGCGTTATGCGAGGGGAGGTACAGAAATGTTCCTATGGTCGAGCGTCTATGTAAATGTGATTTGGGTCTGGTGGAAACACTCCACCACATTTTGCTGGTCTGCTCTTTATATTCTGAACTTCAGAAGAAGTTTATTAGCCCCCTAATTGCTGGTGTCCCTGGGAGATCGAATGATGCATGTGTGGGGTTTTTTGCTGGGTGATAGTAGTAAAGCTGTAACAAGGATTGTGGCCCTTTTGGGGCGGATTGTATATAATGTTAAGGTGAAATCAGCTACATAGGTGGACGTGGTGACGAGGATTATATTCTTTCCTCTTGACGGTTTATTTACGACTATGTATATTTTAATTTTGTTTCATATTTTATATTTTATTATAATTATTTTATTGTAGTCTTTTTTCTTTTATTAATACATGCTTCTTTTTGGTGCTTATTGCTGTGCGAGGTTTATCTTGTTATGGATGTTGATGTTTATGGATTTTGTTGCATTTTTCTCCTTGCAATGACCATATTGGTTTCGCAATAAAGTTACTTACAGAGACATCTGTTACATCTACAGAATTTGGCTCACCAAGCACATTTAAAGTCAATTAGGCCTTATAGTAGTTTGACAAGAAGATTAAAGAGGATGAAAGTGGGGAGAGGGGATAGAGGTTTGTAGCCCCCCAAAGCAGGAACAACTCTCAAAGAGGAAGCAGCTGTCCCCCTTCACAGTAATGTTATTAACTGTAACATGCTGCAGTGCTCTCAGAATACAGACTCAACCAGACAGGGAAAGATGACTTATGGTCAAAGACTCGTCTGTTTTTCTCCTGTCAGCTAAGCTGCTTGTGAATGGCTAATGGTCCTTTAATTGCTTTTGAAGCAACTGCTTTTGAAATTGCTCCTTTGTTGTTGCAGTGGAGGAGGGAGCGGCTCACAGTCGGCTAGGAGACAATGAGTGTTTTCAAATGAGAAAGGTGATGGTTGAGGTGGTTCCTGGCTGCTGTAGGGCTCTGCCACGGAGCCCCCACGCAGGTGGACTGCATGGGGAGCAATTCAAATGGGTGGCTCCCAATGTGGCTACTGCAGCCACGTGTTATGGGGGGAGCCTCACTCACTCTCCACTGAGCGTCAGCTACTCCTTGGAGCCCTAGGAATCTCTCTGGGTATAAAGGCCCGTCAAGAGAGTATGGACCCTTCCAACTGCGGCGAGTGTAAGGAAGCTCAGTCCCTCTCATCATCAGGTGCGGGGATGCAAGGGTCCTGTGGCTCCCTACCACACCCAATCCATGGCGAACACCTCAGGGAGAGTTCAGGGGATGGAGCAGAGTGGGAGGAAGGCAGGGTATGGGGGCCCAGGATCCAAGGGGGAGGATCTTGCACACCACAGGGGAATAGGAAGCCCCAGGCCAGGGGAAAGGGAAGGGGAAGCTCTCTCTGTCTTTCACTCACAGATTCAAAGGGAAAGAAGGGGGTAAACTCAGCACACGCGGATAGCCAAGCACACTTCAAGACCAGACAGGGACCAAGAGGCAAGAATACAATCACTTCACTTTCTCAACGCCGCCGGGCCGGGCCGGGCCAGACAGGAAAAGCTGATCCCCAGCCCCGCTTGCAAGGCAGCGCTGCTGGCTTAAGTCGCCCTGTCATTAGTGTCTGCAGCTGGAGGCTTCCCCTGCAGGCGGGCTGAGCGCCGCAGGGTCCTAGATTCCATCCCTGTTCCACTAGGGCCGGGGGCAGCTGCTGGCGTGGGAGTCGCTTCAGGGGGTGGGGGCGCTGTGAGCCGGCCCTCCTTCTGCAGCAGGCTCCGTGGCACCCGTCTGTTGGGGCGGGCTCCCAAGGGGGGCTAGGGGTGGTATCGGGGGCAGGGGGGCTTGGCGATGGCAGCAGAGCCCCATGACACCACGGAAGCGGCCTGCACACATTTGGCTGGCCCCACACGGAGCATGGCCATGCAGGGCCGGCCTTACTGAAAGCGGGGCCCTGGGCGGGGAAAGAATCTGGGGCCCTAACTTCAGGTGCTGCCTGAAGCCGCCGGAGGATGCCGGTGGCCGCCAGGCCTAGGGACGCTCCCCGCTGGGCTCGGGGGGCGGGGTGTTACCCGGGCCTGGGCTCAGGGATGGGACCAGCAGCGTGAGGGAGAGGTGGGGTCTCTGGAAGTGAGGGAGAAGGGAGAGGCCCTGCCTCGCCCTCATGTCGCGACGCTGGCCGGATCGGGCCCTCTCTGCGGCCTGGCTCAGTCTGTTACAGGCTGAGCCAGGCAGCCAAGGGGGCAGTTTCGGCCAGGGGAAATGAGGGGGAGGCGGGGCCGCCTCTGCCTCTCTCTTCTTCATTTCCCCTGGCTGACGGACAGGCAGCGGAGGGAGGCGGGCACGGAGTGTGGGAGAGGCGGAGCCTCTGCTTCTCCCTTAACTCCTGCTGGCCCCTCCGCTGCCTGTCAGACGCGGCGAGCTAGCTCCCGAGGGCCCCGCGCTCAAGGCTGGCCTTACCGCGGGGGTTCGGGCTGGGCGCGGGACCCCCTCAGGAACGGGGTCCTGGGCGGCTGCCCCTAACCGCCCCACAGTAAGGCCGGCCCTGTGGCCATGCATGGGTGCTCTGTGGCTCAGCCGCTCCACATTCAGACAGGCAGTCGGATCCGTGGCTCCTGGGTGGTCGTGGGGTAGCATCTCGTCTGGAAACCCCCAATGGCTCTCCCGTCCAACCATTCTCACGGCACTGGTTACTGAAAGAGAGGGGCTGCCTAGAAGCTGTAGCCCACCCCTTCCCCACTGAGGCTAGACAGAACTTGCTAAAGTGTGCCACAGGCACAGCCTGGCTCCATTTCTCTGTGCTGCTGGGAGAGAGGGGGGATGAATCTTTCTCTCTCAAATCTATAGGCTGCCCTTCCCATAAGGCTCAGGGTGGCTCACAATCCATTCAAAACAATAAAATTAAACACACATCCCTCCCCTCAAACTGCCTCCCTCCCCAAAAACCCACCCAAGCCCTATTGATCCCTGCCTGCCAAAAGCTCTTTCAAATCAAGTTTTGCACCGCCGCCTCCGGAAGATGCCCAGGCTCGGGCTCAAACGAACCTCATGGGGAAGGGAGTTCCACAGAATGGGAGCAACAACTGAGAATGCCCTCTCGCGCACCCCCACCCCATGGACAAGGGTGACAGGCAGAACCCGCAAGAGGGCCCCCCCGGCTGACTGTAGGGGCCACAAAGGGCCATGGTAGGACAGGCAGTCTCAGATATGTGGGGTTCAGACCATTTAGGGCTTTAAAGGTCAAAACCAGCACCCTGAATTGTGCCTGGAACGCTATAGGCAGAATAGGGGCAGCCTGGTGGGGAGGGTTTGTTTTTTTTACTCAGTCTGTGTGGTGGTGACGGGGGAATATTTGTGTGTGGGGAGCAGGGAGGTTTCTCTGGGGCATGTGGGGAGGGAGACAGCCTGCACGGGGTGTGTGTGGTGGGGAGGATTTTATTTTGCTGGGGCATGTGAGGAGGCAGCCTCTGTGTGTATGATGGTGGGGATATTTGTGTGAGGGGGGCAGGGAGGTTTCACTGAGGCATGTGAGGAGGAGACAGCCTGTGTGGTGTGTGTGTGTGATGGGGTTGCTGGAGAGGGGACAGTCAATCGAAGTGGCATGTACATATGGTGGGTGGGAAAAGGGGGTTTGCTGGAGTATGTGGGGAGGGGGCTGCCTGTGTTTTTGTGCCGAGATGGGATGGTGGCGGTGGTGGAGTTCTTTATTGCCGATTTTTGCCGATGAGATGTATGTGGATGTGTTGCTGAGGGGTAGTATAGGTTTTGGGGTTAAGGATGTGCTGGGCGACTGCATTCAACAGCTTCCCAGAGGGGGCCAGGGATACAGATGAGCATGCCCAGGTTTGTCTGAGGAGGAGAGCAGTACTTCTGCCTGTACAGGCAAACAGTGGGCATTTTTACACACACCTTAAAGTGCTGGTCTTTCAGTCTTCTGGGTTTACAAGTCCACAAGTAAATCCCTGGATGCATTCTTCACACATGCACTGCCCTGAGGCAGCCTAAAGTAGCCGCAGCTGTGGACGTGAGGGGCTGCCATGGAAACCAAGTGACCACAGCTGCCTGGAGCAAAGCAGTTTACCAGGAGAACCTTTTACACACAAACGTTCTGGGAGAAAATCTATGCAGAAGTTCAAAGAGCCGGATGTTTAAGATCTGGGTGAGTGATTTAGACACACAGAAAGTTCAGGATGTAACAGCAAACATGCAGGAGAAATGTGTGTGTAAAAACACCCAATGATGGTGACACTCACAATAACAATAAACATACCAAAAAGGAAACACCTCTTATTTTAAAAGATGCCATATTTATACATTTTACTATAAGAAAGAGCAGCACTTGATAAGAAAGTAATTCTAAATAGAGAAGAATAACAAAGTCTTGGCCAAGTGTAGATTATATAGATACAGGATAGCTGTAAAAAGTCTTATTTTCCTTTTCAAGTCTTAGAGTCTTTACCAATCATGGTTTCAAACACAATAGAACACCAATTTGACAATCCAAGCCAGAGTAGATTCTGCTGTATATGCTTTCATATACGTCACGTCCTTTCAGCTAGCGTAGGTGTTTTTTCCTCACGCTGCCTAAAAGCGGAGCCATTGATCAGGGAAGGCCTAACAGGCCAGCATGCCAGGGATGCTGGGCGCACAGCCCAGCGTGCGGAAGAGGCGTGTTGGAGAGTACATAGGCATTGGGCACACAAACGGACAGGCTCATGACAAATGGACAGGGGTTGTTTAACGATTAATGTTCAAGGTGACATTGCATTGATTCACCAAATATTTGCCTTTGCCATTTAGCACAACTGAAATGTCTTAAGATCATGAGTAGACTTTTACTGAGCAAAGTTGCTGCATTCAGAATCTTCAAAAACGCACATATACAAAAATCAAGTCTGGTGGCTCAGATCCTGAGCTAAGGGAAATCAGCAGAGCCATGAAGGGCAAAGGGGCCCTTGTTTACAACAGCTTTGGGCCTGAGCCCTGTAGGGTTGTGCATTAGGGTTTGGATAAAACACAAAAAGCCCCTTTTGATTTTTGTATTCAAAACACAAATACTGCCCCGTAATTTTGGGGTTTGTGTTAGTGTGTTTTATGCCTCTTGATAGAACAGATCTTAAGGGAGCCCATATCATAATTGGTTTTCTCCAGTTTACAACTGACTGTGCCTCCCAATGCGCTTCTTTTCAGCAGGTGTCACTGAAGAGCTCGGCACACAGAACTGAAAAGCAACAGCAACAGATCATTGAGGGTTTATTCCACACACAGATTTCATTTCCCCATTAACAGCAACCAGCTGCTAGCGTATAAGGCCTGCCAGGCTTGTGAACGTGACTCTAGGCCTGGGCTTTAGAAAATCCAGACTCCAGTCCTGCCTTTGCCACAGACTCCTTGTGTGACCGTAGGCTAGTCACTTAATTATCTAGCTCAGTGCCCCATATGGAAAATGCCCTGCCTCAAAAAGATGTTGCAAGGACAAATATGAGGTACTAATTTGGGCAGAGATGAGGAGTATCATTTACCTACATTTTGCATGCCTCACCAACAGAAGTTGGTCTAATAAAAGAGATCATTTGAGCTACTTTGTCTCCATCTATTACTTTTGGGACCAACACAGTAACCAAACCCTACCTCCAGTCCCTCCAGTCCGTAGTTTCAGTTCTCTTGTTGGTGACAAAGGTTGTTGTCTCTCTTTGTTTTCCCCGCAACTCCTAATAGTGAGCATGCTCCCTAGCCTGCATGCATGGAGGATTTCTACTCAAAACCAAAGCTGTACCCTCATCAACAAATGTGTTGGTGTTTCATGCAGCAAAGAGGAACAGGTGGAGAGCTAGTAATTCATTAGGGTTTATTCCAATTGAATAGGATTATAAAGGGGCTAGATTCAGATGAGCCGCATGAGGAAAGGTTGAAAGAATTGGGGGTTTTTTAACCTAGAGAAAAGAAGACTAAGGCGGCATTTAGACGTGCGTTTAAATCGCACAGCCGCCGCGGTGGCATTGTGCGATTTAAAGCACCGCGCACTTCCGCGTTGGTGTGAATGCGGTGAGTGCGCACATTTCCGCCTAACCCGAACTGTTGGAGTGCAGTTTGAAAAGTTGCTCGGAGCAGCTTTTCAAACCGCACTCCAACAGTTTGGGTTAGGCGGAAATGTTGCATTCACACCAACCCGGAAGTGCGCGGTGCTTTAAATCGCACGATGCCGCGGCGGCGGCTGTGCGATTTAAAGCACGTCTGATTGCGCCCTTAGAAAGGCTACGATAGCAGGTTTCAAATATCGGAAAGGCTGCTAGAAAGCGTGCGGAACATTTGTTCTCCACTGTCAAAGACAGAACGCAAACTTACATTGCAGCAATGCGGATTTTGGTTAGATATTAGGAAAACTTCCTAACTGTAAGAACTGTCGGCCGGCCAATGGAACACGTTGCCCAGGGAGGCTGTGGAATCTTTACTTGGATGTTTTCAAACCCCACTGTCTGTGATGTTGTAAACGGAAGAGGCTCTGTTGTAGGGAGCAGTACAATGCTTGGAGCGAGGTGTTGGACTTGAGATCTCTTCTGACCCCACAATACTATGATTCTATCATAAGCAAACATGCATCCAAAGACTTTTCAGTCTAGATTAGATGATAATAGCTCTCTACTTTGGGGCGTTGATATCTCTGCCCATCCATATAATATCTGGACACCTTCCATGTAAAAATAGAAGCCTCTGGGCAGTGACCACAGATTATTAGTTTGACTCCTTTTATAAAGCTTTAAACCAAGGGTGGAGAACCTTTCCCCTCCCACAGACCGCTTTGGAAATTGTGACAAGCTCCATGGGCTGTAGGGAAGGGCAGGGCACACAAGGGGTGTGCTCAGGCTGGCGGAAGGAAGGGTCCAGATCATGGACTGATGCTTTGGCTCCATCCCCTATTCTCAAGTGCACGCTCTCACCTTCACTCCCTTTCCCTGAGTTCACTCTTTTAGGACTATTATGAAAAACAGAGACTGGATCCACCGGCCAGATCCAAGAGTTGGAAAGCAGCCAACTACAAAGAGATGTGGGCTGGATTTCACCCATGGGCCAGAGGTTCCCCACTTCTGCCATAAACCAGTTCTCACTTTGTACAGTTGGCAGCAGTGATGGCTCAGGAGAGGGCTACATTGGAGCAGTGAGCAAGGAATCCTTCTGGAATCTGGAGCAGCCTCAAACTTTCATGCCACTAAGGCATCGAGGCAGCTAGCACAGAGGATTGCTTGCTACAGTCTGCCTGCCTATAGCTCTTGGTCCCTCCTGTGTTGATATAGAGCTTCATGCGCAAGAGGTTACATTTGCCTGGGATTTGGGAGGGAAGGAGTCAGAGGAGGCAGGGCAGAGAGAGAGGGAAGGGGAAGGAAGAAGAGAAGAAGGGAGACTGTCTCCTTTGTCTTCTTGAGAAGAACACACCTCCCACTCATGAGTGTTATATTACACTGCCACGCTCTTCTAAGCAAAGTAGGAGAGAATAAAAAGGGAAAGAACCCCCGACTGAAAGTCGGCTCTTGAATAAATCTCTCTATTCATTCTTCCTTCTTACAGAGGAACAGGTGTTCAGCAGATGCAGCTTCCGCAGAGCAGTCCGTGGTCACTGCTGCACACAGTTTGGGAAGTGCTCTGAGCAGCAGCTATGCTTTCCTCCAGTGGTTGCTAAAATAACATCGGTTGCGTGTTTTCTTGTTTCTGGGCCACTGCAGCCCCAGCTCATCACAAGGGGCAGTTTGTTGGCAGGAGTCAGAAAGGCCAAACAGAAATCTCCCAGACTGAGTGCTTGTCCCAGGGCTTGGCATGCATGAGTGTTATACATCTTTTCCTAAAACTGAAGGACAACAGCAACAAATCTAGGGGGACATTCTCTCTGCTCTTGCTCCCACTCGGGAGAAGTGTGGGCATCAGGGTTCAGTGCCCTGCCAGAGATCCACTGAGTGTGTCGGAGATGCTTTAAGCAACCGAACCCATGGTCAAGAGCCTGCCAGCGGTTTTGCACTAGTAGAAGCCAATGTCTTGGCACTATGATTGATGATGACTGTTGAAGTTCTGCAGATTTATTTATTGATTGATTGATTTTGCATCTAAGTATGTCCCAAACTTCTTTTGTCTTTCAGGTAAACTGGTTTCTTTTGAGCCTGGCGTTAGGTGACAGGTTGTGCTTTCAGATAACTGTGTAGAGTCCGGAGTCTGGAAGGGTTATGGAATCTGGCTGCTGGCAATGAATGTTTCTTTCCGATGAAGCCCTCATACCAAGCAGATGCACTGTTGCAGTGCAGCCCAACCCAGAGGAAGTTCGTGAACTATTCCTGGCTTATAGAATTTTTTCACCACTTGTTGCAATCACCCGTGGAATACAGTTAATAGTTCTGCCAGCCAAAGTAATATATCTGCAGAGGGGAAACAAAAGAGCCATTAAAGGTCACACATTCTGTGAGAGCTACTTGTAGTTACAGCAGGAATGTACAGTACGAGGAATGGTTCAATCCCAGTTCAGCTGCTGGGGCATTAGTGCAGCTACAGGCTTCCAGTTATGGCTTGACTGGTACCTTGGAATGTGGTGTGAGTGGAACGGGAGGCCAGAGAATCTGAAAACTGCCTGATACTGCGGTGATTAGAGTTCAGAGGCAAAGTAGAATGATTGATGTGTGTACAGTAGCCCTTTCACAACTGTTTCAAGGGCAATCATGCAATGTTAGTGTCTCAGCCAAGGGAAGCGTCCTGCATATTCTGCAACACTATTTTCCAGATTCTGCAACCAGGAAACCCAGATTCTGTGAGCAGACTACATTGTGCAAACTGGCTAAACTTGGCAAAATATGCAAATTGTGTATCCAAATGAATTTCCCAGTATGGCATTTATCAATTTTGAACATCTCTTATCTTACAGAACACCACATGAACTTATCAATGGGCATAGCTTTTCTCTCCTTTGGCGTAGTGGTGGTGCAGCACAGGGTCTCATTGCCCCCTAATATAAAGCAGCTGCTGACAGTGGCAGCAGCACCCCATTGGCTAGCTTGACAGGCTGGCATCCCACTAGTTAGCTTATATAGTGCTCCCCATTCTGGCTGTAACTTGACATGGACAGACTCAATTTCTGGAACAGTTTAGCCAAATGCAAAATTCTGCCAAAATGGCCATGAGCCCAGCAGTGCAGAATTCCCGGGCCCCGGGCCAAGGGCGATGCGGGGATAGAAAGGCCATGAGCAGCGCTCCTTAGACACCTCACTGAGCTGCCCAGAATCATTTATACAAAGTAGGGAAGGAGGCAGGAACTGTTATAATAAACTAGGCTTTATATACCTCTGTCAGGCTGCGGGGCAACGGGCTGGGGGAATGGGAAGGGCAGGTAAGAGGGGAAAGGGTTGGAGGGAGTCGGGGATGTCCCACAGATCGAACACTGAAACCTCTCAGCCGTTCTCCGATATCAGGGAGACTGAATGTTCAGCATGGAAAGCTTACGGCTCATCATCGAGGTCACGGGACTGGGAGCTGGAGGGGAGAACCAGCGGCGGGGTTCTAGAGTGCAACGAGGGGCAAACACAGGTGAGAGGGTTAGGGCAACAAGGCACAACGTGAGGGACTCAGGACAGGAGGGAGACCAACCAACAAGGAGAAGGGAGAGGTGCAAGGAAGGTACACAGCAGGATACACACCATGGGGGAGGTGTAAGAGGACGAGGGAACTGGACAAGAAAGGCCTTGACGCATGAAGGGAATAAGGATTACAAGCAACAACAAGGAAGGGGAGTGCTACTCACACAAGAGACACAAAGGGGTTAACAGAACAAGAAGACTCAACACATAACACACAATAGCCCCCGGAAGGGTGCAGGACCTATTAGATCGGTTTCCTCCCCCCGCCCCCGGAGACTTATGGAACCGGATCGGTTCCGGAATACTCTGGGGGAGTTTCCCCTGGACCTTGACATCTGCTCTGTAGATGATCTCGTAGCCTTCTGGAACACCTTGTTGGCCAAGACCATTGACAGAGTGGCTCCCAGGCGTCCGCTGCCCTCCCGAGTCTCCTGCAGGTCTCCTTGGTTTACTGAGGGCCTGCGGTGTTTGAAGCGGGAGAGCAGGCGGTTAGAGCGACGGTGGCACCGGACTCGCAACCAGTATGATTGATTGCAGCATAAGAGCAGTTTAAAGGCCTATGCTGTGGTGGTGCAGGCAGCAAAGAAGCAGTTCTTTGTTGCTCTTATTGCATCTGCAAAGTCACGTCCAGCGGAGCTTTTCCAGGTGGTGAAAGGCTTGGTCAGTCCTGCCTGCTTCCACCTGGACCTGGAGCAATCCAGTGACCGCTGTGACCGGTTTATCGAGTACTTTGTAGATAAGATCGCTCGCATCCGCCATGATTTCGGCACCACAGTTACTGCAGCTATGGATGCCCCGTCCTGTTTTGTGGGATCGGTTTCAGATGGTGTCGCCTGCTGTTGTGGAGTCCTTGTTGGGATCTGCTCGTGCCACTACTTGTGAGCAAGATCCAAGCCCATCCTGACTGGTGAAAGCTAGCCAGGAGACGTTACGGCCGTTGCTGGCTGGGGTGGTTAGTGCCTCCCTTCGGCACTAACCACTGCCTTAAAGAGGCTGTGGTTATTAATTATTATTATTATAGACCCCCTGCTCAAGAAACCATCTCTTGATGCTGATGCTCCTGCCAGTTATCGGCCGGTTTCTAACCTTCCCTTTTTAGGGAAGGTTATTGAACGGGCTGTGGCACGGCAGCTCCAGGAACATCTGAACTGCACCGGTTTCCTTGATCCCTCCCAGTCTGGGTTTCAGCCTGGGTATGGTACGGAGACGGCATTGATGGCCTTGGTTGACGATCTCCGTCTGACTTTGGACCAGGGTCGTCAGACCTTACTGGTCCTGCTAGACCTTTCGGCTGCATTCGACACAGTCGATCACGAGGTGTTGGTGACTCGCCTGCGGGACTGTGCCGGAATGGGCGGAACGGTCTTGGACTGGTTTCGTTCATTCCTGGCTGGGAGAACTCACCAGGTGGTCTTGGGGGAGTGTACGTCTTCCCCCCGGGACCTAACATGTGGAGTCCCGCAGGGTGCCATTCTGTCCCCCCTCTTGTTTAACATCTATATGCAGTCGTTAGGGGAGATCGTGAGGGGGTTTCAGGGCATGCAGTGTCATCAGTATGCTGATGACACTCAGCTCTACCTCTCCTTTTCCATTGACCCAGACCATGCAGTTTCCTTATTTTCCCAGTGCCTGTCAGCTGTGGGGGCTTGGATGAGGTTGAGCTATCTGCAATTGAATCCTGACAAGACGGAGGTGATGTTGGTGGGTGAGGGCTTGGGGGACCTGGGGGTGGTTGAATCTCCTCTTGTTGGGAGGGGGGTCTCAAGTGCGGAGTCTGGGTGTGCTCCTCGATTCGCGGCTCAGCTTGGAATCTCAGGATGTGGCCGTGGCAGGGAGTGCGTTTCGGCAGTTACATCTTGTCCGGCGGCTTCGGCCGTATCTCTCAGACTCCAACCTCGCCACTGACATCCATGCCTTCATCACCTCGAGGCTGGATTACTGCAACGCGCTCTACGTGGGGCTGCACGAGAAGCTGGTCCAGAGGCTGAAGCTGGTGCAGAATGCCGTGGCTGCCTATAAAGCACCAGGCCAGATTCAAGGTGCTGGTTTTAACCTTTAAAGCCTTTCACAGCCTAGGCCCTGCTTATCTGCGGGACCGCCTCACTCCCCATGTGCCTGTACGACTCTTGAGATCATCCGTGGGAGCCTTTTTGGAGGTTCCCCAGGCCACCGATGTTAGATCTTTTTCGGTGGTCGCCCCTGTGCTGTGGAATTCACTCCCGGAGGAGGCTCGGCTGGCTCCCAATCTCCTGCTGTTTTGGCGTATATGTAAGACCTGGCTGTTCCGTCAGGCTTTTGGTGAGGGGTGAGGGGTGGGGTGGGGGCGGGGATGGGGGCTTTCCCCACATATTGGGGTATTTTTAAATTGTAATTGTAAATTGTTTAAAAATTTTACATTGTTTTAATGTTTTAATTAATGTTGTTCGCCATCCCGGGCTGCCCTGTGGGCAGGAGGGGCAGGATATAAATTTTAAATAAATAAAAATGATAATAAATAAATAGGCATAGTCACAGAGGAAGAAACAGGTCTACGCTATATAAGAGCAAGAGAGGCCCAAGAACCAAACACCGGAAGACCCGTTGCTCCACCAGCTTCCTGCGGCCACCAGAAGGTCTTAAATACTCCCTGGTGGCCAATCAGGAAGCCAGGGGACAGGCATCGGAAATGGAAGACAGGTGAGCAAGGGCGGGGCACACACCAGGTGGAGATGCAGGATGAGACATGGCAAGGAGGAAGAAAGCACACACCACCAAGGCACTAGGTGGCGCAAGCTGCTGCAGCAGTGCCCTCCAAGTCCCCAGGGCCAGGAGTTCAAGACCTGAACCGGACAACCTATAACGGATAGGGGTGATCTGCTGGAGGAAATTTCAGTTTGGCTCTGCTTGTGGTTCTGATTTCAACATTTCTGGATTTAAATATAGATATGTATTAAGATCCATACTTAAATAAATTTAAAACCTTTAAAATAAGTTTAAGAAAATCACTGTACATGTGCAAATGCCCCCTGGACCATTTGTGCACCTGCTTCTAAAATGACAGTGGCAGCAGTGTCACTGCCATTTTGAAAAATGGCAGCTGGTGGCACATGCACAAAATGACCACTGTCTGTGCATGTGCAGATTGGCTGCCCTTTTCCAAAATGGCAGCAACACTGCTGCCACCATTTTGGAAGAGGGCGTGCATGTGCAGAATTGTCAAGCGGCTATTTGCACATGTAATGTGATTTGGGGGGTGGGTGGGTTAAAAAATGAATTTTAAACTGAACTGCAACTGGCACGTTTGTGTTAAATGTGTACTAAGAAGGCTGCTGAGCCAGTGGATCATGAAATCTGCACTGTAACTAACTAGACAGAAACTAGAATCATGAGAGAGAGAGAGAAACTAAACGCGTAGGGATACCTAAAATACAGGGGAAACAAATCAGAAAGCTTTCCCATGACAATTCAGCCTACAGCTTCTCCTATCCTTCACAGTTCACACCCACAGATTCTGCCCATGACTTTAAAGTTCAAAGCTATCCTGTGCTATTTACTCAACTGTCTACTGACATGGTTGCAAGGAGCAGAGGTGAAAAAAGTTTGTGTTCCGTCTGGAAAACTGACTGCGATTCAGACATAATAATTCCGTTCTCAAAAAGGGAAAATCTGCCCATTGATGCTGAGGGGAATGCAGTCATTGCAGGAAAGTTATTAATAGCCACAGCTTCAAGTGGCCATTGGAGAAATCGGTAACTGTGATTATCATTAGATCCCAAGTTTAGCTAATCATGATTCAATTCCCATAAGTGGTGATAATATTACTAAATTTAAAGACACTTATTTTCCATCAAGAAAATAGTGTCCCTAGTGAGAGGAAGGGAATATTGTGAATCCTTTGGCCTATAAACCAAGCAATCTAGGTCAAGATAAATATGACTACAAGTAAAACTAAAGTGTCAGATTCTCAGCTGGTGCAAACTAGTGCAGCTCCACGGAAACGTTAAAGTCACTAATTATCTGAATTCGACAGGAATTTGGAGTAAACTTCAGCAACAAGCAGAGCAAGCTTTCCCAGACCGTACATTGTTATCAGTAATCCCAGCCACTCTCACATGAACCACACTTTTTTAAAAAAAATAAAAAATGATTCAAATTATAAAAATAAGTTTCCAAACTGTAAATGCAAAGAACTATTGTAATTCACATGAAACACACTGCAAACAGTGGGTGTTAATATACTTGCAGTCACCGCCTTGGCTATACATCCTGGGAGGGGGGCCATGGCAACCCCCACACCAGGCCCAGGATGGTGGTGTGAACGCATGTGCCTACCTGCTATGGCCTGCCTGAGTGGCCCTTGGGCCCAGACCATGGAAACTGGGCCCACGTTCCTAAGCAGTTGCCTGGGGCTGTAGCCAGCCAGCAGGCGGGTACTCCAGTGGCTAGCTATATCCTGGTTTCTGGTTACATATGGTCAATGACCTTCCAGCATGCCATCTTCGATCTGAAACCAGCCTGTTTTATTCCAGTGTCACTGTAGGATATGGATCTTTTGGATTTTAGATTAAAGGCTGACATGTCTTCCCCAAACCTCTGAACTCTGTGGACCCCCTTCTGTAGTCTAGAGAGAGCGTGGTTCCCATACTTGTATGCTCTCATTAACAGAAGTTGGCTCCAAATAAGCTACTGTGTCTCTACTTCCATCTCGAGTTTCAAAGTTTGACTTGCAGCAAGATGTGTAGCTGCCACTCGGTCAAGCAGCAAAATGACATCATTCAAGTTGTTTGTAAATGCCACAACTGGTGCATAATAGCACTACATCATTTTGGCAGTTTGATTGGAATACAACCAACTGTGTAGCTTAATAAACTGAATATTCCCTGTGAAATAGAATACTACTTGCAGAGTTAAGAGTGACAGCCTGGCCTCTTGATACAAGCCTGGAGTTCCATTCCCATAGTATAGCTCCAGAAAGATCCCTCCCACGACCCTATCCCTCCTGTTGTTGCTTCTCAGTTCACCTTTAATGGGAATGAGAATTCATATAATCAGATAATTAGGAGTGTTATGAATGTGGCCCTGTATCTAAAAATTCTTTACTATCAAAAACTGACACACACAGCCTAAGACTCAGCAGGGAAGACCGAATGGGCAATGAGCATGAGCATCTTCAAGTCAGAGACGAGGCAATTTGTGAGGCACTCCGGCAAAGCCTGTGCTAGAATAAACTTTTTTTCCTTGGGTCTTTCATCTCCCTTCATTTGAAGTGAGAACAGTAGTGGTCTGGAACGGAAGAACAGCTTTACAATGCGCAGCTACACTATATCCAGCAGATAAGGACATTCGGAAGGAAGGAATGCTTGTCTTCTATGAAATATCCTGAGTGGCTGCCCTTGCCAGCCCCTTCCTGCGCCCCTGAAAAGACACAATCCACAAGGTTATCAGTGTTGACTTAAGTGGCAATGAGCCTGTGGTTACTGAGCAGATAATTCTGCACAGAATGGCTGGAGGGCTAAAGAAACTGCTGCACCTATCAGCTGAGGGTGTTGCAGAAAGACTTGAGTCTTGGCTGTAGACAGTGCAATAATCACCATATGTCACAAGTGCAAGAAAATGCATGAATTAATAATTAAAAGTAGACTTGTTAGAAAGATTTCACTTTTTTGAAGGAAACTTTGGAGGGCCATTTCTTAATCAGAGGACGGCTCAGTGAGCTTAAACACACCCCAGGGCAAGCCCCCTCACCTCAGGTAGTGGACTGCTCAGCTGCCGAACAAACGTTCTGGCAGCCGGGGCTAGGGAGGGAGCAGGGAGAGGGTGGGGGATGTGCAGACGTGGGTCCGCATGGCCCGGCCCCCACGCTCCTCCATGCACCTTCCTGATGGGCGGCTGTGGCGGCCTATGAGGCTGACCCGCCCGCCTGGAACTGCTCCAGCCACGGGCTGGGGTTGGGTAGAGCAGGCCATCAGACGTGATGGCCCACTCTACCACGGTCCGGGGACGCCTACCCCAGACTGTGGCAGGACTTAACACGGGATGTGCACTGGCTGGGAGCCCAGCACATATCCCGCATTAGCCCTGCCACAGTCCGGGGTAACTTCTGCTCCCACCCATGGTGAACATCTGGTGGGGTGGAAGCAGACGTGACACCCCCGCCCATGGCCACACGGGGGTAAGCGTGGCCACGGGCGGGGGGTGTCACATCTGAAAATACCCATAGCCGTGCTTGTCTGGTGGATATATTCAAGTTTTCTGAACTGCCATTCTCCCTGTCCCTCTGTATCCAGGGAGGCATAGTTAGTGGTGCTTTACCACTATACAGCCTCTGTGGATCTGTCTCATTGTGCATTTTTTTTTTTTGCTAACTAGTTTTCTTTTCACTAATTACACTTCTTTTTCCTAAGTTTAATCCACTTCTCTCAGCTCACATCTCCTTTCCACAAGCTGCATTGGCAAACAGGATACAAAAAAAAGCTACTGACCTAGAAAAAGACATGTTTGCAGCCTGGACTTCTCCAAACCAAACATGCACAATTACCGTACTTTGGTGTGCGCCACTGAGAAAACATACCGCCTGTGTACAGGGAGATGAAGGCAGGCAGCTGGCCTGTCAGAAAAGGAAATTTTACTCCACATGACAGCATGTTTTAAGGAACTGCAGCTTAGCTAGAAAGTGCCAAGATGATGTTAAATGAATAAAACTAGGAGATGAATCAGTGGGATGTAAATTTGACTTGGTAGAAAGAACATCAAACTCTTCAGTACCCTAATCTTATTTAGTTGCCGACCCCAAATGTTGAAATAATGTATCAGATCTACCCTATCCCCAAATCATGAAAGTGTCTAAAAATGAGATATTAAGATGTTGTTTCCCCCACAATTAAACTTTTGGTTTTGTAGCATTTAGGTCCGCTGCAGTCGTGGTTGGGTGGTCTCCAAAAGTAGGAAGAAAAGAGACTTATTTTTCTAAAGGAAAGTTGAGATTCTCTTGCTTTTAGGAGCTGGAGCTTTAAGAAATATTGTGAGACTCAGGCTAAACATTGTGAGAGCTGGCAGCAGTGTGCTGTACTGAGCTTGAGCTCTGACTCCCACCAACAGCTGCACTATCTGTGTCAAAAACCCATGTTTGAAGGCAACAGAAGCCTGTGACTATTGCAGATCTGACATAAAGACTCTGCATGGGACCTGCTCCCAGCCCCTAGTGCAGAGAGCGGGCTGAGGTTGGACGGGGGAATGCCAATGCAGGGATGTGGATGGAGTGTAAGGTGCTAATGCTATTCTATGCTTTTGGGAGCTGTGGAAAGTAAGGTTTAAGTTACAGCAGCCCCAAGACTGTTCTAGCCTAGATTGGAGGAAGCGCCAGGTACAGCTTGGACCAGCACCCTGCTTGACCTGAACAAAATACTTGTTGCTGTCCTCTTCTCCTGGAGTCTCCAAGCCGGTCAATAAGGAGCCCTACCTGGCTCATGTCCCGAGTCCTGGTGCAAGATCCCTCCCAGTGTGAGTATGACTTGGGTTTCTTTTCCCATTGTTCCTTTTCTGTGATTCCATCTGCTCCCCATTCCACCGGCTTCCCATCCTGCCTTGTTGTCATTCCACCAACTCTTCGTAGTCCCCTCTGTCATTTCCCTGCCTCCTCCCTGCACACCATGTGTCACTAACTGATGCAGCCTTGTTCCCATTACCCCTTTCCCCTAGTTAGTCCTATTAGCGTTCACTTTGGCCTTACTACTCCCAAACACAATTCTCCTGGGGTGTTTTTAGACATGTGGAGGCAGCCTTCCCCCGGAGTTGCTCCAGGGGTACACCCCCGTGTCTGCCCACTTCCATTCCCACCTGGGCCAGCTTCAGATGGACCTGGCAGGCTGCCCAGCCTGTGGTCCACCCACGCAGTGCCTCCCCCCGTACCATAGAGGGTTGTGGGCAATCACACAATGCTCTAGGCTGGCACCCATGGTTCTATGACATTGCCTGGGGCAACGGCCGGCCAAAAGCAGAACTACATCATGGCTCCACCCAGCAGACAGACAGCAGCTCCACTTCAGGCGGGTGCCCCAGGTGTGGCCAGCGCGCTACGCAGGTGGCACTCTGGAACGTTCTGGAGTGCCACTGATGGGGTGGTGGCACAGCCTGCTCCAGCTGCACATCTGGTGGAGGCACCTTTAGATGGACGGGTCAGCCGGGGGGGGTGGGGGGAAGTGGGCTGGCACAGGCAGAACAGGGACGGCTATCTGTCTTAAAGTACCCCGTGTCTCCAGTTTAGCTCACATGCATTGTCTCAAAGTCCCAATGAGTCTATTGTCATTCCGTTTCATCCCTATTGCCCAGCTGGCATTCCAGTTGCCTCATTTATTCTCTGTGGGTATTCCATTTTGTCATTCAGTTTAGCCCCAGTAAACAGGAAGTCCAAGGGTATCTTACAATCACATACGCTATCACTTCTTAGATTATAACTGGCCTATAGATTATAGAGTCGCAAGAACATCTCTATTAGTTACGGTATCTGAATCTTACCGTTAAAATCATGAACATTCTAATCTTTATAAAATCAAAATGGTATTTCCAATCAGCATGAAACTTGGCAGGAAGGATCACTTGAGTGAGGTGTGGATTGTGTTCAAATTTTAAAAAAATCCATTAATAATGAGTAATAGTAGCTTGAATTTTGGAGGCAAAAGCAGAAATTTCCCCCTTGGTAACTTGTGTGCACATGTGTAGCCAGGGCAAGGAGTGGTATTAAAGAACTTACAGATGTTCTGGAGAGCAAGTTGGGCCTATTCTGGTTTCCTGTGTTTTCCAAACAAATGTTGAGTATACCCAATTTGTTAAATTCAGAGCTGTAATTTTGAAGTTTGGATGTGGGAAAGCAACCCATGAGTGAAATGAGGGGAAGTGAGACGAGTGACTTCTCTGCTCTTGCTCTACTTAGTTGGGTTCAATGTTGCATCCAAATGTAGAGCAGGGGAAAGTCTAAGTCCAGGACGTGAGGGTTAGGGCCGTGCAATAATTATCTGGAGCTGGATTGACTCATTGAAGATGGGTGGCAGCACCTTCTCCCCGCTCTGAAACTGACTAAGCAGCTCCATGCAAGCCCTTCCCCTGAGTACGAAACAGGGGTTGGCTAGGTTTTAGCACCTTGGAAGGGTGCAGATTGTACCAAGGCAGCATAGGGGATCAGAGTGCAGCCCTGCAGCTGGCTGGGGTGTGGACTTGGAGCTCGCTGAGACCTGACAGGCAGCCAAGCTCCACCACAGCACTGCCTCCTCAGTGCCAACTACCAGTAGCAGCTGCCACCAGCTGTGGGAGAGTTTGCCTGGACTCTGTGCTGGCGTTAATATTCCAGGCACAAATTAGGTGGGTGGGGGGAGAGGAAGTGAAATCCCCGGGGGCTGCAATGCCCCCCCGGCCAGAGCTCCCATCTGGGTACACAGGCTCAGGGCATTTTCAGATGGACATTTATTCTGGGATAATTGCTTTAATCCCAAGGTGGCATGTCCATCTGAACACTGTCAACAGTGATTATTATCCTGGGATAACAAAAATATCGGGGTGTTATAAAACCCAATTTACTGAGTTTTATAACACCTGTTTATTAAACTATCCCGGTATAATGTCTGTTTGAACGACTATTCTGGGATAATTGCTATTCTGGTGATTAGCCCCACAGAGTCCAACGGCAAGACCTGACAGACTCTCTAGGCATTTTCTGTCTCTATGGTATCTAGGAGCACATAACTGTGGGGCAAGTGTATTACCGCCATTATCATTCCACAATGCATTGCGGAGCACCAAGTTTAAATACCCACAGAACAAAGGGATGAGCTTCCATTTTCTTCAACTCAAAAATCAGAAAAATGAAGAAAATCAGATTTTCTTCAATCCCAGAAATCAGTGCGCTGAGCATGGACAAAAAGCACCATGGGTTTGATATCCATCCCAGAGACTCTAATCACCAGGATTAAATCAATGTGCTGTTCACATGGCTATCCCGGAATAAAGTTACCAGGATAGAAATGTACGTCTAAACAGATACTACTTTGTTATCCTGGGATAATAATCACTGGAGATTATTCTAATTATCCTGGGATAGTTTGCCCATCTGAAAATGCCCTCTGCCTGCCTCCTCCTCCCTGTGCTTCATGGAGCACTGGGCATGGGGCTCTGCTGTAGCCATGCAGCTCTGATGCACACTGCTCCGCATGCACTGAGTGCAGCAACTAGTTCACTGGTTTTGGTGTGAAGTTGGAAATAGTAAAAGAATTTCAAAGGGTTGGTGGTGGTGTTCCCAGTGGTTGGTGTTCTGATGCACTTGCTTGAGTTTGACACAGTTGTCTTCTGTTGAGGCCGTTTTTAGACGATTGCGGTCGCACCCGCGATTGTTTTGAAAAAATGCCGGGAGCCGGGATCAGACGATACACTCCCGGCAATCACGTGCCCGGAAGGGGGACACGCATGCTTTTCCGGCCGCGATTTGACCAGGTTGAAAAATCGACCCAGTCAATGGCGGCCGGAAAAGCATGCACGTCCCCCTTCCGGGTGAGTGATTGCCGGGAGTTTATCGTCTGATACTGGCTCCCGGCATTTTTTCAAAACAAACCCGGGTGCGACCGCGATCGTCTAAAAACGGCCTGAGTATCATGTGGAAGACTGCTTTCTCCACTGCTGTACCTTACCCTGACTGGAGTCTCCTTGCATTTCTCAAAGCTAGTAGCATTATTTTTATGGATCTGTGGATCTTGTGATCTTTGATTTTTCTCCCCAGTGGTGTGGAGGGAGGAGGGAGCAGAGAATGGGAGCAGGACCCAGAAGAGAACGCTGGTGAGATGACCATAGCAGGGAAGCCCACAGGGCTGTGATATTCTTCCCAGCAGTGAATCTGCTTTGCTTGATCTCACGAGGAGGTGGAACTCCAGTAGTTGCATCTCATCTAATTGGGTGGGGGGAGAAGGGGCAGCCATGTCATCAACTTCAAAGAGGCCTTTTGAAAGTGGATGGAAGAACCTGCAGAGGAAGAGGATCGGGGCTGAAAGACCAAGGTTAAGTGTGAGAGCATGGAGCCTAAGTGAGCATGGTATGTGAGACTGCACCGCATCTTTACTGCTTACATGGTAAGTTAAGGCAGACGTCTTAATTTACAATTTCCATGCTTTTCGGAGCATGAATGAATTAGTAAGAGACTTAACTTTCCCCGTAAACCAAAGGTTTTTAGGTCTAAGAATTATCTGTGTAAACATGCCCATCTCCATCTTCAGGGGAGTCAGGGAGTCTAAGAGTGATGGTAGCCCACCTTCACCAGGCACATTCCTGCCTACCTGTCTATTAAGTGTCTGCCATGTGGCCTCCACGTGGTCACCACAGAGCTGCCACTTGTGGCGGAGTCCAGGGACATCGTGGGCCCACTGTGCCGGCTAGTCAGGGCTAACGTGGGCCTATGCATCCACGACTTGGCAATTAGGTTTGCCCACAGCCTTGCCAGCAGCCAGGTCTGCCAGTACCATAGAGTCCTGACTAGTATACCTGGCCAGCTGAGAGGCGGTAGTGGTAGCAATCTCCAACCCCCACAGCTGCTTCTTAACTGAGAGGCACACTAGAGATCTCCCCCCCAAGCTGCCTCTCAGCTGAGAGACAGCTGTGGGGAAGGGACACCGTGGGGAAAGATCTCTAGCTGCCTCTCAGGGGAGAGATGGCTGCAGGGGAGGGAGATCTCTAGCTGCCTCTCAGCTGGGTGGCGGGTACAGGGAGAGGGATCGCTAGTGCCACTGGTGGAAGCTGCTGCAAGCATATGAAATACGGGCAGGGTTTTCTCCATTTATCAGGCTGGACATACTAAACATATGATTGATTGGAGGCCGCATGGACCACAACTCTAGTGGGCTTTTGTCTCACTTGATTTCACCATTTGGCTGGCGTTTTGGAAAGTCCCAGAGTTCAATGCTGTGTCTAATCCTTGGGTGAGTTTGAAAAGAGGTTTCTGTTTCCTATTTAATTTCTGTGCATGTTTTTCCACTGACATTTTCTGATCTAAAAGCTGACCTTCATTCTAACCTCAGGGCAGTCTCAGGAGTAGCAGAGCTTTAAGCAAACATCCTTATTTCCCACAATCCCTTTAATACTCTCAGTAGGGTGGGGGAGTTTACCTGCTCTTCATTAGTTGCACTGTCGCACCATGGCAGACTATGTATACAGGGCTCACGGCAGACGATACAGGACTGTAAACTGACGCAGCAGCTGCAATAAGCTGTTGACCCTGAGAAAGGCGGCATCTTCTGTCCCATTTACCAGACAGGGTGGCCAGATATGCACATTTTAGAGAGCACATGAGAAATACAGGTTGCAGGGCTACAGTGGCGCCAGTGCAGCCCTGAAACCTGTATTTCTCATAAGCGTCTTCTAAAATGTGCATATCTGGCCACCTTACAAACAAGTGCTCTGATCCCTCAAGTAGCTGCCCACACCTTGAACATTGTGCAGAGTTTTGGCCTCCCCATCTCATAAAGGACATAGTAGACTAGAAATGGAAAAAGCCAACAAAGATGATCAAAGGCATGGAGTGACTTCCGTACAAGGAGAGGCTAGTAAGGAAGGCGAGGGCCCTAATCTAGTAAGATTAGGGCTCTAGTTTACAGAAGAGGCAACTAAAGGGAATATGACAGAAGTTTATAAGACTGCGAGGGGTGCAGAGCAAGCAAACAGGAAGCTGTTGTTTACCCCTTCTCACAAAATGAAATGAATTGGCAGCAGATTTAAGACAAATAGAACAAAAGTTTCTTGTTTTTCACTCAGCATACAATGAACCTGCGGAACCTGTTGCCACAGGACGTTTTGAAGGCAAATAGTATAACTGGTTTCAAAAAAGGGCTGGATAAATTCTTAGAGGACAGGTCCATACATGGCTATTAGTCAAGGTGGCCAGGGGACATGCCCTCTGAGGACGTTTATAGACGATCCCGCTTACAAGCGGGATCGCTAAATGCCGCCTCCAACGCGGATTAAAAAGCAGCCGCAGCGAGTAGATGAGCGCCAAGAAAGGCGGCTGATCAAAGGATCAGCCGCCTTTTTGGTCTCGTCAATAAACGCCCTGACTGTCAGGGGCTGGGGACGAATAGCAGAAAATGGATCCCTCCAGTAGGCCCTGTTGTGCAGTTCTCTGAAGAGACTGAAGCTGCCACTGTCAGACAGGAATTGGATGCTAGATTAAATGGAGCATTAGTCTGCCCTGGTGTGGCTCTGTTCTTACCCAGATGCCGTGCCAACCCTCGGATCAGCAGTCGTACCTACACTCTTCCTTCAACAGAGCTCTGCATAGGGTGGCCATACCTCGCCTTTAGAAGACGATGCTTATGAAAAATGCATGTTGTAGGGCTACACTGGAAACAGTGCAGCCCTGCATCATGTATTTTTCATAAGCATTCTCTTTTATTTATTGATTGCATTCTATTTCTACCTACCCTACCCGTCTCCCTCTCCAAAGGCCCGGCGGAACAGCCAAGTCTTACACTATATTCAAAAAAAGCGGAGGTCCGGGGCCAAATGGGCCTCCATTGGGAGGGAATCCCACAGCCTGGGAGCAGCCACCGAGAACGCCCTCCCCATCGCCGCCACCCAGGAAACCCAGGGGACTTCGAGTCGGGCGTCCCCAGCTGACCGTTTTAAAGGGGAGGTATAGTAGCCCTCTCTCTGAGTGAGTCCCTTTACCCCACTCACAGTTTTCTGTAAATAGGAGTTTGGAGAGGGAGGATAATCAGTCCAGTCCTGGTGGCCCAGGCTTCCCTGGGAGATCCACTTCCTTTATCTTCAGCCTACGAACTGACCCAGAGTCAGGGACACCGCCTCGGAACCTGGTGCTCCTGTGCTGAGCGCTGCTGCTTGGGCTGGAATAGCTGGGCCTGGGAAGCTCTTTGCTCCAGGAGTTACAATGGGCAAAGGGTAGATTTGTTGCACCGCTGTTGGCAACGCTGGGGCCTGCCACCTGACCTAACCAAGGGGCTAAATCAGGCCCTGGAACTGGGTACTGATCTTCCTGGGCCTGCATAGCTGGACCTAGGAACCTCCTTGGCAATGGCAGCTCCCAGAGCAAAGCTTGGACGGCCTGCATGGCTGCAGGGTTGCCTCTTGTTGAGAATCGGATTTTCCCACAAATTGGGGACAACTATTTCCATGGGAAAGGGATGGGAAATAACTCTCTTGTCATTTGCTGCTTTGAAACAAATTGCTTAAAATCTTCTAAAGTTATTGTTTGGCTTGTTTCATATATTTCATTGGTAGAGTGTAGAAATTTAAATCAATTAAAATCTGACATTCTGTTGCTCTTGCTTAGTTTATAGGAAGAGCATTAGAAGAAGATGGTAGCATAAGGCAGGGAAGAATTATTATTATTATTATTATTAAACATTTATAAAGCGCCAGCAACGACCTGGCGCTGTACAGAACATATAATCAGCTGCGGTCCCTACCTGTGGCTTACAATCTAAAAGACAAGGAGGGGGAGACAAGGAGAGGGGACAGTGGGAGAGACATGGGAGAAGACAAACAAACATTCAGGCGGATGCGAAGTCTCAGGCGCGTGTACTTGGCTTGGTTACAAGGTGGTCGGTAGCAGCAGTCAGCAGAGGAGGGCCGACAGTAAGAGCAAGGGGAAAGACTAGAGGGCATTGGGAAAGGCAGCATGGAAAAGGTGGGTCTTGAGGAGGGATTTGAAGGAGCGGAGGGAGGAGGCGAGGCGGACGTCGGCAGGGAGGGAGTTCCAGGCATGCGGGGCAGCGAGGGAGAAGGGACGAAGGCGGTTGGGCGAGCAGGAGAAGCGAGGGAGAGCGAGGGAGGGGACAGCGGAAGAGCGGAGAGCGCGCACAGGAGCGCGTAGGGCGATTAGGTCCGAGAGGTAAGGGGGAGCTTGGTCATGGAGCGATTTGAACGTGAAAACCAGGAGTTTGAACAGGATACGTTCCGGAAGGGGGAGCCAGTGAAGGGAGAGGAGGAGAGGCGTCACATGGTCGAAGCGACGGGCAGAGTGAATGACCTTGGCGGCAGAGTTTTGGATCGCCACAAGGGGGGACAGGTGGGAGCGAGGGAGGCCAGCAAGGAGGAGGTTGCAGTAGTCGAGGCGAGAGATAACCATGGCATGAACAAGGATTTTGGCCGAGGAGACAGATAGAAAGGGGCGAATGCGGGCAATGTTGAGGAGAGCGAATCGGCAGGATTTGGCCACAGAGTCAATGTAAGGTTTAAAGGAGAGGTGCGTGTCAAAAATGAAGCCCAAGCTGCGGGCACGGAGAACAGGACGGATGGTGACCCCGTCAATGCAGACGGTCAGGTCAGAGGGAGAGGAGGGGGAGGGAGGAAAAATGAGGAGTTCAGTCTTGGCCATGTTCAGTTTGAGTTGGCGTCGGGACATCCAGGCGGAGATATCAGAGAGGCAGTCGACGAGGCGTGAGCGGACAGAGGAGGAGAGAGAGGGGGTAGAGAGATAGAGTTGGGTGTCATCAGCATAGAGATGGTATTGGAACCCGTGGGAGGCAATAATTTCACCAAGGGACCGGGTGTAGATAGAGAAGAGGAGAGGGCCAAGGACAGAACCTTGGGGAACCCCAACAGAGAGGGGAAGGGAGGGGGAGGTCGACTCGGGGAGGGAGACATTAAAGGAGCGGTCAGAGAGGTAGGAGGAGAATTAGGAAAATCTGAGAGAGCTGTGCTGACTGCCCAAAGGGAACCCCTGCCCTGCCCTGCCACCGGTGGTCTCCTGAGGCAGCCCCTACAGCCCGTTCCTTGATTTTAGACATGATGGTTCTCCAACTAGCCATGGTCCGGGATCCGTTTCAGATCCCGGCCAGGAATCAGGACGGCCATCCTTTAGCTGTGTGGGCCTGATTCCTACAGGGGATCGGGGAGGGGGTGGGGCCACGCGGTGCGGCGCGATGCGGCCACACAGCCTCGCCTCCACTGTGCTCCCCCGGCCACCCGCCCTCCGGGAGATGGCTGGGCGCAGCAGCCAATGCAGCCGCTGCGTCCGATCCCGCATTGTGGTCTGGGCCACAATCCGGGCCGGCGGAAGGTAACAGACGTTACTTTCCGCCGATCCCAGATCGTGGTTGCGCTAACCACGATTCCAGAGGTGAGGCCGGCCTTACCCCCAGAATCATGGGGTGATTTCAGACATGACGGGTCTCATATTGGCCCCATCATGGAATCACCGTTTGATTCCCCGCCGGAATCAAAAAGTCACATCCAACAGATGTGCCGGCTGATTCCGGCGTGGAATCTGAGGGGGAAGCCCCCCCCATGCTCACCCAGCCGCTCGCCAATCCGACCTCTGCGCCCGATTCCGACCTAGGGTCTGGGCCACGGCCCGGAATCGGCGGTGGTAACAGACATTACCCTCCGCCGATTCCCAGCCGTGGTTCAATTAACCACGCTTTCAGGGATGGTACCCGGACATCCTCGAAAGCGTGGTTATTTTGTTCACCGCCGGTGGTTCACCATGGTGAACATCTGGCGGCGAGCAACCAGACGTTATGGAACCATCCACCACCACGGGGGATTCACCGTGGTTGAATGTGGTATCATAATGTCTGAAAATACCCATGGTTACTCTGGGTGAAAACAGACATGATGCTAACCACCCTTGGTGGTCATTTATGCATCTTGCAGGGCTGTATTGGTGCCCTATGCAGCCCTGAAACATACATAAATGACCACCAAGGGTGGTTAAACGCTGGTTAGCGTCATGTCTGTTTTCACCCTCTGATTCCCGCCGGAGGTTCACTGGGGTGAACCTCTGGCGGGAATCCTTTAGACGTTACGGGCCTCTCCTCCACCACAGGGGATTGACTGTGGTAAGAGGGAGGCCCGTAACATTTGAAATCACCCTCCATCACTCTTAAATGATTTCAACAGAGTCAAAGGGGACTCATGAGGTGCTGAAAATCCTTGACCCTGAGCACAACTCTGGCCCAAGTAGTTTTCAAGCACACTTCTAGCAGGGCTAGTGCTCGCAACTATGAGGCTAAGTCCAGTTTTGTTGAAGGGCCCCAAATTGTCCCCAGATGACCCCATCAGGTTCAAAGTGGGTGTGTAAATGAGGCCCTCCACACACTGGGTGCGTCCATGTTACAGTGACCCCCAGGGGAAATCAGCCAGAGATTACACTGCAACATCATCCCAAGGCGGAACAACATGAACAAACATACAGGCTCTTCTGTGTTTATGCCGCCACCCTACCGACTTTGGGGATTCCCGGGAGATGGCAGCTTGGAGCTCTCTTCCATCTCCCTGTCCCCATTGTGAAACTGACAAACGCTGCCCTGCAAGGCAATTTTCCTGCTGCTTCGGCTGCAAGCTCCCAAACAAGGCAATCCTCCCACTGCTGGTCAAACTGACAAGTGCAAAGCCCAATCCCGGTGAACAAACGTTCATGCTGTGGCTAACCTACGGGTCTGCTGAGGGATTCCCTCCCTGGATGTGTCACAGGGAACAAATCTCCCCAAACCCATGTTCCCTCCATAGCGAGCTCCAAAGCTAGGTTTGTATGAGCAAATGGAATGCTTGTCCCCACGTTCGGCAGCCGGAACGGTGGCAGGTCAAGGATCACGTGCAGAGACCCCCACCACTGTCCTGATATTTTATTTTATATATTTAACATAGCTTATACCCCGCCCCTCCTGCGAAGCAGCTCAGAGTGGCTTACAATTTCAAACAAAATATAAAATAATTTAAAATACAAATACAAATACAAATACAAATATGAATGAATTAATTTATGAATGAATTTATTTACGGCATAAGCCAAAAAGTTTAACAAAATCTGAAATTTTACAAACAAGCACTATGCCATACAAAAGTACATCATGAAAATATACACATTGTACATTTTAAAATATGTCTTCCTCACCCTCCCACGCCTCCCCTGCTCCCCCAACCGCCTTCGTCCCTTCTCCCTCGCTGCCCCGCACGCCTGAAACTCCCTCCCTGCCCACATCCGCCTTGCCCCCTCCCTCCGCTCCTTCAAGTCCCTCCTCAAAACCCACCTCTTCCGCTCTGCCCTTCCTAACTCCTGCTAATCATCCCCACCCAGGATTATCCCCCACCTGCTATCTGCAAACTCCCAATGTACCAAGCCAAGAACGTGTACCTGAGCTCTCGCATTCTCATGAATGTTGCATCCCTTGTCTCTCCCTCTGTTCCCCCTTCCCTGTCTCCCCTCCCCGTCTTTAGATTGTAAGCTTTCGGGAAGGGACCGTGTCTATCTTATTTTTTGTAAAGCGTCAGGTACATCTCTGGCGCTATATAAATGCTAATAAAATAAAATAATAATAATAATAATAATAATAATGTACTTTACTCTTACCAGAGACTATGTTTTGGCGGGGCTTGGCTCCTAAGCAATTGGTAGAGTCTGTACTTCTCAACAAATACCTAACTTTTATCAGAACGTGCCATGGCAAGGCCTCACTTCTGAACAACACAGAACAATCATCTGGTTCAAAATTATACTTTCTCCAAATTCAATATTGTATTAATTAAATCTATGGAGCTGAAGGTCCTTTCGTTCTAGATTCTAGATTTTCCGGCCAAGTTGAATATCAGATTCTGGCTCATTGATCTCAAAAGATAATTACAAAGGGTGTCCCTCAACATCAGCAATAATCAAACCTTTTTCCAAAACTTGCTCAATTTTTGAGTTTCACAAAGGTATTTAGCCAGTGCTGTAAGATCAGTAGCAGATTCATTCTGCAGTAACTAGATAGTTCTTTCAAATAAATTGAATACAAAGATCCCTTTTATAATTGACAAAAGAAACTTCTCCCTTGGGATCGGATACAAGGGGAACTCCCATAAGTAGTGCAACGTAGCCTCCATCTTCCCCAGGGAGCATGCGCACAATCTTAAGGCAGAAGGAATTCTGTTCCATCTCCCTTCCTGAACGTTGCTATCTAGCTGATTTTATTTATAAATACTTTTTCGCCGCCCCCTCATGCCTACGGCATATCGGGGCAGCTTACAACAATTAACAAATGCAATAAAATTCCATAAAAACAATATTTAAAAACAACTTCATCAATAATTTAAAAACGCAATATCCCCAATAACCGAAGTTTGGTCAAGACTTCTCTATGGGAAAATTGAGTAATAGCGGAGAGATATTTTGGTTGGATATTATCAAAACAAATATACTGGCAGAATGGTATATATCCAAAAGACCTTGCTAAAGCAAGATCATTCTGGGTAGAAATGTCTATAAAACGCTCAATAATAAGGGTTTTTTCGTTAGTTCAGTCACAAGAAAACCCAGTCGTGCACTCTTCAAGGATGTAACTGCACCCTGAATCCATATACCTGAATGGGTGCCTGAGGCAGTCATTTCAATTAAAGCTTGTTTGGGTAGTCTACTCGGTAGAAGTGGTCTAAGCTTTAGCCAGTATAAAACTGGTCTTAGCTTAGCCCTAGTGGCGATGTTTGTGGTCTTAGCTTAGCCCTAGTGGCGATGTTTCCACCCTAACCACTGAACGTGGTATACTTTTTTTGTACTGCTAATATTCTCCTCAGAAATTTCGCTTGTACTTTTTCTTGAACTATGATTTCAAGTGTATTTGGGTCCATACCCCAGATCTCAGCTCCATAAAGAAGCATTGCTTCCAGTTTTACTCTTCCGACCTTAAGGGCCTCTACACAGGCTCTTTTTGCTGTCTTAAGGTAGAAGGTCAATATACCACCCACTGCCTGTGCGACTTTATTAGCCATCTTTTAAGTGTGAGGAACCCAGGACTTTGAAGTAGCAAATGTTAACCCTAAATAAGAGACGGTCTTGACTGTTTCTAACCGTCCTCCATTGATGTGCCATTTCACTGACTTCCTATCCCCAAAGGCCATTACTTTGGATTTTTGCACATTTATTTCTAACACATTTTGGATGCAATAATCTGCAAAACAGTTGAGAAGTCTCTGTAGCCCCACCTTAGTTAGGGAGAAAAGAGCCATGTCATCTGCGCAGAGAAGGCAGGGCAGTTTCCCCCTCCCCACCCCTCTCAACAAGCTGCGCAGATGAAAATTCAGAAATCGTTCAAATAAAGATTGAAAAGGACAAGTGATAACACCCAACCTTGGCAGACACCACGGTTTGAGGCAAAATTTCTGTCATTTCTCCTCTAAATCCATACCTTACACTTGTCCTTGTTTCCTCATAATATGCCTTGATCAAGCTTAGCAACGTAGGATCCAGCCCCATCTTGCTTGGCTCATTCCAAAGAAGGACTCTCTCAACTGAGGTAGAAGGAAGGGCTTTGATAGCACAGCCAGGGCCAAAGCTTTAGAATGGCGTGTACATGGCCCCTGCAAGGCTACATTTATTATTTGTGACCTATATAGCACCATGATTGGAGCTGAACAGCTGTAGCTAGAGACAGGTCTCTGCTGCAAAGGGCTTACAATCTAGAATGGAGCTGAGGAGGGGGAACATAGGGAGAGACATATAGTCTCATTTGACAGACAGGGAACTGAGGCTGACACACACACTGACTTGCTCAAGGCTAGTCATGGCTAAGCCAGGATTTGAACCATGGTCTCTCAGGTCAAAGTCCAGCACCTTATCCACTATGCTACACTGGCTCTATGGGGTGGGGTGCTTCCAACTTCACTCCCTGTGTCTTTCTCTGCACAAGAAACTCTTCCTTGTATGGCCTGTGTTCCAAATATCTGTTAAAGTCAGTATAATTTGTACTAAAACGTCTACAAGCGCAGAAAGCCGATTGAGAGGAATGCTTTGACTAGGCCTGCGGTGCCGCAGGCAAATACATGCCAAGGGCTAATTGTTTTCCACAGGGGGGCTTGCAGGTTCCAGGCTCCCCAAGAGACTTATCTCTGTATGCAGGAGCATCTGCAATAGCTACACCATGCTGACCCAGTGGCAAGTCTGCAACCTTGGGTACAATATTGTTCCTTCAAAGTGAGCAGGTACACACGTTTCTACCTTACTGTTTCACCTCTCACAGGAGACATCAGATCGTGGTTTTAGACACGTGCCTCCCACCCATTACTACCCATCACCCATTGGTGCCGTATGCAGCCCTGCAACAAGCATGATGGGTGGGCAGGTGTTTGTCTAAAAACACCCAGAGTCGACCCCATCAGCCTTCAGCAGCTTCCCCTCCTAATCTCCTGCTAATTAGCTGCTGGAGACTCCTACAATTAGCTCCTGCTAGAGGTAATTTGAACGGTTGTTCTACCGATAATCAATCAGCAACAGAGGTGGAAGAGCCACCTGGGAGTGCCGGACTCCAAGCCCACCACAGCAATTCCCTGTATTGCCAACCCATACAATAATGATGGGGAACTATGATAATTTTGATCCTTGTACAACATCATGCATATGACCATGCTCACTGTGTTTTCTCCATTGGCAACAATAGGGAAAATGTGGAGAACATGGTGCCCTTGCATATGGCAAAGCCAGAATCAGGAAGAGTAGCTAGTATTTAATTAAATAAATAAATTTATTTATTTATTATACAAATTTTTACCCCGCACCCTCCTGCTAACAGCAGCTTGGGGAGGCTAACAATATGCAAATTGAAAAATATAAAAATAGATATAAGCATAAACATATAATATAAATATACCATAAAACACTGACAGAAAATCCCCATGGTGTGGCACCAAAAATACAGAAAACCCTCACCCCTAACCCTGCCCACCCCCCTGACCCAGCTCTCTCCCCGAAAGCCTGGTGGAACGAGCCAGCTCTTACATTGTTGTCTAAGGGAGGGAAGGTCCGGGGCCAAACAGGCCTCTGCCGGGAGGGAGTTCCACAGCCTCGGTGCGGCCACTGAGAACACCCTCTCCATAGTCGCCCCCCGCCCCCCAAGATACCTGGAGGACTTTGAGAAGGGCGTTCGACCGCAAGGGTCGGTCCAGAGCCCGGGGAGTGAGGCAGTCCCGCAGATAGGTGCAGCTGCACTCAGGCCAATGAATCTGGGAGCCACTGCACCACCGGCACATATCGCATAGCTACGCTGGGTGCCTCCGGCTGGTGCAGCATGGGGTCCCTTTCCATCTTCTGCATCAGGGACTATTCCAATCTAGCTGCATATCCGAGGACAACGCAAAACAATTGCCAATGGGTAGAAAAATTCATTTGCCTCTCTGCCATTGTTTCTGGGTGTTTCACCCATGTGAAGGTTGGAGACGTCTGCTGCTATCTGCGGTCAGGCTGGGGGTGTAGCTCTCAAGACCTCCTGTCCACACCTCCTGGACCAGCAACAATGTTCCACGTGTAAGAACTTGAGCCTTGTTAAGGAATCTCAAAAAAATAGGGCACTTTCTATATATTACCGTTTTAAAACAGGCATAGAATAAGATTTTGCAAGTAATACAAAAAGCTACACCACATTCAGCAGCACAAACCCAGGCAAAAACCCACCACTCATCTCATCAAAGCTCATGTACTTGCTATTGTATCACTAAGACACGGGTGTTGCAGGTAGTCATGAGTTGTCCTGCCTGTTGAGCGGCCTCGAACTTTCAAACCACTCACCGTCACCGAGAATGATTCCCCTGGAACACCCACCGGAACAGAGCATGACAGAATGAAATGATGCATAAAACTCAATATGCTATATTGAGTAATCCGCATCATTTCATTCTGTCATGCTCGGTCGATTATCTGGTCACTTTGTGGAATGACATCCTGACCATGGCCACTGACACCGTTGCACTCATGCGTCCGTTTCCACCACCACGCCAGCATAGGTCTGTATGGGGGACCCGAGACAGTTGAAACAGGTGGGCAGGTGATTAGAGCACAGGTGGCGCTTGGCTTGTGCTGAAGCCGGCCAATTGCGGCAGAGATCATTTTGGAAAGACTATGCTGCGACTGTGATGGCGGCAAAGAAAGCTTTCTTCTCCACCATCATGGCGCTTGCAAAGCCTCGTCCTATAGAGAGATTTGAGGTGGTGAATTGCCTGATAAAGGCAGTCTGTCTTTCCCATGAACTAGAGTCACCCATTGCCTGCTCTGACATTTTTATTCATTACTTTACAGATAAAAATCGCTCATATATTTTTTCACTCAAGCAGAGAGAATATGCCAGAAATTAATATGGAAGGACCAAAGAGCAAGGATTGCTAAAAACACACTACACAGCCCAAGGAAAAAAGGGGGACTGGGACTCCCCAACATTAGACTCTATCATAAGGCTTACAGCCATAAATAAATGGTATTTCAACTCAGAACTGGCAAACTGGGTGGAAATAGAAAAAGAAAACCTGGGGATCAGTTCATTTGCTGACTACCTGGTAGATGGGGGGGGGGGGGCGGGGAAATAGACCCCCAAAAATGGAACAGACATCCGTTCGCAGGAGGGGCCCTGCGAGTCTGGAAACAGAGCAGACACAAAAAAAGATGAAAATTAAATCAATAGCTTCACCTTATTCAATAACTGATAGGGTAGAATTGAAGGGAAAAGAGGTGGCACCACAACTGAGAAAACAGCTACATACACATGGGATCACTCGAGTGCAGCAACTGTTCACTCCAGTGGGGTTCAGGAACATAGAATACCTAGAAAATCTCTTAAAAAGAAAAGTAGACTTTCTGCAGCACGCACAGCTGAAAAGTTATTTTACACAGAGAGACACGATATTAGACTATCAGAGAAAGCCAAATAGAGTGGCAAAGATACGTTTTGACCATGAAATCGATAAGGGAAGCCTCAGTAAGATATATAGGGCACTACAGGAAGTGGAAGAAAAAGAGCCAGAACTAATTTGGAAGAAATGGGAAAAGGACCTCCAGATAAAAACAGACAAATCAGTTAAAGTGCAGGCCATACAATATATTTTTGATAGATTCAAGTCACTAGACACTCAAGACACTATTTTAAAGATTTTCTATAGGTACTACATCACCCCAGATAGAGAAAAACATTGGAATAAAGAAAGTAGGGGGGAGTGCTGGAGGGGATGTGAAAACCAAGGAAACCTGCTCCATCATTGTTGGTCCTGCCCAAAGATCCTTGAATTCTGGAGTTGGGTATGGAAATACATGCACAATATAACAGGAGTCATCATACCCTTCACACCAGAGGTGGCTATTCTAGGGTATGCACTTGACAAACTTCCAGAAGATAATCAATGGATAGTGGCAAGGGAATGTATAGTGGCAGGATTTTATGCATTAGCTAAAAACTGGAAGGGTGAAATCAGGACTCTAAAGCAGGATTGGGAGGAAAGAATGTGGAAAAACTTAACAATGGAAAAGATTCTAGCAGAGGCAAATGGTAATGAAGAGGAATTTAGGAGTAAATGGTCAGCAATGTATAAAATCTTAAAGGAAGAGCGTGACATACGGAAAGCTACACAACAGCTGGAACTCTGAAGAAGAAGCCAACACCTACGTAAATCATTAATATATATAAACTGAGATAGTGCCCTTGACATACAGCAAATAGTATGTAAGAAGGTTAAAGGAATGCGATATGGGATGGGTGGGTAGGAAGGGAGGGAAGGGAGAAATAATGTAAACAATACTTTTCTTGTTTTCCATAAATAAGAAGTGTGATTGATTCTTTAAGGTCTGGATATGTGCTAAAGAAAAAACTCAATAAAAATGTTTCTATAAAAAAAAAATAATCGCTCATATTCATCACAACTTGGGTGCTGCTACTTTACGTGCAGAGTCAAAGTTTAGGGTTGTGCAAGCTCAGCCTTGCCCTGTTTGTTTGGCTCAAACAACTGGGTGCGCGTATCCGGTTGTGAACTAGAGTCAGCCAGGAGATGTTGGGGCTGTTGCTGGCTGAGGTAGTCAACACCTCCCTTCAGGAGGGTAAGTCTTCGGACACCTTCAAAATGGTGGTTGTCCAGCACCTGCTTAAGAAACCATCTTTGGATGCGGACTCCCCAGCCAGCTATTGCCCCATCTCTAACCTTCTGTTTTTAGGGAAGGTTATTGAATGGTTGTTTCCCCAACAGCTCCAGGTTCATCTCGATGCCATCGGATTCCTGGACCCGGTTCAGTCAGGATTTTGTCTGGGATATGGCATGGAGACTGCACTTGTGACCTTGGTTGATGATCTATACCTGGAGATCGACATGGGGAATTGTGCCCTGTTGATCATGTTAGACCTCTCAGTGGCCTTTGATACAGCTGATCACAAGATGTTATTGACACTACTGTGGGACCTGGCAGGGGTGTGCGGGACTGCTCAAGTGGTTCCATTCATACTTCTCAATGAAGCCGAATCAAGATAAGGTTGAAGCAACAATGATTGGTCAATCTTCTGTCTTGAAGGGGACTAGGACGCCCGTTATTGAGAGGATCCTCCTGCCCCCTGTGGTTACCCAGGCTTGCAGCCTTGGAGTGCTTTGGACCCCCTTGCTGTGCCTGGAGCATCAGGTGGTGGAGGTGGCCAGGGGTGTGTTTTATGTAACCCCTATAAATAAATAATAATTAAATAATAAATTTTAATAAATAAATATATGCAAATTGAAGGGGAATGGGGAGGAAGGATAGAAATAATTAAGCAAGGAATATTGACACCCACTCAAAGGGTGAAAACAAATGAGATGATAGCCCAAGCCCTCTGTAGTCTGGGTTGGGTCTGTGCAGCCCCATCTCACATGCTTAGTGCGTCCAGCCTAGCAGACCGGTGCCCAGCATAATAGCCTATGTGTGTTTCATGTGCTTGTGAGCAGTCCCCACCTGCGGTGACAGCGAGAGCAAGAACAGAGAGAGGGGCAGAAGCGGTCGCTCCTCAGAAGCTCTAGAATTTCCACCTGCAACATTATGGTGCACAGTATCAATATTCCTTGTATAAGGATTTCTTTCCCTCCTCATTCCCCTTCGCTTTGCATGGCTGGTTGCCTCCGTTCCTAGGGGCTGGGGATGCGTGGGCACCTGTCCCCATGCACCATTCTGCCTGGCCCCGCACGGAGCACTCCGACTTTTTTGCCAGTGCTCTGCGAGTGGTTGTGGGTGGGTGCTGGGTGGGTCACAGGAGCAAAGCCCCCCAATAACTGCCATCACCTTCAGAGAGGCGCTCGGGTGTGGGGGGTGGGTGGACCTGCATGCTAGTGTCTCATCTAAAATGGCCATAGATTTATCATTGTCTGCAAGTATAGTATGAGAAGCAATTGCGCCATGATGGCACAGAGGTAGTGCTGTGGCTTTGGGTATGGTGGGTGATGAGTTCTAATTTTGGTGTACTCCAAAATATATTACTCGTGTATCTACACAAGTGCTAACCACTGTAAAATTTGTGCTTTATTTCTAAAAGCACCCATCATGCATGTTGCAGGGCCACGTTATGGTGCTGATGGACCTGGACACATGGAGGTGCTGCACAGAACCTAACTGATGGGATGCAGACCCATGGGCACACATTAGCCCGCATTCTCCCCCATGGCGGGCTCCACATTCTCCAAGACTCTGTCCCGCCATGAACGAAGGATGTGTGTCTGGTGGCTAAGGCCACGTGGCTGGTGGGGGTGAACACCTAATAAGCAGGCAGGTGGACACCCATCTGGTGTGGGCTAATATCTCATTTCTTAACACCCTGTGACATTTGTGACAGATTTATTTATTAAGTTAAATTTGGAGCGTTTGATTGGGATTAGTATGTTTGTTTTTCAAATGGAATGGTTGTCAATAAAGTTAGTTAATAAAAAATAGTTTGGATATTGATGGGTTGTTATACGTTATATATTTTTAAAAATGTGTGTAGGTTTTTGGTGGTCTTGTTTGTTAACACCCTATTACTATCTCCACAGGCCACGGCATGTGAATTAGTAACACAGAGCATTCCACATTTCACTGAGAAATAGCTTTGGATTGATGGGCCTTCCCACCAGCACATGCGCCCTCTTTGTACTCAGCCAGAACGGTTGGGTTTGGCTTGTCAGAAGTGTTTGCCTTTATTGGATTATTGACTTTTGCTTTTCAAGGGAGTGCGAGTATCTAGAAGGCCACTGCCTATGTGCTATTCAGTCTCAGTCACATAATGTCACTGTGCAGCATTGATAAATGTCAAGATGACTTTGCTTCGTTTCTATTTTTTATTTTTGCTTTGCCTTCCTGTATTCAATCTGCTTTCATTTTTGTGTGACCTGTCACATACCAAAAATATTTCCCTTTTCTCATTACGGCTGCAGGCCTAAATTCATCGTTAGCCTGAAATACAGAATACATCTCTGCAGTTAAGACCCTAAGGATAATAACTCAGGTTGCGTTCTTAGAGCGGAACAAACTCTATTCATATAAAAAGGTGTTGGTCCCAAACACAAGAGATGGCGACAAAGTGAGACGATTTCTTTTATTGGACAAACTTCTGTTGGTGAAAGAGACCAAGCTTAGGACACACAGGATACTCTGCATGGGCCAAAAGGCTGCATTCTCTCACCAACAGAAGTTGGTTGAATAAGTGAGGTCATCTCAGCTACTTTCTCTCCCTTACAGAAAGACATTTCAGTCTCAATCCATGACAGAATTTATCCAGATTTAGTCCAGAATAAGTCCACAAAGTTCAGCACTGGCCTTACCCCAGGACAACCTGGGGTGGGCGCCCCAGGCCCCACTCTTTCTGAGGGCCCTGGAGCGGCCCCTATTTTCATCAAGACAGGTTGTGGGGGCACCATTGGCTCTCAGTGAGGCCCCAAACATGACCAGCTTCAGGGTACCCAGAGGTTGCCCCCCAAGCAGGAAGGGCCAGCTGGGGCCCCACATTTTATCTTGGCCCTGGGCCCCGTAAATCCTACGGCCGGCCCTGGCAAAGCTTGGCAGAGTTACAGACTCTTCACAGATGTGCCTGCCATTTGGGGGCCCCTGTAACAAAATGAAGCACATGCAGCTGCAGCTTCATGACTGTATCCCTGTCTTTTCCTAGGTTTCCCTCATCTATCATTATAGTGTGCACATTAAATATATAATCAATGTGAATTACCTTTGATTTATTTGCACTGAGTTTAATCTGCCTTTGAGTTGTCCATTCAGGTACCTTGGTCTAGACCTTCCCACCAACATCTTGCAACTACAAACTAGTAAATTTTCAGTTTGTACAAGATGACAAACTAGCATAAATCACTATTTATTTATTTAAAAGCACAAAAACCAAAAATGGTTCTTGTAGTTGGGATTGTTATAAGCAAGTTCACTGTAGTGAAGTATGAAAGTTCATTTTCAAATTTTATTTATTTGCCACTGTAGCTTAGTGGATAAAGTGCTGGACCTGAGAAACCAGGGTTCAAGTCCTGGTTTAGTCATAATCTCCCTGGGTGGCCATGGGCAAGTCACCGCCACTCAGCCTCAGTTTCCCTATCTGTCAAATAGGATTACACGTATCCCAGTTTCTCCCTACGTTCCCTTTCCTTGTGTAGTCTCCATTGTAAGCCGCTTGAGGCAAGGACTTGCCTCTAATTACAAAATCAGGCACTTTCTATGAGAAACGTTTTCTCATATCTGCGTGAGGATGTGTTTATGCTGAGCTATTTTGCAAAGCTGGACAGGTCTTTTCATCCCAGTGGTGTGAACGTTCTCCTTTCCTCCTGTAGACTAGCAATACCTGAATAGACCCAGAATGATTCCCTCAGCTGCTTGCTTGCTGTTTCCTTTTGCACTTTCTCATCACTAGGGACAGCCTAAGGCAGTAGAGATTCATAGATAATTGCCATGTGCTGGGATTGAGTAATGGTTATAAATAAATATGTAAAAACAATTATACTTCCCAGTGCATAATGTCTTGTAGTAATAAATTACCTCTGCCTGAAGCTTAGGCTGACTTTTCCCGGTGCTTTTATTGTGTGTGTGTGTGTGTGTGGGGGGGGGGGGGGAAGAATCCCTTCCTCAGATCGTTTCCTTCCCTTTCCACATTTTCTTCTTTAGTGAGTTCTGCAATCCTTCTAGCCTAGGGCAAGGACCAAATTCCCCCATTAGTTAAGGGCCAAAATCCAGAAGTAGAAACTTCCACAGCAAGATGTACATTTTGTATTCTTGCCTGATTGCAGGATACATCTCTTTAGTCAGGAAAGCCAAATACACCGTTAAAATACACGAGGCTGCTCTTGATGACTGTTTGGAAGCTCCTCTGGTGCAGAATGCAGCAGCCCCCCTTCTGTTGGGGGTTGATTGCCCAGAGCACATTACACTGGTGCTACAGAGTCTGTACTGGCTTCCAAGATTCTGCTGTTTTGACCTACAAAGACCTGAATGGCCTAGGCTCCACGTATCTGAAATGCCACCTCCTCCCTTATTCCCCGTCACGACCTCCAAGATCAGCCAGGAGCACCCTCTTGCAGGTACCATCTGCTAGCCAAGTTTGTATGGCAAGGGTGCAGAGAGATATGGTCGCAGTGGTTGCCCCGCTATTATGGAACACCCTTTTCCCTGGAGGTTCATCAAAGCCCAAGACTGAGCACATTTACTGCACCAATGCAAGATCTTTCTATTTGGCTAAGTGTTTGGTAGGTGGGGATAGGGTTTGGGGCCTTTTTAAAGGGGATTTTAATATGTTTTATGTATTTATTTCACATGTTTTCAATATGCTCTTACCTACCCTGATCCTTTGGGGGGCGGGGGAGGAATGGGGTATAAATTTAAGTAAATAAAAGGCAGCCACAAACTTTTAAAAAGCAAATATAGAGCTTGGGATAGAGCAGGCTATAAATCTAATGGTTAACTTGTGGAACATCTCTTCAGCTGTGTATTAGGGTCCCCTTCTGCACATTATGCTGTTCCATCCCCTGCTCAGTTTCAGGCATCCTCGGCCAGTCTTTTCCACCCTCTCCCCCTTTGCAGATCTCCCAGGGACTCTGCTCCCTCACACCAGAGAACCTAATCCAGGGAAAGGAAGTGTTCAGGAGCACACACTTTCCATGACAGTCAGCAACCCCTCCCTTTGCTTTTGCCTTCTTGAAAACGCTCAGGTGATGCAAGTTACACAAAACAATTATTCCAAGGTTGTGCAGCTTTCCAGTGCTCCTCACATCTTTAATTGTGAAGCTTTCAAATAGGAATTGTGGTATGGAAACAGGTGGTTGTGCGGTAGGGAAATAATATGGCAGTGAGATGCAATTGTAAAAATATATTACTATCAATAATGACATGTGGCACAGCTTTGGGGAAGCACTGGGAGTTAACTGACCGGTGGAGGGGGGGTGTGGGTATGGTACCAAGGAGGCAGACAAGTGAGGCTTTTCTGGAGCTATAGAGCCTGATGTGCACTTCAGCCATCAAGCACTTCCTTGGGAAACCATGGGGCAGCACTTCAGATACAGAAGGGGGGAGGGAGGATTGTGGGTGTCCAGTTACAGGAGAAGGTAGAGCTGGGACATGGAAAGAGAAACTGGAACAGGTGATGGGAAGGTGCATCAGGATCCAGCCCTGTTTGCTTGATCATGGGTGTGCTGGTCTGAAACAGGCCAGATGTGACAGAACCTGCTTGTGTCTGCTGATTTATGAAGAAGGGTAGGTGGATTGCAGAGTTGGCCAAAGTCTGGGGGTGGTAGTATTGCATCATGGACTGCTGCCTCGGAGAAAGGGTCAACATTTTGTTTTAGTAATGTCAAATGACTGGAAGGGAGCTCAGACCTTGATAGGTGCTTTGTACACAGGCAGTATCAAAATAAACCCAAGCATGAACTAGAAAAGCAGCCAAATGGACTGACATTATTGCCAAAGCAACCCTAGAGCACACAGGCAAAGTCTGCCTGACAACTGATTGAGATGCGATTTTTAAATTCAAACGGGACTATGTGACATGAGATAAACCAGCTTAGAAAGGCACAGAGCTGTGCCAGGATGCTAATCACTGCCCTACAGACAGCAGGTTTTGTATTCATTGGACATGACAAATCCTGCAATGCAAAATGCATGACTGACAACTTAAATATATTCTGCCATTCCAATAATGGTGGCAAATCAACAAATATATCACAGCCAAAGCAGCCTTTGTCTGGCTAGAAATAATGGTCACATAATACCCCCTTGCAATCAGACTGGGTTTTCAAATTTAACTGGTAAAAACACACCGCCACAAAAAAACCCAACAACAATATACACATCTCTTTGTGGGGAAACACGTATGCGTTTTACGTTTGCTTGTTGGGCATTTGCCTGCAATCACCTTTATGCTCTTCTTTCTATGAAATTTGTGGTACTAATTCAGCCCATATGATCACTTAAAACGTTGGAACCCTTGGCTTTTAGAAATAATTCTGGGTGTTTTCAGACGTTACGAGATCACGGTGAACCACACTGAACCACGCTCAACCCCCCCGTGGGGCCAAAGGGCCCGGAACGTCTGAACGGCGTGCGCCAGATGTTCATCACGCTCAATACCCACATGGGGTCAGTTTGAACCACGCTTCCCGGGCTAGCCGGGGGAAGGTCTCGGGAAGCGTGGTCAAACCAACCCCCACAGGGAACCAAGCAAAAGTAACGTCTGGACGCCAATCCCCCAGCGGAACCAAAAAAATGGAGCCCCGGCCGGGGACGAGGCACGCAGCGTCGCTGCCAGGCAACCAGCACCAACACAAACACCGGAGGGAGATTTAAAGCGAGAGCAGCAGCAAGCAAGCGTGGCGGGATGGAGCGAGGAGGGAAGCGGAAGAGACCGGAGGCACGAGCAGCGACAGCGGCGGCACAGGAGGCGGAGGACGTGCAGCCAGGCCCAGCGATGCAGGCGGAGGGGGCACAGGTGCAGGAAGGGGGCACACGGGAGCACCCGACCAGGGAGGCGCCCCGGGAACACCAACCACAGCTGCAGCCGGGTCGCGCCGCCCCGGGGACAGCGGCCGGAACAGGCCCACAGGAGGCACCCAGGAAACGGGTAAGGGCACCCACTGGGAGGGGAACAGGGGGCACAGGGGAACCCCCTGTGGAGGGGGCCGGGGGGACCCCGGGCGGAAGGCAGGGGGGCAGGGGGACCCCGGGCGGAGGGCAGGGGGGCAGGGGGCCCCCGAGAGGGCCCACACCCTCACCCAGCAACCAACCACCCCCCTTCCCCCCCCCAGACACGAAAGTCGGCCCGGGCGGACGAGCCCCAGGAGGAGCCCGGCCCCCGGCCCCTGGAGGCGCACCCCCAGGAGGAGGTGGAGGAGGAGCACAGGCAGGTGCAGCAGGAGCTGCACCGGGAGGAGGAACAGCAGGGGCCCAGCCGGAGGAAGGCCTATCACAGAGGGGGACAGTGGGGCCTCCAGGAGACCCGGGACTTCATACGGATCTGGGGGACCCTCGAGTACCAGGTGGAGCTCGCAATAAACCAGCGCAACGAGCATGTCTACCGGGACATCGTGCGCGACATGGAGGCGGCGGGGCACGAGCGCACTGTGAACCAGTGTCGCTCCAAGGCCAAGGAGCTCAAGAGGGGGTACAAGGCCCTCAAGGACAATAACAGCCGCTCCGGCCACGGGGCCCGCACCGCCCCCTACTACGATGCCCTGGACCGCATCCTTCACATGAAGGGCTCCATAGTTGCCCCACGCCTGGTGGGCAGCGCTGTGGTCCAGGGCAGGGAGCGGGCCGAGGTACCCCCTCCCCTCGCCGCCCGCCCGGTAGACACGAGCTCAGGGGACCCCCACCCCCAGGAGGACCACCCGGGACCCGCAGAAGCCCCAAGGCCCCCCCCCAGCAGCAGCCCGGAGACATCCCAACGCCGGGCCGGCCAGGCGGAGTCGGAGGTCGGCACCTTCACCACCCTCAGCCAGTGGTCCCAGGGGGAGCACTCCCAGGGTGAGGCGCCGGGCTCCGAAGGCTCGGAGACGGACATAGAGGGTAAGCGGGCCCCCAGGGCAGGGGGGGGCACGACCAGGGGGCCGGTGGCAGGGGCGGGGGTGGGGGCCCTGCTGCAGGGGCCACAACCAGCCCCCTTCACCCGCTCCCCCCTCTCCCGCCCGCAGGACATGGGGAGCCCCAGGACCGGGCCAGCGAGACGGTGCAGGCCCCCGCGGAGGGCACAGGAGAGCAGGTGCCGGACCCAGGTAAGGCGGGAGGGCTGGGATTGCGGGAGGGCCCCCCGGGCGCCAGCCCAGGGGGGCCTCTGGCCTCAGTGGGGGAGGGGGGGCAGGGGGCCCCGGGACCCGACCCCGCTAGGGGACAGGGCCCTGCACTGACCCACCCGCCCATTTCCACAGGGCAGCCCCCGCGCGCGGCGCCTCCGCCGGCCGCGGCCCCAGCCCAGCGGATGCGGGAGTACCGGGCGCGGGTCCGCAGGCGCAGGGAGGAGCAAGCGGAGGACATCGTCCGCAGGGCGGAGGAACAGGGGGAGCGCATGATCGCCTCCGTGGACCGCATGGAGGCGGCCATAGAGCGGTCCATGGAGAAGGCCCTGGAGACAGACCGCCGGCTGGAGGCGGAGGTGCGCCTGGAGCGGAGGCGGGAGCGCCGGGAGCACCAGCGGCAGCAGGGGCTGCTCAGGGGCCTCCGGCAGGACATACAGGGCATGGTGCGGGAGCACAGTGCCAAGATGGACAGGTCCCACGACATTGGGACCTCCCTGCTCCTGCATGCGGGCACCATGTGTGCCTACGTGATGGCCGGCGCACCTCCGGGCGCCCTGCCCGCCCAGGTCCCCATGCCGGGCCCCTCGGCGCCCCCGGGCCCAGCCCTGCCGCCCCTGGCGCCCCCCCGGCCCCAGGGCCCTCGCATGCGCCTCCCAGTGCCCCCGGGCCTCCGGAGGGTCCAGCCCCCCCGGGGCGCGACCGGGGCACCGGGCACAGCTGCCCATCCGCCGCCCGGCCCCCTGCCGGGGCCGGGACCGGCCCAGGACACGGCAGGGGACACGGACAGTGGGGGGGAGGGGAGCTCCCAGAGCTCGGTGGGCCCAAGCGGCCGCACGAGGGGTCGGCCCAGGAAACGCGGGGGGATGGTGGGAAGGGGGGGGAGGGGGAGGGCCACATGAGGGCGGGTGGTGGACGGGGTCACGGGGACGGGGGTGGGGAGGGGGCACAGGGTGATTGTGTGCACTGTGTGGGCAATAAAGTGTTGTAAAGAGACAGTTGTCCCCGGCCCGTTTGTGGGGGGGACAGGGCTGTGGGACCGCGTGTACAGGGGCATGGGCACGGAACGGGGGGTGGGGCCCCCAGGGGCGGGAAGGCCCTCACAGCGGGCCCCCCCGGGCGATGTGGGTTGCAAGGGCGTTCCGGATCCTTTTGGCATACCGGTACTCCCGGGGGTTCCCTGCGTTCACGTACAGGGGAACAGGACCGGGGGGCCGGTGGGGCTCGGGGTACTCCAGGGCCGCCCCCTCGGTCTCGCACACATTGTGCAGAACGCAGCAGGCACCGATCACCAGGGCGGAGGTGGGGACGGTGAAGTCCAGGCGGCCAGCTAGACTCCTCCAGCGCTGCTTCAGGGCCCCGAAGGCACGCTCCACCACGGTCCGGCTCGCACACAGGCGGGTATTGTATACCTGCTCCGCAGGGGTGCTCGGGACAGGGTAGACCTTCATCAGCCAGCGGGTCAGGGGGTAGGCGGGGTCCCCCAGGATGCAGGGGGGCATGGGAACACCCTCGATCCACCTCATGCCCATGTCCGCGAAGTCCCCCCGGTACATGCGGGCATAGAAGGGGGAGATGGTCATGATCCTGGCGTCGTGACTCCGGCCGGAGTTGCCCGTGTAGATGTCTATGAAGCGGGCCCGGTGGTCCACCACCCCCTGCAGGTGCAGGGAGTAGTATCCGTGCCGGTTCACATACTCCAGGGCCTCCCCCGCGGCCGGGCGCAGGATCTCGATGTGTGTGCCGTCCACGGCTCCGATGCAGTTCGGGAAGCCCCCGGCCGCGAAGCCAGCCATCACAGCGCCCTGGTCCAGGAGCTGGATGGTCCTGTCGAGGAGCACGCCCTCCACAGCCTCGCACACATCCCGCACGATGCAGGCGACCGTGCTGAGCCCCACCCCGAAGTGCTGGGACACGGAGCGGCAGGAGTCGGGCGTTGCGAGGGCCCAGACCCCTATGGCCACCCGCTGGACCATGGGGATGGGCTCCCGCATGGAGGTGTGCTGCCGCTCCAGCCAGGGCGCGAGGAGCTCCGCTAGGCGCAGCAGGGTGGCCTTGCCCATCCGGAAGTGGGACCCCCACTCGGCCTCCCCCCAGTGGGCCTGGGCCCGCTCCCACCAGGCCTGGGGCCGCTCCGTGACCCATAGGCTCCGCGCTATGGGCATAGCCAGCAGCGCTGCCCGGCGGAGGGTCTGCGTTGCCCAGCGGAACCGCCTCGCGGCCCCTCGGAGCGCAGCGGGCCGGGTGAGGCTCCGGCAGGCGGCCAGCCACGCCCCCCAGGCCCGGCGCCGAGCCCTGAGCCGGCCACGGACTCTCCTGCGGGCCTGCTGGCCCCGGAGGCGCACGCCAGCCCGCAGGGCCAGGACATAGCGCAGGCGGACGGCCAGGTGCACCCTCTCGGTCAGGAGGCACAGCTGCTCAGTGTGGTCACGGTGCCACTCAGCCGCGAGCGCGAGGAACATCCAGTTCCCACCTGCCCTATCGCGCTCCATGGTGCTGGGGCCCCGGTGGGGGCTGGGAGCGCTTATGGCGGCCCGGTGCTGGTGGCTCCGCCCGGGGGTCGGCCTCGCGGGCCTGCGCGCGCCCTGTGCCGGTGCGTTCCGGCTGCTCCCGCCCCCAGCACCCCGGGCCCCCTCCCCTCGCTGTTTGTAGCGGGATGGCCTTGAAGGTGCGATTAGGCAGACAGAGAGCTCGCTGTTGTTCTCTGCAGCTGTGCCGGGCCCGCACCCCACGCCTCGCTCTGTTGTGCTACAATGTTGCGGTGCGGGCCCGTGTTCCCTGTCCCGGGGGCCGGGCCGAGCCTCTCCCGGCCCTGGGCAGTCTGTGTGCCCTCCGGGCTCCGTGTCCCATTCCCTGTTGTGCTGGACCATGGCTGGCTGCCCATCCATGGGGCTCCCGCTGTCCGGCCCCCAAGGGGCCCCCCATATCTGGGCCTTCCGCGAGACCATGTCTCTGTGCGACCTGTGGCACACCCCTGCCGTGCAGCTGCTCCTGGCCGGGCCGGGGAGCCGTGCAGGTGCCTACGAGAGCCTGAGCTCCGGGCTCCGTTACTTTGGCCATGTGGTGAGCGCCCGTGATTGCCGGCTGCATGCGGAGGCCCTGGGGCTGGCTCGTTTCCCCGAGGGGCGCATCCCGGAGGTGCTGTGCGCCCATGTGCCCTGGAGCGCCTCGGAGACCGTGTCAGCGCTGGTGGTGTGTGGTCTGGGCGCCTACTCGGAGTGCCTGGCCGAGGGTGGCCCTGCCTTGGCCGTGACCTACTTCTCCTGTGTTCACGGGGCCCGTGGGTACCAGCGCACCCGTGGGGCGGCGTTCCAGCGGCTTCTGGAGCTGGGGCATCTTCCGTGGCCCCCTTCTGCTGCCTGCTGTGTGCCGGAGCCCTCCGCGGTGGAGATGTCATCCCTGTTGGCGGTGTGGGCGCGTGTGGATGTGCAGCTGGCCCTCACCATGCCCGATCCCTTCGAGGCCTACTACCTGATCGCCCACTACATGTCCTTGCAGGGGTACCGCCGGGGCATGCTGCACTGGCCCCACCTGGTCCACCGGGCGGGCCACCCGGGCCCTGGGGCCAGCGGGGCCCCCGGCAGCGGCCCGTGAGCCCCGCGTCGCTGGCCGGCCCCCCCCCGGCGTGGTGCCCCCGTGTGGGCTCCCGCCCCGGGCCGGGGGGGGGGCCTGGTCCCCGCTGGCCGCTCCCGACCTGCGGACCCCACCTCGGTGAGCTCCCGCCCGCCTCGCTGCTTGCTGCTGCCCCTGGCCGTGGTCCTGGGCCCCCTCCATCCCCGTGACTCCGTGGGTGCTGCCTGAGCGTCGCTGGTGCTGCGGAGGAGCACCGCTGGACCCGGCTGCCCTGCCTGTGCCAGCCTTTGACTGTGGGGCCCCCTTCCTCCTCCTCCTGGCGCCCCTCCGCCGGCCTCGCTGTGCTTTGGGGGCCCCCAACGTGCCTTGCTCCGGGGGTCCGCCCCCCCCCTCCGAGACTGCCTCTGTTCCTGTGGGGGCACCTCCTTGGACTGGACTGGACTGGGGTGGTGTGGGGGTGGGGGTTGCTGCTGTCCGTGCCTTGCCCCGTGGTGGTGCCCCCCCCCTCCCTGCCGGTGTTCCGGGTGGGGCGTTCCGGGCGCCCCTTCCCCCCTTCCCGGCCTTTCCCTGGTGTGTGTGTGTGTGTGTGTGTGTGTGTGCCCGGGCGTGTGGCCGTGCATTGTGCCCCGCTGCGGGACCGCTGTGTGAGCCGGCTGTCAGCCTGTTCTCGCTCTTCCCCCCTCCCTTCCCGTTTCCCTTGTGTGGGCGTTCCCTTGTGTGCCTTGTGGCTTCGTTTGCCCTCAGTCGGCCATGTCTGTGTCCCGCCCCTGCCCGGTGCCTTGTGGGGGTTTAGCGCCCGCCGGGGGTTCGGCTGCACGTCTGTTGTGCTGCCACGGCCCGCGATGGTGCGGCCCGGTTCCGGGCCGTGGTCCCGTTCCCGGCACGTCTGTTTGGGTCGTTTTCCAACCCCCGGGCGTGGTTGCGCTGTTCGCCCCCCCTGGTGGTTCGCTGTGGTGAACCGGCCGCCCGTAACGTCTGAAAGTACCCCATATCTCCGCTCTCTGGGTATTTTCAGATGTGACGAGATCACAGTGAACCATGGTCAATACCCACATGGGGCCACAGCGCCCTGAACGTCTGTTAGGCGGCCGCCAGATGTTCACCACAGTCGATTCCCACATGGGGTCAATTTCAACTACACTTCCGGGGCTCCCCGCCGGACAATCCCCGAAAACGTGGTCAAAGAGATTCCCGGCGGGAACCAACAAAAAGTCACGTCTGGCCGGCGACCACGGCCCAGAATCCCCAGTGGGATTCCAGGCTGTGGTCAAATCGGGCGGGTGCTGCGGCCGCATTGGCTGCAGCACCCGCCCATCTCCCCAGGGGGTGGGCGGCGGGGGAGCGTGGGGGGGCGGTGCCACGCAGCCACACGTTGCGCTGTGCGGCCCCGCCCCCTCCCTGATTCCCCGCCGGGATCAGCCAGCACGTCTGTTGGACGTGCCGGAGTGATCCCGGTGGGAAATCATTTGGGTGATTCCGGGACGGGGCAAATGCCACCCCCTCTCGTCTGAAATCACCCTCTCTCTCCCTACCCTCCCACCCAACATCTTAGAAGAATTGGTAGCATATGTATGCAAAACCTACGCCCCGAACCCTGGAGCACTCTCTTTGCGATGGCTGTTCTGTCTGGTGTTTGGGGAAGGAGATGGGGGAGTTTGCAGGATTTGGGGAGAGAAGGGAGGCGAGGGGAGGGGGTCATTGTCTTGGTTGGTTTGGCCCCACTATTTGTGTATATTTATTTTGTATTTTTATATGTTATGAATGTGTTAGGGCTTTTGTGATTTTATACTGTTTGTATTTTAGCAGGTTTTCGGAGGTTTCTTAGCCGCCCCGAGCTGCTTTTGCAGGAGACAGAGCGGTGTAAGTTGCTAAAACAAACAAACTGACAGGGACGGGGAAATCTCAGGCCCAGGGGCCAAACGTGACCCATGGATATTCTTTATTTGGCCCTTTCCGATCTCTGGATTCAGTTCCTACCCCAAAGCACTGAAAGGGGGGGGGGGGGGGGGGAAATGAGCTTAGGGAAAGGGAAGAGAAATGAGGAAATGCACCCCAGGATAAAGGCTAGATCCCTGACACAGATAAATAATCTGGACCCTCCTCTTCCTGAGCACAGCCCTGGGCTGCTCCCAGCATCTTTGTGGCCTTTTGGAACTTGTACTAATTTTCAGAATGGTCCCTGGGATTCCCACAGAGTTCTTAGATCGATGCTGGCGAAACTGCAATGAAAGCAGAGACATTAAACAACGTATGTGGTTGGGTCAGGTCCTAAACTGCTATTATTTTGGACCATGATCTGGGAAGGTGTCAGGGAGGCTATGGGTCATCTTCTCCCTGGGAATGGCTCTCCTAGGAATTTACCCCAAAATACCACTTTTACATGCACACAAACTCACATGTGTGCAAAAGTTTATGGCTGCCATCAACATGATTGCACGAAACTGGAAGAACTTGAAGCCACCAACGGAGAGGGAATGGTTGCAACGTCTCTGGCACTTAATGTCTATGGAGAAGGTCATTGCGGAAGCCCAAGAGTCACTTGAGAACTTTTACTCCACATGGACAGGATGTTATGACCGCACTAAAGCAAAGCTGGACATAGACAATCCGGAAGATCCTATTTGGATCTCATCCCTTTAACAGATAAGCTGGTTCCTATGAATTTGAAGGCCAGAGGATGCTGTGTTGGTGTTTGTGTTTTAATATATCACTCTCTCACCAGGTGGAAATATAAGGTTGTTGAATTTAATGCACTGTGTTATATTTTCAGCAGTGCTTATTTGTGAATGTAACATACACACCAGTATAAATATTGTATTTACAAACATCTTTCACAATAAAATAAAATGGACCCTGGGAAGGAAAAGGTTCCCTTCCCTGCTCTAACTTCTCTGCTTAGATAGCTCACTGCCAATTCAAGCGTCATAGCTCCAAGACTGAACTCACCTTCCCCTCAAGACATGTCTCCCCCTCTTTCCTCTTCATTGCCATTGATGGCATCATCATCCAGCTTGTCCCTCAGGCAGGATTGGACTTAGTATTTGCAGGGCCCAGTGTGAAGATCAAAGTCAGACCTTGGTGGCCCCCTCCCCCTTGGGGGCACCATCTGTAGGTTCCAAAAGGTGGTCGTGTTTGGAGTCCTGCTGGGAGACGTCACCCCCCGCCCCGCTGAAGACAGGGGCCACTGTGGGCTTGCGGCAGTTGCTCCAGGTTGCCCTGTGGTAAGGCTGTCCCAGCCCTCGGGCACATAGCCGGACGTTCATCTTCAATTCATGCCTCTCCTTTGCACCACTCCTGTCGCTCGCTCTTTGTAACTTTACTAAGCTCTGCCCCTTCCTTACGGTTCTCACTGCCCAAAACTAGTAATCTCTCATCTTCTTTCGCCTGACCTCCCGCGCTCTCACCTTGCCCCGCTCACTTCTCTCCAACACTCAGCTGCCATCCACTTCTCTGTTGGATTGATCATTTTTAGCCCTTTCTCTGCTCCCTCTACCCAAATGCATTCAACACAAGCTCCTTGGTCTTCCCCCTTCAAGGCTCTTCATGGCCTTGCTCCCCTAGACTCCCTATTTTCTGTACTTGTTTCTTGCAACATTTCCACCTGGGAGGTTTGTTCTAGAGCTGAAATGGATAACTGCTGCTAGTCACAATCTACCAGGATTTGCAGTACCCGACATTATTCAGAAAGGTCCAGATACTGAGCAGTATCTATTTATTGTTTGGTCGATTAATCCGTTAACCATTTTGCTGCATTACCCCTTAATACTGCAGTGCATGCACCATTCACGGCATTGTAGCTTACTATTTGCTGATCATTCCTTTCCTGTTTACTCTCCCAGTCTCCCCTCACCAGCATCTAGACCTGGTTTTTTAACTAGTAACAGCAACGTCTATTTATGTGACAATATGGTAATGGTACTTGTGGCATTTCCCAGCTGTTCCATTTGGCGGTTAGCCACCGTAGTAATCGGCTCGCAGCCAGATAACCACCAAACTCTCTGGAATGGCAGATATTAACCATAGAAAATTTTGCTATTAATTCAGCTCTACTTCATTCCTCATCTTCCCCAGATTCCTGAAACGTCTTTGCCCCTTCTCCCATGCAGCCTTCAAAGGATGTAACACCTTCAACTGAATGCATTCAAATTTCACACTGCTCCCTCCCTTCCAACCTTCAAAACCCTCCTAAAAATCTACCTCTTATGTAAGGCTTGCCCTAGCACCACAGACTGCTCACTAATGCACCATCTACTGTGCATTGTTCAGACTCTCCTTTTCCCTGTAACCAAGCAAAGCACAAGTACCTGCGACCTTTCAACTTCATTAACGTGTTCCCGTCTCTCCCTACGTTCCCCTCTCCCGAGTCTTAGATTGCAAGCCTCTCAGGTCAGGGACCCGTCTCTAACGATTTACAGTGACAGGTACATTGCTATATAAAAAGAATAAAAATGATTTGACTTATTTAGTCAAGCATTTGGTGGGTGGGGATAGGGTATGGGGATTTGTTTTAATTAGACAAAGTTAAAAGTTAAACTAACTTTTTATTCCATAATCAAAAAACCTCCTATTTACAAGAAGAGTTAAGGCTCTTGCAAATTCAATCCTGCACTAAAAAGCATGGAAATTGCAGGTTAAGGCTCTCACCTTAACTTCCATGCCATGTTAACAGTAAAGAAGACATTGTACAGTCTCACATATTGTGCTCACTTACAACTTAGGCTGCATGCACCCACACTTTGCCTTTCAGCCCCAATCCTCTTCCTTTTCGCACGTTGGGGGCAACGCTGAAGCTGGGGACAGGAGGGCGTGCACTCTGGTTCTGGGCGGGTTTAGGGGGCAAGATCAGCCATCCCAAACGTCACTGCGGGGTTAGCTAGCTCTATTGTTTAGCCATCTCGGCATTCCTGGCCCCCAAGCTGAGGTTCCTGCTGTGCGGGATCAGATCAGAATGACCTTCTGCTCTCTCCCTTCCACAGGCCTTGCTCTCCTCTTCCTCCCACCAGATCAGCTCTAATCATGGCTGATCAGTCACTCACACTGCTGCCTGGGAGGTACAGTTCCCTCTCTTTCCCCAGCACTGTTAGGCTCTGGCAAGCAGTGCCTGCTGGGAGTTGTAGTCCCCAGTATTTAAGACTGTTTGCTTTTAAACAGTCTTTGCATTACACATAGAATATTCGCAAGCACTCCACACTCAGGATGGTCTCCATAGGCCAACACTGAATTTTCAAGATGTCATAACTTAACAACTACTAACCAGATTTACAAAAAGTAAACCAGAAGGCACCCCCTGGCAGCCTCCTTGAATTTTCTAAAAGGCTGACATCTCCTCCCAGCCAACACAAAACCCTTTTACCCTGCCGAAATCAAGATGGTTTAACTTTTGAGAAAACAGGCTTTCAAAGTGCACTTTTCAAACTGCGCTCTCTCGACTGTTATCTAGCCGATTTGGCTGAAATTTGGACGCTCCCATGATCCTTTACCTCAAATTTCACAATCCTAACTTTAATCATGCCAGTTTTATAGTAAGTAGAATCTTGGGGCTTTATAACTAAATAGCTCTCTCTAACTTAGGTCTTCCCCCTACACAGCACATGGTATCTAATGCTTTACTAGTATTACAGGGGATCTTTTTAGAAGAGCAAGGGTGTTGATTGGTTGAACCTAGTTACTTTGGCCCATTAATTCTTATTTCTCTCAGAAACTGCTGGAATATATGGGTTTGGGGGATGCAAGAGCAGGGATCATGTTTTTAAAGCCTTAATTCACATTTCCCTTGCACATGTCATGTGTGCCACTGGGGGGGGGGGGTACCCATGCGAACGCCAGAACGGGTGCACAGGGGAGCCCATGCAACACCACAGGCGGTGGGTGGAGGTGCATGCATGCTCCTGCGCTCCACCCATCACCCACACACAGAGCAATGGGTGCCAATGCCCAATGTTCTGTGCATGGAGATGGGGGTGCATCCATGGGAACGGCCGTACGTCCACCTCCACCTGGCACCAGCACCCACTCATCCTCCGCAGCCCGTGTGAAAAACGGCCTTAGTCCCTATAGGAGTCAGTGGTCACTGTCACATTGCGTGTCAATCTGTGCTTGAGAAAGCCGAGAAGTAAATCTTTTTAGTACAGTATTCCATCCTCACACCAGGTGACTAAGCTACAGGTTTCTCGCTATGCAAAGGCATGCACATTAGGAAGTGAGCTGTGCAGTTAGATATTGCAGCAGAAGATTTTCGAAGGAAGGAAGGCTGGATCGTGTGGAATTTCAACCCCATTCTAATATTGCAGATCCAACTTTGAAAGAAGTTGGCACTCAAACAGGGATGCCAAACCTAAGTATTCAAAAGCTATGAGTCAGGCAGGAAAGCAGCAACAGAACTGGAACCAGAATGCCAGCCTTGTACTTTAAATATCAGGTCACCCCTCTAAGGCCCTGATGAACAAGGTCCAGAAGCACAATGCCAATGTACAGCATGCATATGGTTCCCCTGACATCAGTGGGAGCATTCACATGGTATCATAAATCACCTGTTAATTGGCAAAGGAAGTGGTTTCCCTGCCCGATGCGTGGGCCACACTAACAGCACATTCTCACAATGCACACACAAATCCTGGCAGAAGCCATTTCCCCTGCATTGACACAAAAAGCCCTATGTGAATAGATTAGTTCATTTAATGCCTTGCTTCTGATTCACAAATAACTCCCAACTGTCTGGGCTCACACCAAGGTTTAACAATAGGGTTCTCAAAGCAGGAAGGGAGACTTTCACTTTTCTCTGCCTCAACACAGCTGCCCAACGTTATGGGACTGCTAGCAACGGCTCTGGCAATGCCCATGGCAAAGTTTACAGTGGGGGGGAGTGATATAAAGAGTCGTCTTCCAGCGGAAAGTAGAAATACGAGAAGCGAGTGGTGTGAGTGTGTTCTAAAACACGCCACTTGGGGCCCAATATTTAATCCAATGAAGTCAGCTCCCATCAACTTTAATGACAGAGAATTGTGTCCTTCAATGGCTTTTGTGGAGTAACACCAGTTTAACCGAGGACATAGTACTCCCATTTAGCTCAGGAAAAATATTCGGGACAGGAGAAGCTTTATTAATCTAAACCTCCCGGCCGGGGGCCAAACGTTGCCCATTATTTGTCCTCTTACCAGATCCTGGATCCAATTCTACCCCAAGCACGGAAACACTGAGGTTCAGGACAAAGGGACAGCAAGGAGGGCATGCACACAGGGGAAAGAGCCAGGATCTTGACCCTTCTCTCCCTCAGCACACTCCTTAAGCAACCTACCCCCCAACTTCCACGTGGCCCTTGAAGCTTGTATGACTTTTCAAAGTGGCCCATGGGAAGAAAAATGTTTCCCACCTTAAACATTCATTGTCTACAGAATATTTGCCAGAGGAGTTTTATTTCATGCCTTGGTAAGCACCTCATGAAAAATGGGTTAACTGCTCCTTACAGGAAGGCATGGCACCACTCAGATAAACATAAGGCACACTGCTGAGCCTGGCTACTACTGGCTCCATAGGCTGACTTCAGCCATCTTTGAAAGGCTGTATAATCCTTCTTCAACAAGAGAAACTGGCCCAAGAGGATGTATGCCTGGAAGAGAAAGCAACACAAACCTAAGCCTTAGGGGAAAGGCAAGATATAAAGTTAGTTAAATAAATAAAATCACTGCTCTTCTGCAGATCAGGACACAATGTGTGAAAACAGTTGCTGAATCTGGACTAACTGTGGCCAAAGTGATGCTTGTGCTCTAGCACAAGAGAAGGCAGACACACGTTTACCACTAGTATCTGTACATTCATCTGGTCTTTGGCCCTTTTCATACAGGGCTGGCGGTGCGAGGGGGATGGGTGGGTGGAGCGTGCATTCCCACGGACCCCTGCCCACCTCCACGCGCGGAGCATCCGCCATTGGCACCCATTGCTCTGTGCGTGGGTGATGGGTTGAGCACGGGAGCCACCCACCGGCCATGGCGCTTCCACGGACACCTCCCCATCCCCCCCCCATGTGGGGGGGCGATCGCACGGACACACACACCCCACGTGTGCGAGGGGGGGCATGTCCATGTGAAAAGGCCCTTTATTAGTTTCCCTACTTTTAAGAAAAAGAAGAGATGTGACTAAGATATCAGAAAGCAAAGCGTTGTGTGCCACACACAGGATTGATTTTGCATGACTAAGACACCCACAGGGTACGACAGTCCTACAAACTGGATCTTGTACACAAGGAGCACAAATTCTGCCTGAGATCTAGACATGAGGATCTCAGCACAGCATGACTGCCTCCTTTCAGTTGACGCACAAAAGGTTTAACGGGGCAAATTTTCTCTTGTTGAGATAGTGGTTCAGTGTTAACTCAAGAAAAGGTCACCACAGCAGATGCTGCCTCACACATGCAACTACTGACAGACTCACCCCTAAAGTAGGAATAATTTTAAACTTTGTCCATTCCCCCACCACCTCATATCCAAACTGTATAGTTTGGATATTTCTGTTTAGACCTTCAAGATGGAGTAACTGCCAGGATGCATTAGTGTGGGGAAGGGAAAAGTGACTGAGATTGCACGTGAAGCACGTCTAAGGCCCTAACTAACAGAAAGAAAAGCTATCAAGAGAGCAGAGAATCTGGGCATGAATCCATTCACGTTATTCAGTGTACAACCAGAACAAGAGTTACTGTGCGTGTTACCTTGTCAAAGCCCTTTTCAGTTAGTTTTGATCCAAGATCATCATTAATGCCATCCACTGCTGTAATAAGTTTGTCACCCATCGGCTCAGATACAAACTCGTCAAACTTTTTGGTTCTGGAAGCCATTACCTGTAAAAGTAGCAGGATGCATGGTAAGACAAAGCACAGTCAAGTATCACCATCAATATTACAGATATTCAAGATACTCTGGGAGATTAGACTACTACTAGAGTGAGTTTTCACCTAGCCCAATACCTCTCAAACTTCCCTAATTCCACGGGAAGTCATGTTTGTTACGTTACAACACGTTCCCCCGTCAGAGCTTCTTATACTGCTGAAGATTCACCTCAGAAATAAGTCACAGAACTGACCTTGTAGTCATCAACACTAAAGAAAAAAGTTCTATGCTTGAACAATGTGCGTCTCCTGGTCAAGCTTTGTACTCCACAGGAACAGGCCTGAGACCACACTCCCTTCCCCTGCCCCATCTTCAATGAGCAACTCCCGCATTCCCAGATTTCTAATACCCAGGTTACTAAATGGCTAGTCAAAGGTTTTACAAATATTTTAATCCGCCCCCAAATTTGCAAACACTTATGCCCATGCCGTAACGTGCAGACCCCATCCCCCTCCGGCTGCTGCTTGCTTAGGCAGGCTCAGACACAGCAGCATGGGCCATGCACAGAGAATCAGAGGTCTGAGCAACAGTCCGTTCTTGGAGCTTCCTCCCCGGATTATCAGGTTGTGGTGGTGAAAAGACCATGACTATGTCTGCTGAGCCAGACCACTGGCCCTTACAAGTTCTTGGGTACAAGATCTGCAACTCTAGGACTCCCTACTTCATATGCGCTCACTTTGCCAGTGAGAAGTTACATGAAACCACGGCTGTTTTTACATGAGACGGTCCCCGCATGGACACCCATCATCCATGCAGGGGAGCATCCTGTGTAAATGGGGGTGCGTGGGTGCACAGTCCCATGACCCACAAATCCCCACCCACCCCCACACACAGAGCAACTGGCGACAACACAGGCTGCTCTGCACGTGGGGCTGCGAGTGTGTGTGTGTGTGGGGGGAAATCGACGTGCACCCGTGTGCACCTGCCCACTTCCCCACCACCACCACCCCTGCAGTGGCTTGCCCCCAGATTCCCCCCCCCCCCCGGCAGCCCATTTAAAAAGGGCCCACAAAGGAAAGTGACAGAGTGTGGGCCCACAAAGGAAAGGGCCCACAAAGGAATGCGGGGTCACAGCAAAAATTCTCACTGGTCCTCCTCATCTGAGCTGGAGTCCCAGCCAGAACCCTGCATGCAACGGCTCAGCCTTTTCATCCCATCGGCACTCACTGCTCCAGTAGGAGGAGAAGTAGAAAAACAGGGAGAGAGGCGGCCGCTCCTCCGAGTCCTATAGCCAACTGGAGCCTTGGGAGGGAGGGCAAGGAGGCTTGCTCTTCCTGTTTGCCCATTGCGAACCCCAGGCCTCCGAGGGCAGGTCTCTACAGCTCCCGATACGTGGAGGAAGGTTCCCAAAGGGCCTAAAGTCATTTTATCACACTACAGGGGTAGAGGGTGGCTTCTGTGAGGGCAGTCCCAACTCTTTTCTCACAGAAACTAATGCATGTAGGAAGGCACTAGCCCACTTTTCTCAAGTGAGAACACCCGTGATTGTAAGAGCCACATCAGGGGACGCATTCATGCGCAAGTGTTCTCACAGGAGAAAAGCGGAACAGCTCATTCCTACATGTGCTACAGAGCCGTGGTTGCCCTCCCTGACCCCGTCTTAACTAAGACCTAGTTAAGGCAGATTCACATTTACTCAAGCTTTAACACAACAGGGAATTGTATGTTAAGGCAGCTTTCTTATATACTTTTCTTATTACAAAATAATTTAAACATAATACTATACTTTTATATCTACCCAAATGTAATTTACGAAAAATGTATTTCAACTTCAAATGGTAATTAATTTCAGCTACACCTTTTATAAAACACCACATTACATGCACTTCCTTCCTTCCTGATTTAACGTGAGAAAGCAGCCTAAGTTTTCAGAATAATTTTGCTGGCCCCCCAAGTTACAAAGACAAGTTGGAAGTCACTGGATGATCTCGATCCTAACAGCCGATATCAACCACCACCTGTCTCTGCCATCTTTTCCTGCCACAAGGCACCTTAGGTGAACACAGGGAGGTGTGGAGAGAGAAAAAAAGGAACCAATTGAGAAGTTGGAGAAAATAAACCACACAAGTAGGAGAGGTCTTTTCACTCTCTTAGAAAATCGGGGTTCATCTCAATGAGTGTTCACCAGACCTTGCAGGCAGCAGGGCACCTGAACTTGGAGGCTGCAACTACAGTATCCTTGCCTCCACCATCTGGTCTAGAGATCTACTAGCAAACTCAGACTGCCACAGAAGCTTCCAGAACCTTTTCCGTTTTCTCCCTGTGACATCACTGCCTCTTACAATGAAGAGGTCCTCTAGTGTATTGTCTGTTGTCTTTGGAGCATTGGCGAACCCTGATCACCTTTATAGGGTAGTGAAATACAATCACTGCCAAGTATTTCACATAATATATCAGTGCAGCTCAGGCAAAAAACTCTCCTCACTAAAAAAAATTATCCAACATAAAAAAACACGTTGGTTTTAAGATGTAGTTAGGCCGGATTAACATTTACTCAAACTTTAGACACAACAGAAAATTGTATGTTAAGGCATCTTTCTTATACACTTTTCTTATTACAAAATCATTTAAGTATAATCTTATGCTTCCATATCTTTCCTAAATGCAATTTATGAAAAATGAGATGTATTTTAACTTCAAATGGTAGTTTATTTCAACTGCACCTCTTATAGAATGCCACATGCACTTTTATGGAGGACTTAAAATAAATTAAGATTAAGATGCGCATTACAAGTCATAGAAATAACATTAATCTCTTTCAAAGGTTTTCAACCTCTTAATTTCACCTGTTCAGAAGCTCACAAGCAGCAAGACTCAGGCCAGGAACACTGGTTTGTTTCACTTCTAGCAGTGACCTACGTTACATGCAGCATAAACTCTCTAGCACCTAAAGGAAGGCTTGATAGAGCATACCCTTCCCCGATGATTGCTGATGGGGACCAGGCAGTGGCCCGCTGCTGTTGCTTCCCCAGGCTCTGACTGCAACACCATCCTTCACTGCCCAATCTGCTGCTCCTCCCCCAGCTGCCTGGATGGACTCCATTGCAGCCGTCGCTTAAAAGGCACTTCCCTGGCCCAGGACACCCCTGGCCAAGCTGTGCTAGGGCAAGGTCATTTAAAGCTCCTCCAGCCACTGGGATGAACCCCGGGGCAAGCACCCACCCACCCCCAGCTACCTACCCTCTGCCAGTCAATTGTATGAACAACAACGTCACAGACAACTCAAAGCGCAGGAGTAACATAAATATTGCTCTATATAAGAGAATGAGATATCATAGGGAATATAACTTTTGATAGGGAATACCATTTTTTGGGTAAGAACCACCAGCCTCCTTTAATAGTAGAGCGTCTCCTTTAATTTTTCAAACACATTAAACCTAACATACACCGTAGAATTAATGAGAAATGCCCTCCAATGAATCTGGTTACAAACCTGAAGTGCACCAAAACTCCAATGTAACCAAGCCAAGAGAGTGTCCCTGAGTTCTCACATCCTCATGAATGTTGCATCCCTTGTCTGTCCCTCTGTTCTCCCTTCCCTGTCTCCCCTCCCACTGTCTTCTTTGGATTGTGAGCTCTCGGTCAGGGACCGTGTCTATCTTGCTCTCTGTAAAGCACCAGGTACATCGCTGGCGCTATATAAATGCTAAATAATAACAATAATAATAATAATAATAATAATAATTCAATGAAAACTCCATCTTGCCTTGACTGTAGAGCCACAACCGCAGCTCTAACATTTTAAATGAGGTTTTTAGAACACATTCCCACATGCGCTAGAAGGTATTGACAACCACTTCTCTTTTGATGAAAGCTGGAATTGGGGATCCGATTCCTTACAGTTCTGAATTCATGTCTTAATGGCTGTAACTTCCAGATGTTCTTACTATCCCCAATGCCTTCAATAATAATGGAAGATCTTACCCATCCTCACTGAGAACAAAGGAAGGCATTTGATATTGACCCCCTTAGAAAGTCTAGTTTCTCTCATATAAGTAGAGGGCTTAATCCTGCAAATGCTTTATATACAATGCTTCCACTGACCTCATGAATGCAGGGCAAAGAATAGGGTCTCAGCCCTCTGCAATTCAGCCCTAACAGCGATTTGTTGTTCCACAAGGACCCACTCAAAAGCAGAGACGGTCCCATGGGCAATAGAAGGCCCTGATCCCAGTGAACGTCTCACGCAGGATGCTCTCCACACCCAGGCCCCTCTTTCTCCTCCTGCGACCCTCCAGCAGGAGCTGTTCTCAGGAGGGGCAGGGTAAAAATCTAGAAAATCAAGCTTGGAGTAGGGTTGGTACCTTGCACCACTCCAGGAAGCAGTTCCATGTCCCACTTACAACCTTCCTGCCACTCTGGTGCATATAGCCAAGGTGATCACACAGCTACTTCACTACTCAACCAAGAGCAACTGGGAGCCAGGCTGAGGCTGCCCCCAAGGAGCTAATCCCCACAAAGACATATCCCACCTGCTCTCACAGGCAGGCGAAAGGCTAATTTTCTGGAAGGGGACACACCAGAGGCTGATTTCAGTCAGAAGCCACTGCGGCAGCACTGCCAGGGTTGCAGCATGGTAATGACTTCCATGCTAAACACAAAGTAATCCACATTAAAAGCAGTTTCCAGGGTGCTTCAAACATGGATTTCTGTGTTCTCATGTGGCAAACAGGGTAAATTCCTTTTTCACCCCTTGGAGGGGGCAGGGCCAGATCAGTGAGAAAGGAGGAACGAGGCTGTCCTGTCCCCCCCCCCCCCCCTAAGTAATCCCACCTGTTACTGAGCATCATGACATCACAATGCTCCACAGTGGGTGGAGCCACATCTGAAAGAGGCAGAACAAAGGGGTTGTCACATCCCTTTTGGATGTAACCCTGCTCCTTCATGATGCTCCATAGGCAAAGGGCTGTGGCAGAAAGAGGGTGGGAAAGTTGCTATGTATGGCCCTAGTAACGGCCCTTTCTGATGTGGCTGCTCTCCTGTTCCCCCTAGAAACCCATATTTCTCTGGGTCACCCTGGCTGACCTGGAGGAATCAGGGCTTCCCTTGGAGTCTGGAGACTGTCTCAAAACCCAGAGTCTCTGGGAGAAACTTGGGGAGGTAGCATCCCTTGTGCTGGGTCCATTGGGTGCGTCAGAAGTCAGCACTGTAAGGCAGGCAACCCCTCTGTGAAAGCCCCCATAGTTGCAGGAGCACGGCTGAAATGAGAACATGTTCTTAAACTTTTCCTGCCTCCTCTCTCTTTGGAAACCTGTTCCCTGATTCACAGAGTGGCTGCATATCGTATCCTTGGTTTAGCTGCCCCTGGATGAGGCAGAGGGAGTGTGATAGTTGGTGGCAGTGTAGTCACATAACTGTGGGAAGGGGGAAAGATATCTGTTTGTATCCCATGGCTCCCAAGGGGTGAATTCAGCCTTTTTCCACCGGGGAAGGCCTCCAGAGAGAGAAGTTTGAAGGAAAACCCACAATGAAAGCTGTACAGGATTTAGGGCCACAGGAGAACATGGTTTCTCAAATGGGGGTGGGGGTGGGAAGAGAGCAAAATATGTCCTGGGTGGGACAGGAGAGAGATTCAAGAAAACAACAACAGCATCACTGCAAATATTTTTACCTATAGGCAGTGACCTGTGTTCACTGGATTTCCCCCATTGCTGCCAATGGGGAAAACACAGTGAACACGACGGGTCCCTGTGGTATTAAACAGGGGTGCATGTTCATGTTCTAGAAGTGGGAAAGCCAGGGCCATTTCGACAGCCTCTTCCATTCCGCTGCTCTGAGAAAGGAGAATTATGGTGGAAACAACAAAGTCAGGAGAGGACGGGGCAGGGGAAAGCTAGGAGGAAACGGGCCCCTGGCTGGGGCACTCCATTCCAGCATGCATGTGCATTCTACGTGCCTGGGGCAGCTGCACTTATTATAGCTATGGCCCTGGGGCAAGAGCAGATGCATCTGTTTGGATCTGCAAATAATTGACTGAATAGCAAATGAAATGATGTGCAGTTCAATCAATCAGCATTTAGTATTTAGTAAGAGTAGCATGTTGGGTTTTTTAAAAATTGCTATAGCCTGTTCCCCCCCCTGTGGGTGTATCTATCAGGGGTGTAGCTAGGATGGAACAGGCCCTGGTCCAGAAGATGGAATGGGCACCCTCTAGGCACTTAGCAAGTCTTCAGGGGGTGCTAAACACCCATTTACCTAGTCACACATTCCTTGTTGCAGCTGCACTGCTTACTCCAGTTACAGCAGTGGCTTTTACTACTGGGGCACACTTTTTTCTGGAATAAAATTGATGGCATTAATCACTTTTACACCCAAAACGGTGTATATTAATATTATATTATAATAAAATGCATAGGTATATTAATAAATAAGGGCATAGGTATATATTTTACAAAAGGGAATATAGCATGCATATATAGATTACTAAAAATGTTTAAAAATTTTAAAAGTATCATTTTTTGAGGCAGACTTCTGCCGCTCCCACAACACACTGGCATACCTCAGTATACCCTTTGGGAATCACTGCGTTGTAAGGTAGCATAGCTAGATAATACGTGGATGGCTGGGGATAACATCAAGCACCACAGAGAAAAGGGAGGGGACAGGGAGACAGTAACGTTTAAGAACCAGTGGTTTAATTCAACTGCTGCCTACTGCAATTTGAACATCACAAGCACGGTGCAGTTGCTAAATATGGAAATAGCAATTAAAAAGCCACATGCAAGTCTGTATTAGAAACCATGAGTATACCACATGCCAGCAAGGACAAAGTTCTTCAACACAGATTATTTATATTCCCTTTTGTATTTCCACAACACAGCACCACACACACCAAGTCTAGCTAGAGTGAACAAGCCCTGTTCTCTCATTGAGTCTCCCGTTTTTATAAAGTATGTCTAAGGGTTGTTAGAGAGATACAAGAGCCCTAATAGGTGACAAACTAAGGTATTCAAGGGGGTAAATGTAATGCACTGTATCTCTCAGTTCCCCACTTATGCAACACCCATAGAACAGAATAACTTAACAAACAAGCTGCTTTAGATGGCGCGTTAGTGACAATGTATCCAAATCCTGTTCATGTTTTTAAAAATACGACTTCCGCTAACTTGCACTAATTATCCTGTACGTATCGGAAACAATACGCTAAGTGCTCTGGAAACCCATGCAGACAGAAAGTGCTTGTCTTGCCTTTGGAAGCCTTGCCACTGAGGCATTTTTAAGGCAAAACTCAAGGAATCCAAGCCATTTCACGTGTTTAAAATCCACGCCTCTAGTTTTGATACCAACGTTGCTTTTAGTGACTAGTGATCCCTGATCCTGCTGTGAACTCTGGATGGATAAAATATTCCAAACTCGTGAGTCAGCTCCCAAACAACAATGGGATTGGCTTTAAAAACAGGCGATTAATAAATCCAACAAGGTATGCTCTTTTTACTGTCTGCCAGTTTCTGAGCCCTCGGAGTACCCTGCAGCCATGTTTTCAAGCCCTTCTCCCCAACCGGGAAAACTAAATTTTACACAGTTGTTGAGATTTTCATTTAGCAGCTACAGCTTTAACAAATCCCCTAAAACTGTGAAACTCACAATGAAACCAGAAAAGCCTGCACCTGCTTTGTGACAACTACAGGGGGAGATCAGTCTTCTTAGTGGTGACATTATTCCTCCGCACTAACATAAGCCCCTTTTCTTTCTCTAGGACTTGTGTTGGCACTAAGGAGTCGTGCCAGTAGAGTAAACAGCTGGAGAGTGATGCCTTAAAAATGTACGTGAGACTTAGGCTTGCCATTCTCATGGTTTGACCCTGAAACTCCCATTTTGGCCTATGGGAGTCTCCAGATCAAATTGCGAGAGTGGCAAGTGCAACCCTGGGGATTTTGAGAAAATAAATCAATAAATCAGGAGCAGTACAATCCTCAGGGCAGTTAGCACCCCTACTATCACTTAACACCAGCAAAACTCCAGTCCCATTGAACTGAATAGGACTCGTGCTAGTGCCAGCACTGAGGATTGTGCTATAAAGAGCCCTGCCTAAAGGCCCTATGCAGAAGCTACGGACTCTGCATCACTGTTTGGTTATTGATTATTATTAACTTATATAGCACCAGCAATGTGCTTGGCAGTGAACAGTTTTAATTAGAGTCAGGTTCTGGCCCCGAGGGGCTTACAATCTAGGATTGACAAGGAAGCGGAGACAAGCGAGAGGGGAACATCGGGAGAGACTACGGACGTGCAAATGCCGTTTGGAAGTTCAGAGTTCGGACCGAATTCGAATAGTTCAGTCGACCGAACCAAACTTTCGAACTGAACTCGAATTCGACTGAACTGTTCGGTCGAATCTAAACCAGTTCGGAAGGCCAAAAACCCCGGGTTTGAATATACGAACTTGGTTCAGAAGTTTGGAATTCGACCGAACTCGAATAGTTCGGTCGACCGAACTTTTGAACCGAACTCGATTTTTGAACCGAACCGAACCGAACCAAATTTCTGAACTCAGTTCTGTTCGCACATTCCTAGGAGAGACAGGGAAACACACAATCCCAGTTAGAATTGCATAACCTCCATCAGACTAGCTGTGTAGCACTATTAATCAGTCCATTTTAATCTGATAACCCCAGGGGCACAGTATTAATGGCCCAGCATTACACCTGATGTGAGATGTGCAGGCAGTGCCTTTATTATCTCATTTTTAGGGCACAGCCCTCTGACAGGAGAGCACTGGCACTTAGCTTGGGCACAAGCCCCATTGCAGTGAACAGGATTGTTACAGCCACACCATGGGCACAATCACCTGTCATTAAAGTCAATGAGAGTCAAGTCACTGACTTTAGCGGAACACTCTGGGGTACCACAGTCACTGTTCATTTTGAGAAACGTGCTGTTACTATGGGTGCTTGCTAACCTGACAGCACGGAAGCACTGCCACGAACTTCCCTGGCCAGCACCACAACCAGAATCCAGCCAGGTCCCCGAACTAACGTGATGGAGGCCGAGCCACCGGTGAGGGTAGAAAGCTGGCCAGACATGTTCACCTGGCACCGCCCCCACACTGTGCCAAGCAGCCCACCCCCTCCCCTGACAGGCAGCCATGGCAGCCAATGACAGCTGCCATGGAACCTGGCCCCCTGGCCATTCCAGACCATGGTGAGTAAAGTGGGCTTTTAAGTGTGAAAGTCTGCTTTACTCCTGGTTGCGTAGCGGGATCCCGACCAGGGTGGTGGCTAGTGTGGGCTGTGACTCGCGCTTGTGGACTTCCCTGAGTCACAGCCCAGGCTAGCCACCACCACGGTTGGGATGCAGCCCATGCTTGTCAGGACCGGTGCCCGCAGGCAGGGATTCCTGGCCAGGTGCTTGGCCCCGGCCTGGAGATGCGTGGCGCCAGTTGCTAGGCCGTAGTGTGCTGACGCACGGCCCGGACGGCGGCGCCAGGACTCCAGAGAAGCTGGGAGCGCCGCACTGCAAGCTCCCCTGGTTGCCGGGCAACCGGGAATGCAGCCGCAGCACAGCACGCGGCTGGAAAGCCGGAGGCGGGGCTTGGGGACGGCGATACTACACCACATCACCCAGTTCCATGGAATACCACAGGAGGTAGTTTCCGACAGAGGCCCTCAGTTCATATCGAAGTTCTGGCAGGCTTTTTTTTGTATTTTGGGAACTCGACTGGCCCGTACTACCGCATATCACCCCCAAGCCAAAGGACAAGTGGAAAGGGTGAACCAAACAATGCTTCATGTACCTCCAATGTTTCCTGAACTATCTCCAAGACAACTGGGCAATGTATTTGCCCCTCGCTGAGTTTACATATAATAACGCACCTCATGCCTCGTTGGGTTTTATGTCACGTATGGCTTTCACCCACCGCTTTGTCTAACAGATCTTCCCTCCACTAATGTTCCCGCCGCAGGAGCCATGGCCCAGCGGATCCAGCAAGCTCAGCGAGAAGCGGGGAAACACCTTCAAGAAGTCCATCAACAGTACAAACGACATGCAGATAAACATTGGATCCCCATGCCCGGTTTCCAAGTAGGTGATCTAGTGTGGGTACGATGACACCACTACTCCTCCCAGCGTCCATCCATGAAATTAGACTATGCCTACATGGGACCTTTTCCCGTTAAAGCCAGAGTGAATGAGGTTACCTATACCTTGGAATTACCTCAGCATCTCCACATACATCCTACATTTCATGTCTCCCTTCTAAAGGCAAGGCACCCCCCGCTCCCCTCCCAACAGGTGCCTCCCCCAGCACCCTTGTTGATCCATGGAAACCCCAAATACAAAGTTGTAGACATTGTGTATCTAGTGGACTGGAAAGGCTTTGGACCCGCTGAGCGATCCAGGGAACCATGCTCGTATTTTCACGCACCCACTCTCCTTAGCCAGTTTCACTGCCTCCATGAGACTAATCTGGGGCTGCCCTCCCTGCAGGAAGGGGGGCCTGGACGGGGGGGGGGGCGGGCTGTAATGGTCGGCGCCCGCAGGCAGGAATTCCTGTCTGGGCACTGAGCCCTGGCCCGGAGACACACGGTGCCGGTTGCTAGGCAACCGGAGACGCCGCAGCATCCTGACGCACAGCCCGGAGGATGCTGCCAGGACTCTGGAGAAGCAGGGAGCACCGCACCGCACGCTCCCCTGGTTGCCGGGCAACTGGGGATGCAGCCGTGGCACAGCATACGACTGGAAGGCCGGAGGCGGGGCTTGGGAATGGCGATAGGCAGCACCTGCGGAGACAGGGAGAGGCAGCATAAAAGCCTTCTGGGCCATCCATCCTCTTCTTTACTGGTAATCGCAAGAGAGGCTGGCCCCTTGTTGTGCTGTGAATTCGAGGAGTGAACTTGAGACTTGCGGACATGTGTGGGTGTGAGAGTGTGTGATTGTGTAGGACTGATATTGTGAGTACTTCTGGGTCTGTGAAAAGGAGTCTGTGTTTAACGGTGTGGATCTGTGAGTTGAACTGGTTGTAGGTGAATGCGAGTAGTCCTTCCCCTCTCCTTTCCACAGCCCTGCACCTTCCCCCTAGCGTGGGATCAAGTGGGTGCGTGTGTGTGTGTCCCCTTCCCTTGTCATACCCCCCTGCACTTCCTTTCATGATCCCCCATTCCCCCTGGACCTGAGACCTCCATCATGAGCGCGGGTGTGCTGGATCCCTTCCCCGAGTGATTGTTCGTACCTTCCCATTCCCCAGGGACCTGCCCTCTCCGCCCGGTGATGATCTGGGTTGCTCTTGTTATTTGAGAGAAAGCCCACACACAATCCTGAGGGCATTTACCTTTTGAGGGACTCTTGTTCCAGCTCGGAGTAGGAGCAGGCACCCTTTCCCCATACCCCGCGAGCCCTAATAGTGGTAGGTGCCAACTAACGGGATGGTGGCCCGTGGAGTAAAGCGTGCTAAAGCTGGCCATTGTCAAGTTTGAAAACACCCTACGTGATCCACAGTACCGTGCTAGTGTACTTCCCTTAGCACCAGTGCCGGTACCATGTGAGTTGGTACCCAGGAATCCCCATAGTATAGCCACTGCTGATGGAGGCATGCTGAGCATGCAGGATGGATGCTCACCCACTAGGTTTTGGGTGCTCAACTTGATTCGTCCTGAGAGCTGGAATATTTTGTTTGGTCCTGACACTGGTCCAACATGTTGCCCTGCCCCTAATTTGCATGGCTCCACCCCTAATTTGCATAACGTGTGTGAATGTAAAAACCCAAGCTAAATAAGGTTCAATTTCAAGCCTGCATCTGACTGTCAAAGAATCCACCCATCAGAGACTACATCAGGGTTACTCCAAGGTTGTACAAATAAACGTTCAGTAACAATAAAATGCAATTAAATTTCTTTATTAAATAAAAACTAAGTTTATTTTAACACACAAGTCCTGTGTGCCAAAGTTTTTCTCGTTCAGGGCTGAGGGCAGCAACCTGAGAGAAGCAGCTTTAACAAGACACACTGCATTTCTTCTGGGATGCCATTTTTGGGATATCTAAGTCATTAACACACAAAGCCTCTGCTAATCTAACACACAAGTCCTGTGCACCAAAGAATTTCAGCTATGAGCCTGTCTAAACTGTACTTCAGAGATGGCATGGCAAGGCTGGCACACACAGACACCAACGTAAAAATGCAGTGTGTGGTGGGGAGCAGACCCTCAAGCCACATGCAGGGCAAAGCTGGCATCCCCTCCCCGGCCAAACAAACAACCTCTGGTCCTCAGCACCCCCACTGGGTGAAGCAGGCCTGTGCCCTCAATCCAGCCCCATCAACCCTGGGTTCTAGGCTGCCCCCCCCCTCACCTCATCTCTGCTCTGGGCTCTGACTGCCAGCGCCACTGCTGCTGCTGTGCTCCCTCAGAGCCAGCCGGCCAGTGCGGCGCTGGCCCCAGCAACAGCTTGCACAGCAGGTAGGTATCCTGGCTGTGGCCCCGCACTGCCTGCCCCCAGCGTGCCTTAGGAGCCGCTTTTGGTGGGGCCAGCAAGAGCTGATCAACAGCACTGAGAGCACCCGCATCCAGGCCGACCCAGCCCCCAGCAAAACAGCTGCTTCCGGCTACACCCGCCGGCGCAGCCCAAAGCCTCCGTTCTTAGTCCAAGCAGAGGCAGCGACAGTCAGACAGCTCCATGGGCCGCACACAACCAAGAGAGGCCCGTTATAGGTGTGCCGCATGCTGCCCGGGGGTTGTATGTTGTACCCCCTGCACTAGGCCCACCAGCCTGTAATGTTTTTTCCACATGGGCAGATCCTTGTGCCTATGCAGAGCCCAAAGGATTCTGTGTCTAAGCTAGAAACTGCCCATGTGGCACTTGTTAAAGGACTAGGGCCCACAACTCTGGACCTTCCCTGCCTTTTCTGCACAGGTGTCTCACATGTCAACTTCAGCTCACTGAGCCGCATGATTGCCTACTGTCCATGCAGTTGATGACGACCTTGGAAGAATTTGGGACTTCTTGTTACAAACTTGCACACAATCCTACCTTGTTTAACTTTCAGAAGCCTCCCAAAACCTCATTCCTATTGTGTTATTTTAAAGGTCTGAAACCAATCACTCGTACAGGGTATAACATTGTTCTGTTGTTACATAAGAATGTTATTTCTGCCGTTCTTTCACTTTCACATTTCGGACTGTGAACTTTCTGTGCCACTTTTACTGCAGAAAAGGGTTTCAAATACACTCTTGTTCTTCTGTGATTAAGCTTTGGAGCCTCGTGACTTCACCGATCACAGCAGCATTCTGGTCAGGTAGCTGTTTTCACAAGCTCAGGTACAGCACTGGATTTTCTTCTCTTCATGCTGCCTACTTTTGAGAACCACCACTGCAGCTTCAGCCCCTGTGCTGCTGGGCTCCACACAGCCTTAGAGCCAGTGGGAATCCCTCCTTTGAGAGCTCGGAGGAGTCACCTCGCATCCCAGTTGACCCCACCCATAGAAACATGGCGGAGGGGACAGAGGGCTGACGTGAGAGCAGGAGACGTAGTGACCGAGGTGGCAATCCGCTTCTGGAGTCCCCTTTTCCAGGTGAGGAGGCTGATGATGGGATTTGTCTTCCCAGCTAGACTCCTGGGGTGAGGGTGACCCCTGCTATTCATACTCACTCATTGCACCCATCCTCAGAACGAGAGATGGCTGCATGTAAATGTTGGGCGATATTTATTTTATTTTTATTTATTGTATCAATTTATATCCCGCCCCTCCTGAAAACAGCTCGGGGCAGCTAACAATTTTAAAAACATAAAAAATACAATCATAAAATTTAAAACAATCATAATAATATTAACAAAAAACAGGGCTAGGTACACAATAAAACAATAAACAAGGGTAGAAGGAGATTAAAAAACCCTAACCCTCCCCCCCCCCCCCAAAGGTCTGGGCAAACAGCCAGGTTCTACAAACTCGCCGGAATGTCAAAAGGCTCGGGGCCGGGCGAGCTTCCTCCGGGAGGGAGTTCCAAAGCTGCGGCCGGGCCACCGAGAATGCCCTCTCCATTGTGGCCCCCCGCTTAACACGGGGGGCCTCCAAGAAGGCACCCCCGGTAGACCGAAGGAGCCAATATGGCCAAATTAGCCACCAAGCTACACCTGTTGATATCAGTGGTAATTAGGGTGGCCAGATATGCAAATTTTAGAGGACAGGTATCAGAAAAGACAGGTTGCAAGGCTGCACTGGAGCCAATGCAGTCCTGCAACCTGTATTTTCTGATACGTGTCCTCTAAAATGTGCATATCTGGCCACCCTAAATTGAGATCAGATGGTTTCACAGATATATTTGAGCACAGAAATTTGACCCATGGTTTGGAAATCCATTTGTGATCCTTCTTATTCCTGTGTCCAGTGTTCACAGCAGCTCTCACAGATTCAGCTGACTGACTGGTAATGAGACACATGCACATTACAACTCTCTATACATTGTGCGGAGAGCTTATCTCCTAGTGACTTTTATTATCCGCAGGCTACAGTATCACATAGAGGAGAGGCTTGACAGGTTAGGACTCTTCAGGTTTGAGAAGAGATGAGCCAAAGGGGATATGAAAGGAGTTGATGAAACCATGAGTGGGGTGGAACAAGCAAAGAGAGAGCGGTTATTTGTTCTCTAATAATGCTAGAACTACGGGACACATTCTGCACGTGTGTGCCCTTTCCCAAAATGGTGCTGGCAGTGTCTGTGCCATTTGGAAAAGGGCCACGCGTGTCCAGGATGGCCCCGGTGGGTGCAGTGATTTTTAAAATGTTTTTATTCTTTTAAATAAATTAAATGGAGAAAAATTAAACAGATGAAAGCAAATGACAATCCTTTGCTTATTCATCTGTTTTTATAACATCAGTCATGAAAACTAGTGGGGCTCCATTCATTTTCATAACTAATTAAAACTATACGAATTGCACACTCCTACAGCCAAGCACTGAGAACCTGCGATGCTCCTGCTAGGGCTGGAATGAGAACTCTGTCACTATTTGGGGGCTGCCTGTAGAAGGAATATTACCATAACTAGAAGCAACTGCCCTTGATTAGCATCGTTTTTCACTTCTTTCCTCACATCTGTTTGTGCAAAACAATCATTCATTCTCATCTCCATTGGGGCAAGATGTGCCAGGCAATGAACAAGACCCACTGACCTTTGACAGCCTTGCATCAATAGCAGTATTTGTTTCTTGGACGATAGGACAAACGATACGAAACCAGATCCTCAATGGATGTAAATCAGCAGGGCTCCACTGGAGCCAAAGCTGGTTTACACCGAATGAGAATCTGCCCAATAAATCCAATGGCATTTAAATCATTTCCCCAAGAGTTCCTCTGAAATGGCATGTATTAACAGCTGAGTTTTTCAGTTATTTAACCAGCAAAAGTGACGTGCCTGTCTGGAAAGGGGCGACATTGATAGATGGCTGCAAAATGAAGAAAGGACCAATATTACAATTTCCTACTTTGTCTAAATCTCATTAAGCATTTTGGAGTAACTATTTACTCCAGACAGAGGGTGTTTTTAAACGAGATGCGTCCACACATGGCCCTCCACTGACCACGTCTCCAACCGCTCATATGAGCGCTTAGCCCATAACATTGCTAAGATTCACCCTTTTCTCTCTGTCTCGTCTGCCAAAACTCTTGTTCATGCTCTGGTCATCTCTCCCCTCGATTACTGTAACCTCCTTCTCTCTGGCCTTCCCCGGTCTCACCTTTCTCCCCTCATCTCTGTCCAAAACTCTGCTGCCAGGATCATCTACCTCGCCAGTCGCTTCGACCATGTGCAGCCCCACCTCTCTTCGCTTCACTGGCTTCCCCTTCCTGAACGAATCCTGCACAAGCTCCTAGTCTTCACCTATAAAGCTCTTCACAACCTCGCTCCCCCCTACCTCTCTGCACTTATCGCCCTCCATACTCCAGCCCGAGCACTTCGCTCCTCCTCTGTCCCTTCTCTCACCCTTCCACGCCTTCCCTGCTCCCCTAAACGCCTTCGTCCCTTCTCACTTGCTGCCCCCCATGCCTGGAACTCCCTCCCTGTCCACATCCGCCTTGCCCCCTCCCTTCATACCTTCAAATCTCTCCTTAAAACTCACCTCTTTCGCTCTGCTCTGTCTGACTCTTTATCCTGCTGAGCCACTATTCCTATACCTACGATCGGTTTACCCTTATCCTTGCAACATGGACCTGCCTGCTGTCATTCTCATCGTAACCAAGCCAAGTACGTGCACCTGAGACCTCGCATCTTCATGAATGTTAGACCCCTTGTCTCTCCCGCTGTTCCCCTTCCTAAGTCTCTCCCCCAGCTCCTGTCTCTCAGATTGTAAGCCCTAGGGGCAGGGACCGTGTCTATTTTATTACTTTGTAAAGTGCCAGGTACACTGCTGGCGCTATATAAATGTTTGTTAATAATAATAAATAATAATATGAACGGGGTGCATGGGGAGCTGCACTCCCACGACTCATGCAGCAGCTATCTATGGTCACACACGGAGCACTGCTAAAAAATCAGGAGTACTCCGTGCACGGCCAGTCAAATGTATTGTGGCCAGGGTCTCCATGCTGGGAAGGGAACTGCCTGTGCAAAGCACTCCCCATGCACGTCAGGTGTGTGGGTGCCCTGCAGCCACTCAGTGGCCATGATGGACCCCACTCCCCTCTGCCTTGCTCATCTAGAAACACCCATAATGCTTATCACATTTTGGAGCATTCCTGATACGTAAGAACAGTAGCTGCTTCCTTTGCATGTTGCAAAAGGACTGGGGCGAGGGCATTAGCCTGGGTCTCCAGAGTTGCATTTAATTCCAGTGTTTGTCACAGGCAAGCCACGAGGATGGATTTGCAGGAGATGCTAAGTCCCTGAAAATCCCTACCTGCCCCCTCCTAGGGTGGCCATACCTCCCTTTAAGAGAGGATGCTTATGAAAAATACATGATGCAGGGCTGCCCTGGTTCCAGTGCAGTCCTGCACCATGTATCTTTCATAACCGCCCTCTTTTAAAGGGGAGGTCTGGCCCCCCTACCCCCTCCACTGTGAAAAGGTTCAGTCACCAAATGCGCTGCGTGTAAATGGACTTTTACTCCCAAAAGTCTAACCTGGAAACCAAGGTTTATTAATCGCACTAAATCCCTCACACATTGTTTATTTCCCATGAAGGGATTCACCTTGCTGTCAGCCTGTCTGTGTTATGAGGTACCTGGCAGTGGCCACAGCAATAGGGGCCACTTTTGAAATGGGGGAGGTAATATGGGAACATGGAAAAGTGCAATTCCAGTTTCTCAGGAGAAAGTGAAGATGTGGGAGAAAAGGCTCATGCGAACGCAGCTTCAGTCTCTCTAGTCGTTTTTAAATGGAACGCACCCATGCCGATTCACCCATCCTCCACCCACCCTGAGCACCCGTCTGAAAGGGGGGGTGCGGCGGTGCCATCTCCCATGACCCAGCCACCGCCCATTCATGCCTACGTATGGAGCAGTGCGGGGAAATCCAGGTTGCTCCATGTGGGGGCAGGAGAAATCCCCTTCCACTCGCTGGATGTCTGTGGAACCCCACCCCCACCCCAGCCATGCCCATTTAAAAATGGCCTCTGTGTCTCGGCCATCTGTAAAATGTATTTGTTCCCCTTTCATTTGTCTGGTCTATTAAGATTGGAAGCTGCCTGGGACAGAGACAGTCTCTTGCTCTGCCCAGCACAATAGACTCCGCTGGGCCTCTGAGTGCTGCTGTAAGAGGAATCAGGACAACAGCATGTTCAAGGATGCATGTGTCAGATATTTGTTTATGTGAATCTTATTCTCCCTCCAATTACAAAAGCTGCTGTCTCTCTCTACTTGACCTTAAGAGTTAATCCACTCACCGGTCTACACACAGGTTGCTCCGTGAGTCTCATTTTATGTCATATCGCTAGGTAATTAAAATACTGCAACAGCCAACCTTGATTACAGAGATGTGTTGAACTTATTCTGTTTCATACCTGAAGGGTTAAACTGATCATTTTAGTCAGAAATGTCATTTGACCGTCTTGTTGGGTGCAAATGGCTTGACCCAAGCCAACAGAAAGACATCGCTTAGCTGTCGTGGGCTTTAGATCTGGGATGTGTATCTATGGACAAGGTTGGGGGTGGGGAGCAGTGTTGGGCCATTTTTAAATGAGCATGGCAGGGCGGTGGGGGACAGCCTGCCACGGAGCACCAACTCGGGTGGAGTGCGTGGGGAGGAATTCTAACGGGCGGCTTCCTGGCTGGGTACCACGGTACCCCCATGCACTCCCTGACCCCGTGGCACTCCCCCTGCCACGGACCCTGGGGGAGGTGGGCAGGGCTGGTCTTTGAAATCAACATGTTCCAGACGAGCGCTGGGGAACCTGGGCTCCCCAACACTCCCGGACACTTCCTGTGACTTTCGAAGGCCGTTTCCCCACCCACAGGGCCTCTGGATGGCAGACCACTCAGCTGAGATGGCTGGCTGCTGCCATTCATATGAGCTGGCGATGTGTGGGCATCAGCTCCCATGCACTCTTTTGGCTGCTCCCACACAGCACACTCTGGCTTTTTTGCCAGTGCTCTGTGAGGGGTCACGAGTGGGTGGTGCGTGGGTCACAGGAGTGTGCACCAAACTACACCACCTTCAGACGGGCATTCGGGTGAGTGGTTGATGGGCGGACGTGGGTGGCTGCATCTTGTTTAAAAATGGCCTTTGTAAGCAGAGAGGGTAACAAGGTACCGGGGGTGGGGGGTGGGCAATATGGGAAGAGAAGGCTAAGAGATGGGTTCTTCTTTATAAACTCTAGGTAGCTGTTCCCCTTATGAGCGGCTATACCCCAGGGAAAAGCAGATGGCAACAAATCCTCAGTCAGGAACCACAGCCTGCAAACAGGAAAACAGCCTGCAATACGGACTAGTCAGGGCCCCAATTCTCCCGCGGAATTAAAAAATAATAATTCTGTGGGAGTCTGGGAGGCTCGGGGCCCAATTCTGTGCCTCACCGTACTGGGCTTCCAGATGCAGCACAGGGCCGGTTTCCCCCTCCCCCCAGGCCTCCCCTCCCCACCCAGGTTGCATGGGGGGGGCGGGGGCACCAGGGCTCGCTTCCCCCCCACCTTCCAGAGCCTGGAAAATAAACAGACCTAGTAGTGGCGGCGGCGGCAACTTCATTCAGTGCACGCCCCATCCGGCTCCTCCTAGCCACTTCCTGGCCCCTTCCAATGGGGTCTCCTAGAGTGACGCAGCTGGATGCCATCATCTGGCCCCATTGCTCTAGGAGGCCCCATTGGGAGGGGCCAGGAAGTGGCTAGGAGTCAGATGGGGAGCACACTGAAAGGAGCTGCTGCTGCCACTGATCATTTCATTTACCAGGCTGTGAAGGGGGGGAGGCGAGCCCTGGCAGCCCCTCCCACCTGACACAGTCTGAGGGACGCAGGTGAAGTGAAACTTCATTCTCCTTCCTCTGTGGAATCTCCTGACCCGCGTCTCCCCAGCGCAGGCTATGAATTCTGCACTGGGAGAAGTGGGACAGGAAATTCGGGGGGGGGAGGGAATTCTGGGGAAATCCGCCAATCGCGGACCTGCATTTGGCTTGGGGCCCTGAGTATAGTACTCTAATGCATGATATACAAATATTTGCCTGCCCGTAATCATGTCTGTAGTAAGTGGATGCATTTGAGCTACTTCCTGAGAGGGGAGCTATAAATAAAGGAGAAACTGTGGCTACAATGGAGACAGGAATGAAGTCCATAATACTGGGGCAGGGAGGCACTTGCTTTCCTCAGCTTCAGTGTTGCCCCCAACCTGCAAGGGACGAGGACTGGGACTGAAAGACCAAGGCAGAATGTGGGAGCATGGAGCTTAAGTTGTATGTGAGCACAATATGCGAGACTGTACAACGTCTCTACATTGTAAAGGAGGCAGGAACCTTAACTTACAATTTCCATACTTTTTGAAGCACGCCTGAATTTGTCAGAGCCTTAACCAGTAGGGTTTTTGATACTATAGTTCCCTGGTTTTTTATTTAAAAATTCACTAAATTCTTCCTCATATAACATTACTCATCTTATAAAAATAGACTACCTTTCGTTTGGCCTGTATCATTCCTAACAATACCTATAGTTCCCACAACCACAGCAAGGTATCAGTCTAGGAGGGGAGTTTTTTGTTTTGTTTTTTTGTTGTTGTTTTTTTAAAATGCTGATTTCCCGCCCCCCTTAGATAACCTAGTGAAAACTTATTCAATTCCCCCCACTTTAAAATGTATTTATTTATTGCTTATGTAACCTAGTGAAAACCTAATCAACCTATTTATATAATATAATCCATCTTAACCTATAACATATTCACCTATGCTAGCTTCTAACCCATCGGTTTTAAATTATTTACATGTAACTTATTAACCTATCTTATTAACCTAACTTATTAACCTCTATCATATTTTAACCTCTAACATGTGATCATATAACTTTATTTACATAAGAAAAAACGAACAAAAGAATAAACTACAACTATTAAGTATGTTTGTAGGGTGAATATTTTAGACACCTTCTTGTCCGTCCACACCTGGCAAACCTGGCTGTGGTGGGAGACTAGCAATGCCGGGGTTGTCCTGCGTTGTTGAAGCCTGTATTCTGGCAGCGAGCAGGCACCCATGCTCTGTTAGGGAGCATGCTGACTTCTACCCTTTAGGAGGGAATGCTAGTTTCACAGATAACTTACATTCTGTGACAAGTCAAACCACATAGAGACCAGCCTATCATATTCCTGCTGCAACCCTTCAATTGCCAAACAAAGCCCATCAGTTGTTGCCTGCACAACCCAAATTCCCTCCTGCATCTTCATTAGTGCAGTGGTATAGATGGTGCTGCTTCTGCATCACCTTGTGAAGGATTAGGTGGTGACTGCTCCACCTGAGCAGGTGGAGTTTGAGGAATGTCATCCCCTCGACTGTCTCCACGCACACACCGTTTACGCCTTGCCATTAGTGCTGCACACTCAGGATTGTGCCGTCCTCTCCAATCACTCTGGTTTCTATGGCCTAACTGAACACCATGAACATGGGCTAAATGATGCAGCAACGCAGAGTGACTACGTCCATCCCCCCGTACACCACTGCATTGCAGCCCGTGCAACATGCCTCTTCAGGGTTCATTTCAGGAGGCTGCATGACCACGCTCACAAACTCATCCCGCCCCACAATCCGCCGTCATCCTCCCAATTAGGGACAACCCAGTTCCTCCACACCCCTTAACTGTGCACCCACCTCCCCCACCTGCTTGTGTGCCCAGCTCCCTACACTGGCCCCACAGTGTGGCAAAGCCAACTGCCTGCCCCAGGGCGGGGCAGGGATCGGGCCCGCCCTGTTTGTCTGGCTGCTCTCCCTGAGTTTGATTGGTAGCTAGGCTCACACATTAGTACAGCCTCAGCTCATTTAGACCCCACCTGAATATGTCTTTTGACGAGAGGCTCTATGTTGAAACAGGATCTGCACACATTATTACTCTTGCTAGAGAATTCTCTACCCTTTGTACAAACGATCCTGAGGTCTTCAATTTCTTCCGAGCTCTCCAAACCTTGGTTGCTAAACCATAACTAGAAAATTGAATTTCCCTAAAAAAAAAAAAAAAGTTTATCGCAAAGAGGGTAAACTAAACAAATTCCTGAAGGGGGCAGATCTAATCCCATATGTTTTTGAATAAAAATAGAAAACTTGTGGGGATCTTGTCCTTGAATTTGTTGTAAATGTTTATATTTCATTTTCTTATTAATATTAAATATTAATGCTGGGGCTCACCTAAAATGAGCATCCTGGGGCCACACCTTTAGAGAGGACTCTTGGTTCTTTACTCCACCTAGATTTTCCTTTCGGAATCTTTGAGTCCTATTGAGTAAAAAAATATTTCTATCCATACCTTTCCCCTGAGATGTAAATTTGAGAGTCTTGTTTTCTTGCTCTAGAGGGGAAGGACATTTATTTAAATGCAAACTACCACTAGATATGCTGCTCAAGGATACAGTGCCTGAACCCTTCTCTGATTCGATCATACCTTTCCCTAACCAAAGAAGCGGATGTCTGCGTAGATGCATCCACCAGGCAACCTTTGGAGTTACCCAAATTCTCAGGAGCACCTTAGGTTTTAGAGAACTCTAGCCAGTGAATTTCACCAGCAGGAGGAGGAGGGACTGGAGGGGGATATAGCTTTGCAGATCCCTGCTCATCAGAGTGTTTCCCTTGCAGCTCTGAGCTGTCTCAGTTACGCACCTGGAGGAATTCTATCCAACGCCTGTACAATTCCTCAATGCACGTCACCACACACAGTTTCTCTCCTGACTTTATCCCTTCTCCCAGTGAGTTTCCCTGTCAGCCCCAGCTTTGACATTTCTCTCCTTTTGGAGAGGTTTCTTTGCACTTTCACTAGAGGGTTTGGTTCAAAACTGGGAGCAGTAGCCTTGTCAGTTTCACCTGCTGGGGCGTTTACTTGGCAACCAGAGCAGCCAGCCAGTGAGTTTCCCTGTCAGCCCCAGCTCTGCCACTTTCATCAGCTGAGGGGTTTTTCCACCTGGGAGCAGCCTCTTCAATTTCACGCAAAGATGGGGGAGAAAGAGGGGATTGCTTTGCAGATCCCGCCTCTCACCGAAAGGTTTTCCTTGCAGCCCTGCCCTTGATCTTTGTCACTTATCTGCCTTGTGGGAATTCTATCCAAGTCAAGTAAAATTCCTCAGTGCATCTAACTACATACAGGTCCGTCTTGACTACAATGCACCTAACTACACAGAGTCTGTCTTGACTCTGTGGTGGTGCGGACGACGTGAGAGCGCCATGGAGCTGCTCCCGGTGGCCCTCTTATGTGTCATTGCACCCAGCTCTCCATCTTTCCAGACACTCCCGGTGTCCCCATACCCGTCATTCCACCCAGCCTCCTGTCATGGCTGCTGCTCCTGGAGAGCTTCTACCCATCAATCTACCCTGCCCCCCTGATTTCAGCCGCTCCTGGAGTCGTTCTACCCGCCATTCCACCCATCCCCTCATCATTCCAGCTGCTCTCACTAGTCTCGTATCCATCATTCCACCCATCCCCCACATAATTCCCAATGCTCTGACTGGCCCTTCTACCTGGCACTCCACCCAGCTCCCCTCTTCACCTTTCTAGTTCTTCTATGTGGCTTCCTCACTCTTTCCCCCACACCTCCTAGCCATTTTTAGTCCCTCCTCCACTTTCTTTGGCATTTCAGGTCCTCCCTCACTCCCTTTTTCAGATAATCATCTACCGTTTTATTGGTTTACTGCTCATCAAGAACTACTGACATACCCAAAGACCCATTATTTCTAATTAGTATTCCTGTTATCTCTGTTGTTTCCAATTGGCATTCCTTGTGTCTTGTTAGTCTCACCTGGTGGGGAGTTTACTTGGCAACCAGAGCAAGCAACCAGTGAGTTTCCCTTTCAGTCCCAGCTTTTCCCGATCCATAGCCTGCAATAAAATCTCCTTCTGTATGTAGCCTGCAATAAAATCTCCTCAGGTACAAACTCCATCTAGTGAGGAGGCTGCGACCTTTTCTTTCTGATTCAGATCTGGTCACTGTCATCCATGCTTTGTTCACCATGAGGCTACATTACTGCAATGAGCTTTGTGTGGGGCTGCCCTTGATGACTGTTCAGAAGCTGCAGCTGGCATAGAACATGGGGGCTTGGTTCCTTTTGGGGACGAGTTGCAGGGAGCACACTACACCAGTGCTCTGAAATCTGCACTGGCTGCGTATAGTCTTCCGGGCACAATTTAAGGTGCTGGTGTTGACCTTTAAAGCCCTTAATGGTCTGGGCCCCACTTATCTACCATGTTTCAGTGTGACTCCTGCAGTCTGCTGGAAGTACTCTCTTGCAGGTTCCATCTGCTGCTCTCTCCGCAGGATGAGGGTGCGCAGAGGGAGTTCTTGGTGTCTGCTCCAGTTTTGTGGAACTCCCTTCCCCTGCAGGTTCATCTGAGCCTAAGTACCTTCTGGAGGCTGTGCAAAACCTTTTTGTTTTAAAAAAGCATTTGGCCGAGAGGGGACAGTGGGGATAGGGGCTGGTTGGGAGGTTTTGGGTGGGGTTGAGAGTTGGGAGAGGGTTTGGGGGGTGAAGGTGGGGTGGGGTAGGATGGGGTGGGGGTGAGGGAAAAGGTTGTTGGGGAGGTGGTGGGTTGTTTTTTGTTGTTGTTTTATATAGCTTTTATATGCTGTTTTGTATGTTTGTAAGCTGCCCTGAACCATTCGGGAAGAGCAGGCAAAAAGTTGGATAAACAAATAAAAATATTTTAAAAAAAACAAAAGCCATCAATAAAATCTTCTCAGGCACATACAACAATAGCCTGCAGGAAAGCTCATCTTGCATAACACAACGGAACATTGCCTCATCCTTAGACAAACTCATTGCCTCCCATGGCTTCCAATACCACCTCTATGCTGATGACACTCAACTCTATCTCTCTACTCCCTCTCTCTCTCCCTCTGTTCAAGCTCATCTCATCAACTGTCTCTCTGACATCTCTACCTGGATGTCTCAACGTCANACCTTTCCCTAACCAAAGAAGCGGATGTCTGCGTAGATGCATCCACCAGGCAACCTTTGGAGTTACCCAAATTCTCAGGAGCACCTTAGGTTTTAGAGAACTCTAGCCAGTGAATTTCACCAGCAGGAGGAGGAGGGACTGGAGGGGGATATAGCTTTGCAGATCCCTGCTCATCAGAGTGTTTCCCTTGCAGCTCTGAGCTGTCTCAGTTACGCACCTGGAGGAATTCTATCCAACGCCTGTACAATTCCTCAATGCACGTCACCACACACAGTTTCTCTCCTGACTTTATCCCTTCTCCCAGTGAGTTTCCCTGTCAGCCCCAGCTTTGACATTTCTCTCCTTTTGGAGAGGTTTCTTTGCACTTTCACTAGAGGGTTTGGTTCAAAACTGGGAGCAGTAGCCTTGTCAGTTTCACCTGCTGGGGCGTTTACTTGGCAACCAGAGCAGCCAGCCAGTGAGTTTCCCTGTCAGCCCCAGCTCTGCCACTTTCATCAGCTGAGGGGTTTTTCCACCTGGGAGCAGCCTCTTCAATTTCACGCAAAGATGGGGGAGAAAGAGGGGATTGCTTTGCAGATCCCGCCTCTCACCGAAAGGTTTTCCTTGCAGCCCTGCCCTTGATCTTTGTCACTTATCTGCCTTGTGGGAATTCTATCCAAGTCAAGTAAAATTCCTCAGTGCATCTAACTACATACAGGTCCGTCTTGACTACAATGCACCTAACTACACAGAGTCTGTCTTGACTCTGTGGTGGTGCGGACGACGTGAGAGCGCCATGGAGCTGCTCCCGGTGGCCCTCTTATGTGTCATTGCACCCAGCTCTCCATCTTTCCAGACACTCCCGGTGTCCCCATACCCGTCATTCCACCCAGCCTCCTGTCATGGCTGCTGCTCCTGGAGAGCTTCTACCCATCAATCTACCCTGCCCCCCTGATTTCAGCCGCTCCTGGAGTCGTTCTACCCGCCATTCCACCCATCCCCTCATCATTCCAGCTGCTCTCACTAGTCTCGTATCCATCATTCCACCCATCCCCCACATAATTCCCAATGCTCTGACTGGCCCTTCTACCTGGCACTCCACCCAGCTCCCCTCTTCACCTTTCTAGTTCTTCTATGTGGCTTCCTCACTCTTTCCCCCACACCTCCTAGCCTTTTTTTTAGTCCCTCCTCCACTTTCTTTGGCATTTCAGGTCCTCCCTCACTCCCTTTTTCAGATAATCATCTACCGTTTTATTGGTTTACTGCTCATCAAGAACTACTGACATACCCAAAGACCCATTATTTCTAATTAGTATTCCTGTTATCTCTGTTGTTTCCAATTGGCATTCCTTGTGTCTTGTTAGTCTCACCTGGTGGGGAGTTTACTTGGCAACCAGAGCAAGCAACCAGTGAGTTTCCCTTTCAGTCCCAGCTTTTCCCGATCCATAGCCTGCAATAAAATCTCCTTCTGTATGTAGCCTGCAATAAAATCTCCTCAGGTACAAACTCCATCTAGTGAGGAGGCTGCGACCTTTTCTTTCTGATTCAGATCTGGTCACTGTCATCCATGCTTTGTTCACCATGAGGCTACATTACTGCAATGAGCTTTGCGTGGGGCTGCCCTTGATGACTGTTCAGAAGCTGCAGCTGGCATAGAACATGGGGGCTTGGTTCCTTTTGGGGACGAGTTGCAGGGAGCACACTACACCAGTGCTCTGAAATCTGCACTGGCTGCGTATAGTCTTCCGGGCACAATTTAAGGTGCTGGTGTTGACCTTTAAAGCCCTTAATGGTCTGGGCCCCACTTATCTACCATGTTTCAGTGTGACTCCTGCAGTCTGCTGGAAGTACTCTCTTGCAGGTTCCATCTGCTGCTCTCTCCGCAGGATGAGGGTGCGCAGAGGGAGTTCTTGGTGTCTGCTCCAGTTTTGTGGAACTCCCTTCCCCTGCAGGTTCATCTGAGCCTAAGTACCTTCTGGAGGCTGTGCAAAACCTTTTTGTTTTAAAAAAGCATTTGGCCGAGAGGGGACAGTGGGGATAGGGGCTGGTTGGGAGGTTTTGGGTGGGGTTGAGAGTTGGGAGAGGGTTTGGGGGGTGAAGGTGGGGTAGGATGGGGTGGGGGTGAGGGAAAAGGTTGTTGGGGAGGTGGTGGGTTGTTTTTTGTTGTTGTTTTATATAGCTTTTATATGCTGTTTTGTATGTTTGTAAGCTGCCCTGAACCATTCGGGAAGAGCAGGCAAAAAGTTGGATAAACAAATAAAAATATTTTAAAAAAAACAAAAGCCATCAATAAAATCTTCTCAGGCACATACAACAATAGCCTGCAGGAAAGCTCATCTTGCATAACACAACGGAACATTGCCTCATCCTTAGACAAACTCATTGCCTCCCATGGCTTCCAATACCACCTCTATGCTGATGACACTCAACTCTATCTCTCTACTCCCTCTCTCTCTCCCTCTGTTCAAGCTCATCTCATCAACTGTCTCTCTGACATCTCTACCTGGATGTCTCAACGTCAACTCAAACTCAACATGGCTAAAACTGAACTCCTTATCTTCCCCCCTCATCCTTCCTCTCCTTCCTCACTGTCAATAACTATTGATGGAGTCACCATCCTGCCTGTCCCCCAAGCCCGTAGCCTAGGCTTCATCTTTGACTCAGCCCTTTCTTTTAAACCCTACATTGACTCTGTTGCTAAATCCTGTCGCTTCTCCCTCCATAACATTGCTAAGATTCGCCCTTTTCTCTCTGTCTCGTCTGCCAAAACTCTTGTTCATGCTCTGGTCATCTCTCGCCTCGATTACTGTAACCTCCTTCTCACTGGCCTTCCCCGGTCTCACCTTTCTCCCCTCATCTCTGTCCAAAACTCTGCTGCCAGGGTCATCTACCTCGCCAGTCGCTTCGACCATGTGCAGCCCCTCCTCTCTTCGCTTCACTGGCTTCCCCTTCCTGAACGAATCCTGCACAAGCTCCTAGTCTTCACCTATAAAGCTCTTCACAACCTTGCTCCCCCCTACCTCTCTGCACTTATCGCCCTCCATACTCCAGCCCGTGCACTTCGCTCCTCCTCTGTCCCTTCTCTCACCCTTCCACGCCTTCCCTGCTCCCCTAAGCGCCTTCGTCCCTTCTCACTTGCTGCCCCCCATGCCTGGAACTCCCTCCCTGTCCACATCCGCCTTGCCCCCTCCCTTCATACCTTCAAATCTCTCCTTAAAACTCACCTCTTTCGCTCTGCTCTGTCTGACTCTTTATCCTGCTGAGCCACTATTCCTATACCTACGATCGGTTTACCCTTATCCTTGCAACATGGACCTGCCTGCTGTCATTCTCATCGTAACCAAGCCAAGTACGTGCACTTGAGACCTCGCATCTTCATGAATGTTAGACCCCTTGTCTCTCCCTCTGTTCCCCTTCCTAAGTCTCTCCCCCAGCTCCTGTCTCTCAGATTGTAAGCCCTAGGGGCAGGGACCGTGTCTATTTTATTACTTTGTAAAGTGCCAGGTACACTGCTGGCACTATATAAATGTTTGTTAATAATAATAATAACATTAGTGAAACCACGGCAGGGAAGCCGCTCTCCCCATTTGCCAAAATGAGTACTTCAAAAACATCATAACTTCAAAACTATATAACAAATATTCAAAAACTAAAAACAAGAAAAAAAATACAGGTTGAACTTGAATTTCCAAGCACTGCTAGTTTCCTTAGTACTGCTCCCAGAACTAAACCTTCATGAGCAGAAAAAGTTGCATGGGGTGAGAATGGCATTCTGCCTCCAAAATTCAAATGTCTGTAACTTCTTTGTTTTTCATTCGATTTGCCTGACATTTGGACAGATTTCACACCTCACTCCTACCTACCAAATACCACACTTATGAGACTAATCATCCTGATTTTATAATGAACAGAATGTTTGTGATTTTAACACAGTGCTGCAGCCACCTTAACAATAGACCCGCTCCCATGGCTCTATAATATAGTTTGCATGTCTTTGTTGCTGTCTGGGGTTACCAGATTATATTTTATCTTCAAAACATAGTCACCCAGGCAAAAAGTGACTCCCCTTGTCTGCTAAAGTTAAGATGATTTTTGTGCAAGCCAGAGTGTTGGTCTTTAGAATTATTGATGATTTTAGTATTTTATTTCATTAGGAGTTAAATCCTTGCATTCATTGAACCCAGAGGAAGCTCGCCTGGCCCCGGGTCTGCTGGCTTTTTGTTGAGCCTGTAAGACCTGGCTGTTCACCCAGGCCTTCGGAGGGGAGGGTGGGGTAGAGAGGGGGGGAATTTTGGGGTGGGGAGGGGTTTTCTTTTTAAATTATTTATATCTGATGTTTTATGTGTTTTATTGTTGTTTTACTTGTTGTGAGCCGCTCCGGGATGCCGTAGGCATGAGGGGCGGCCAATAAATATAAAGAAATAAAATAAATAAATAATTAAGGTTAGTCTACTGCAATTGTTCAGTGGTTGCAGCTGCTACAGAATGCAACAGCCTACCTTTGGACCGAAGAGTGGCACCCGGAACACATTACACTGGTGCTCCAGAGTCTGCATTGTCTCCCGAAAGCATTCTGGGCACAATTCAAGGTGCTGGTTTTGACCAATAATGACCTCAATAGCTCTTGGGTCCTACATATCTGAAAGACTGCCTCCACTAGGGTGGCCACCTGTGGTGACTGTTTTGCCCATAGGCTAAAATTGAAGTGTCAGGTAAAAAACGACGGAAGGTGGTAACCCTAGCCTTCTTCCTTATGTACCATTGCAATCTTTAAGGTCAGTGAGCTGGGGGTGGGGTGGGGTGCGACCTTTTGCAAGTCCCATCACTGCATCCAAGTCTATACAGCCTGGGTGTGCAGAGGCATTCTCAGGGTGTTTTAGACAAGTGCTTACGGACCCATCGCCCAGCTGTCATGCATGTTTGGCACCCGATGCAACCCTGCAACATGCATGATGGGTGGAGAGGCACTTGTCTAAAACACACTCAGGCCGTTTTTAGATGGACCCACCTTTCCGCTGGGTCCATATAGGCTGGGTGGAGCACCAGAGCACTTTCGGTGACCTGGGTGTGATCCAAGACCTGGGGGGTGAGGCGGTCTTGTAGATTAGTGGGGCCCAGGCTGTCTAAGGCTCTATAGCACCGTGAATCTGGCCCAGCAGACTATAGGCAGCCATGCAGCACCCGGAGCACTGGTGTAATATGCTCACGTCGGCCCGCTCCCCTAAGCAAGTGGGCCGCCGCATTCTGCAGCAGCTGCAGTCTCTGGAGTATCATCCTGGGCAGCTCCACGTAGAGCACATTGCAATAATCTAGCCTAGAGGTAATGAAGGCATGGGTGAGGGTGGCAAGGTCAGAACTTGACACATAAGGTCGCAGTCGCCGGACAAGTTGTAATTGCCAGAAAGCACTCCTTGCCACAGCCATCACCTGGAGATCCAAGCAGAGCTGTGGATCGAGCACACCCAGGCTACAGACCTGGGAAACCAATGGAGGACGGACCCTGTCAATGACAGGGGACTCCATCAAACCCAGGTCACCCAAACCCCTACCCACCAACATCATCTCCATCTTGTTGGGATTCAACTTCAGATGGCTTACCTTCATGCAGTCCCCCACAGCTGTCAGACACCAGGTGAGTACCGAGACCGCCAGGCCTGGGTCTGATGAAAATGAGAGGTAGATTCGGGTGTCATCAGCATATTGATGACACCGCATATATGTGTTGATCAGGGGCTGCATATATGTGTTGATCAGGAGGGGGGACAAGATGGAACCCTGTGGGACTCCACACGCGAGGTCTCTGGGAGAAGATGTACAATCCCCCAGGACCACCCAGTGAGTAGGAACGGAACCAATCTAGAACGGTTCCTCCACACCGACATGGTCCCACAGGTGACTCACTGTCAGACCCCTAGACAGGGGTCACCGATATAGGACCTGGGGTGGTGGATGGAGGCACGGGGCTTGCTGGCGCCGAAGAGAGGTTCCGGCTAGGGACGGGGCCCAACCAGCAGTGGCTGTGCCACTTCTAGCATCGGCGCTGCCAACGCAGCCACCAACGCCCCAGCCTCACTCCCGCGGCGCCCAGAGCTCTTGCATGCGTTGAGGGAAACAGAGGATAAAGGCAGCTCCTGAGCACATGAACCTTGCCAGTGATCAGAGCCCTAGTGCCTGTGAGACTGGCTCCCTTCCTGTTGTTGCGAGCTCGATTGGTGATATTTCTGACTTTGGTGCGAGTGGCTGGGGTGAGTGTTGGTGGGTTGACTTATAGTGTGGCTGCAGGGATCCTTTCCCCTCCTTCCCCTTTTTCACGTTACCAGGTTTCCCTCCTTCTGTGCTTGTCCTGTCCACTCCCCACCTCCTACCACCTTATCACCCCCACTTCCTACCATCGGGCCACCCACCACAAGGCCAGTACTGAACACCAAATCCAGAGTATGCCCCCCCTTGTGAGTGGGACCACTGATGACCTGGGACAGGCCCATAGAGGCCATGAACTCACGCTCTACTCCTCCAAGATCAACATCGGCATGAATATTGAAGTTCCCTAGGACAAGCAGTCTGGGGGATCTCAGGATCACCTCTGGCACCAGATCCACAAGAGCATGTAGGGAAGCCGCTGGGCAGGTGGGTGCCTGGTAAACCAGCAGCATCCCTAATCTGTCTCCATCCAAATCAAACACAAGGTAGAGGCATTGCATACCTGGTGGTGCCTGCACTGAATACCTCCTTACTGACCACATCTCCTTAAAAATAATGGCTTCACCACCCCGCCATGGCTGTATGGAGTACCCAGCTGGAACAAGGTCAGTCAATAAAGGCCTCGACTGTGTCCAACCAGGTCTCCATAATGCACACGAGGTCAGCTGCCCAATCTTGTCTCCCAGATGGTACGTTTTATTCACAACTGACCTCGCGTTCAACAGCATAAACTCCAAGCTGGTGGTCCCTTGATCCTCACCCCCCTCACCATCTACAAGGGGGACTGGAATCAACCACCAGACCCCTCTCCAATCATACCCATCCCATTCCCCATAGAGACCATATATCCCCAGGCCCATCATGACCCCAATGGCTGTGGAATCCCTCCCCTTCTGGGGGTCTTGCCTCCATCTACTAACTGCCCCGCCAGGGAGGCGAGGGAGACCTCCCCTTCCCTCCCTCCCTCTCTCTCTCTCACAGAGGGGCATCACCCCTTTAGAAGGGTGCCCAGGTCTGTGGGGGATGGGTGGACCCACATGGGTACATCCTGTCTAAAAATGGCATCATTGGCTGCTCCACAACTTTGGAACTCCTTTCCCCTGGAGATTCTCCAAAGCTCAAGCCTGAGCATTTTCTGGATGCAACGCAAAACCTATTTATTTGGCCAGGCATTGGCAGGCAGGGATAGGGTTTGGGATGCCATTTTTTCCTAGGGAATTTAAAAATATTTTTTACTTTAGGTTTTTAAATTGAGAAGGCTGGGCTATAAACTAAACTAAATAAATATGTTGATTTACTAATCCAGAGTAAATACTTTGAGGACTATAACTGTAGGAGTGCCTAGACGCTGTGCAGGAGCCACAGAAGTTGAAGCCCATCACCACTGTGAAATTGTGCTAAGGGTCCCCTTTCTTAACCAGAGTTTTTGACAGACACACATTAACTCATCCAGTAGTTAGAAAAATATAAGCGTTACTCTTACTCATTTTTGATGTTCAGTTAAACATCCCCTTCAGGGACTTGGGGTATTTTTAGACAAGCGCCTCCCCACCCATTACCCACCTATCATGCATGTTGCAGGGCTGCATTCACACGCAGTGCAGCCCTGTAACATGCACATTGGGTAATGTGCTTGTCCAAAACCACCTGAAGGCTCTCTGCATTGCTATGTTGTGCATACGTTGTAATTTCTAGGTTACTCATGAGTACCATCTGTTGGGGGCCCTCTCTTGAATCACTGCAGGCCCTCCAGTCCAAGTTTCCCTGCATTTGTGACTCTGTGGGCCCATGTTTTCATGCATTGTTTCTCCACGCCATGGGGCCATGTCTGTTCTTGCAATCCTGGATCCAGTCCTGCAGAGAGGCTCAAACCAGGAGCATACTTCCCAACATTTTGAGTATCCAAAGAGGTACACGTTCCGCACCTCTGTCAATAAGCTCTGCCCCTCAGTGAATACCCCCACCCCACCCCCAAGGTGTGCGCATGCGCACACATCTTCCAACGGTCCAAGTTCAGAGAGGAATAGAAACTATCCTGCTTATCACTCTGCTTAGTTTCTTGTCTTTCCAACATCCCCCCATTGTCCTCTCAACTTAAGTCCTTTTCCTGGTAGGCAACTAGGAAAGAGGGGCCTGTCTGAGACTTGAATACCCATCTCTCTCTCTAAGAGGAAGAAGAAGGGTCCTGTGTGGCTGGAAAGCTTGCGTATTCTTACCATCAGAAGTTGGTCCAATAGATATCATTTGAATTACCTCTTCTCCATCTCCTGAAAGAGGGGCAGTGGGAGTCAACATCAAAAATAAGGATTGTTGGGAGGTATGCAGTATTGGGGTCCCCACGCTGCTGGTACTGTACATTCCCATAGTAAAGTGGTATTTCCTGCTGTGAAGAGTTTACCGGACACTGGTCAATCCTAATGTTCAATAATCGTGAATCAAGCCCCCTCTCTCACGTCACACAGCAGGGGCGGACCCAGAAGTGATGTGGATGGGGGGGCTGAACTCCAAAGTTGGCATAGCCCCGCCCTGGTGACCAGGCCCCACCTCCATCTCCACCTACTGCCAAGCAAACACCATGGCAGACTAGTTCCCTAGCCAAGGGTGAAGTGGATGGTACTTACTACTTATAAGGCAGCTGCTAGGCAGAAATTGACGACAAAAAACAAACAAGCAAGTAGCATCTAAAGGAGGAAAATCTTTTCCCTTCCAGGAGCCACTTTGAAAATTAGTGCAAGCTCCAAGGACTGCATAGACGTTGGGGATGAGTGTGCTTAGGAGATGCGCTCAAGAAGAGGAAGATCCAGATCATGGATCTGTCTCCTACTGGTGTGCGCACACCCTCATCTTTGCTCTCTTACCTCGAGCTTAGAGCTCATTCAGACGTGCGTTTAAATCGCACAGCCGTGGCTAGGGCTTTAAACAAGCGTTTTACTATTGCTTCCAAAATCTCAGTTGACTTCTGGGTCCCTGCACTGAAAAGATTCTTTTTCACTGTGATTACCAAGTCTGAGGCTATCATGAGCACCTCTGTGACATTATGTAGATTTTTCATGGTTGAGTCAATTAAGTCTGATATGATATCCTTGGTATGTTTGAGAAATACCTTTTTCAAAACTATACAAGCGGTGGGAGGGTTTTTACTCCCTTTATGGACTTCCATGGTCTTCATAAATGAGAACATCATGTCTGAAGCAACTTGGTTTGCATAAACCATTAGCCCTTTGCTTACAGAAGAGCCTGTCTGTCTTCCTTGCTGGCACATTTGTCAGTCTGAAGATTGTTTCATGCAGTTTTCATTTGAGATCTCCCCATAAAAAAGGGATGTTTTTTTGCCTGGATCATCCCTCCTGGAAGCCCTCTCTTGAGATGCCGTAGGCGATGGAAGTTTACCGCGAGAATCACAAGCATCAACAGCATCGTGTGATCCAGTTGTGCTCAGAGAACTGCGAGGATTAATTGCCTGGCGTACACATTTACCACCCCCTTCCAATTTATCCTTGATCTGTTTGTGTGCCGTTTGAACAACCAAAGAGCAGACCTTATTGGCGTAGTATGAAAGATCATCCGGATTTCCTCTTTGGCCACCGGCACCCCTGAAAGATGTGTCACTGTTCTGGGACACCCTGTCAGCGGCTGATGGAGTGTTGAAGCTGTTGCGTTTACGAGGAGAATCGGAAGGGGTCAGTGTATGTTGGAGTCCAACTGCATATTTCTGAAGGTCATTACTGAGCCAACTCACAAGGTTGAGTTCTTTGATTGAACCTTGTTTGAAAAGGCACACTACTCCTTCGGTATTGGATTGATTTTTTCATTGTCCTTTATCACAATGACCTCCTTCTCCTCGATTCCCCAGATCAAGTTCATTGGAAGGGTCAGAGATGTTGCTGGATTGGCTAGCAGCTCTTTTTGCCATTCGATCTTTGTTCTTTATGTTCAATTTGGAGACACTGACAAAACAGATCACTTTACGGTCCTGGTCTTTTTGTCCATCAGGGCTGTAGAGGTCTACTTTACACGACCCTGCCTGGCTGTGTAACCAGTCAACTTCCTACGACATTTTTGCGATAGGGAAGGGGAACTGTACCCAGGACCATTGTTCTTTCAGTTGAGCTGCTTTGATGACCCTGCCAGTCTCCAGATGTTTGCCTCCTCTCTCAACTTTCCATGCTCTTCTTCTGCCGGATGATAGTTTCACTTGTGTTAACACATTGTTTCTATAGCAGCAGTGACAGCCAAAGTGCCAGTATCACTACCATCCAGTGATGCGTTGGCAAGGTTTTGACAGGGACTGTTGTACAGTTTTTCCTCTTAGCCTGTGATAAATGTAGACCTTGAGGTTTAGGGTAGACTAGGGTTGCCATAACTCCTGTTTAATCCGGGACACTTATGAAAAATACATCGTGTGGGGCTACATTGGTTCCAGCCAGTGCAGGGCTACACGGGAACCAATGCAGCCCTGCACCATGGATTTTTCATAAGCATCCTGGATTAAAGGGGAGGTATGGCAACCCTAGGGTAGAGTTGGCAGGATTGAAGAACTTTGAAATCTATCTTTTCATTTCCCCATTTAAACAAAACTTCTTTATTAACAATAGCCAATTAACAACCCCATTCCAGGTACAGGGTCTAAACCAAGGGGCTGCCCAGAGGGCGCCGCCAAAGGGCAAAGAGCCGTTGGCAGGCCATTTGCGGACGAAGGCGGCGATCTTCACAATTGCAAGACCCATCCCTCCCCCCCTTGTAACAGACCCACCAAGATGCCTGTCCTTCTCTCTCACCCCTCACCCCTTCTTCCCCTCCCTCTCCATACCTTCTCACCTGCTCCTTCCGCTACTTCTTTCCCCTCTCCTCCTGCCTCCCACTAAGCCTATCATCTCACTCCACCGTCCCCACACCTCCTCCTCCTGGCCCCCACCATTTCTTGTCCCCTGCCCCAGTGCCTATCTCCCGCTGATCCCATTGCCCTCCTTCCCCTAATCTTATCCCCATCCCGTCTCCCCCCTGATCAGCTCCCGTTCTCCTGTTCCCTCTGGAACTGTCGCTCCTCTGCTAATAAAGCCCCCTATATCCATGATCTTTTCTTCTCTCGCTCCCTTCACCTTCTCGCCCTCACTGAAACCTGGATCTCCCCCACTGACTCTGTCACCCTCTCCTACGGAGGTCTCTCCTTCTCCCACCAGCCCCGCACCGAAGGCCAGGGTGGTGGCATGGGCCTCCTCCTTGCCTCTTCCTGCTAGTTTCAACCCCACCCCCCACTCTCCTTCCCCTCTTTGAGGCTCACTCCGTCCGCCTCTACTCCCCTCTCCACCTCCGTGTTGCTGT
>QEPC01010618.1:381375-393782 GCA_003113815.1 Sphenodon punctatus | reverse complement strand
GTGGGGAGGGAATCGCGGCGGCTCTCTGGCGCGGGGCAGCGGGCACCGCTAGCGGCACGCACCCAGGGGGCTGGGAGTGGGTCCCTTCGCTGCGGGAGGGCAGAGTGCCGAGCTGCTTCAAGGAGGCGGTGGTACGGCCTCTGCTCAAGAAACCATTGCTTGACGTTGACTCCCCCGCTAGCTATCGGCCTGTCTCTTCCCTTCCCTTTTTTAGGGAAGATTACTGAACGGGTAGTAGCTCAGCAGCTCCAAGAGCATCTCGACCGCGTCGGTTATCTGGCTCCGTCGCAGTCTGGCTTTCGGCCGGGGCGTGGCACTGAGACAGCATTAGTGGCTTTGGGGGATGATCTGTGCCGGGAAAAGGACAAGGGTCAGTTGACCCTTTTGGTTCTATTAGATCTGTCGGCTGCATTTGATACTGCTGACCACGAGATGTTGGTGATGCGCCTGCGGGATGGTGCAGTGGTGGGTGGGATTGTTCTTGAGTGGTTCCGTTCATTCCTGACCAGGAGAACTCAGCGGGTGATGCACAGTTCGGTGACTATTTTTCATCTCGCTGAGCCCTCTTGTGTGGGGTTCTGTCTTGTCCCCTCTCCTGTTCAATGTGTACATGCAGCCGCTCGGCGAGGTGATCAGGGGGCACGGGGTGAGGTGTCATCAGTGTGTGGATAACACCAAACTGTGCCTCTCACTTTCAACTGATCCAGGCCCGGCTGTCTCGGTGCTTACCTGGCAGCTGTGGGGGACTGGATGAGAGCTAATCGACTGCGACTGAATCCTGACAAGATGGAGGTGATGATAGTGGGTAGGCCGATGGAGGTAACGCACCCCCTGCCCCCGGTTGGGGGGGGTGAGGAGGCTGTGGTGAGGAGTGCCTTCCGCCAGTTCTATCTAGTGCGGCGGCTTCGGCTGCTGGTTTCGGTTCCGGATATAGCCATGATCATCCATGCTTTTATCACCTCTCGGTTCGACTACTGTAACGGGCTCTATGTGGGGCTACCTATGGCGACAGCTCGGAAGCTGCAGCTGGTGGAGGATGCGGCGACCCAGCTCCTGGTGGGGCTGGGCCACTGGGAGCACATTACACCAGTGCTCTGATCTTTGCACTGGCTGCCAATAGTCTTCCGGGCCCGATTCAGAGTGTTGGTCTTGACCTATAAAGCCTTACACGGCCTGGGCGCTGCCTATTTGCGAGACCGCCTCACTCCCCGGGTTCTGGATCGGCCCCTGCGGTCATCTGGGGGTGCCATGTTGGAGGTACCCCAGGTTTCCTGTGGGGCCACACAGGACAGGGCGTTCTCAGTGGCCTTTGGAATTCCCTCCCAGCGGGGACCCAACTGGCCCCAGACCTCACAATTCCTGCAGAAAACTGGAAGACCTGGCTGTTCCATCAGGCGTTTGGCGAGGGAGAAGGGTGAGGGCCGGGGGGGCGGTGTTGGGGTTCTTTCTCTACTCACTTTTATTGTTATGTGATTTTTATATGTTTTATTGATTTTGACTTTGTTAGCTGCCCCGGGCTGCCTGGCAGGAGGGGAGGGGTATAAATCTTTTAAATAAATAAATAAATAAATAAATGTCACTTGTGAAAATAAGGCTGCATGGCTTTCGCGCTGATCATGCGGAGGATGTAGAAAATTGAGCTCTGCATGATCGGTGCCAAAGCCGGGTGGCTTTGTTTTCACATGTCACACAAGCTGCTTGTCATTTACTAGGGGTGGGATTCTGGGCAAAATTTTGGTTTTGGTTTATTTCGGTTGTCATGAATTTTGGTTCTCCTATTGGTTTCGGTTCTCTGTTGTTGGTTTTTTAACCAAAGTCAATGGGGGAAACCCCGATGTAAAAAATCAATGCAAAAGAACCAGTGGGGCCCAAACCAAAAAATTGAAATTTCTGAAAGAAGCGTAAGTGCCGTTATCCGCGACTTTTGGTTCTCCGCAAAACCGAAAGTCCCATCCCATGGATACCGCTCGCAGATTCCTGCAGAGGCAAATGGTGCACGGAAGTGTACTCGCGCACATTGGAACGTATTGGGAAGAGTTGCCTAACCAGTTAGGCAACCTAGGGGAGTTGGCCCCAGTTTTGGGAGCCTTAGAAAATAAATTAGAAAAACATGTTTTAGGGATTGTTTAGCCCAATGTGGGGATGGGGCGACCGTCTAGATCTTCTAAGATCCCTTCTAAACCTGAATTTTGTTTTCTCCACAAGTTTTCCCCCCCCCCCTTTTTTTTCCCAGTAGTTCTTATTTTTTTTGCAGGGCAAAGCTTGGTACAGTCTCTGATGATGATGATGGAGAGAGAAAGTTATCTGCAGTGGGCAGAAGGAGGGAAAATAGAGGCTGGGTTTCTTGAGCTGACTTTGTAGGGCATCCTATCTTTCCCTTTTCCATGACTTCAAAGTTCTCAGAATGTGCATGGGTGAAGTCAGTTGGAGCAGAATAGATCATCTTAAAATGGGAAAGCAAGCAATAATTTATTATTGTGTGGGAGAAATTGGTTCTAATGTTAAAGGTAACAACCATGTCCACAGAAGTTTGTGATGTGATATGCCCTATGCAGTTTTGGAGTTGTATATGCAGAATGCATTGCTAAGAGAAATAGAAGTTTCTGCAATTCTGTTGTGATTGCATGGCGAGTACTGCATTTCGGCCTGACTACCTTTATTAAAAAGATTACATCAAGTTAAATTGTTTACTTTCTCTTAGTAGCTTTGACAAATACAAATAAATGGAAAAAAGACCGTTTCAGGTTTCATAATCAAAACACAAATACAAGGGCTGTACATTTGGATTCCTGGTGAACCCAACATTTCCTGGTTTTTGAGGTCTCCAACGTCCCCCAAAGCTGCAGCCCATTTCCAACTCTGAGCCGAGTTGCTCTCTGGGTGCAGTCGCATGAGACAGGCAGGGGAGGCTACCACACCTTGGGGAGCCTTAGTTACTCCTGCCTGGGCAACTGGACCATGTGCTTCAGTGGATCGTATGACTGATGGCTGCCAGATGTGGGGAAACAGCTGCCTGCTAGTCAACGTGGCCTTGGACAATTCCAAGGTTGCGTCGTGGAGTAGCCTTACCCGATATGGGCAGCACGTTGCCAACCTCGCCACACGGCAAGCTCTGTGGCGGGGCCATGCATGGCGGGCACTAGCACCTGCTGCGTGTGGCCACATCATGGCTGAGGGTGAGATTTGGGGCAGGGATGGATCCTGCTCATGTAACTGGCTCCAAGCTGGCTTGCCCAGCTTCCCTGCAACTGTCTGGCCGACTCCAGACAGTGTAGCAGCAGCAGCAGCAGCAGCTGCCTGCCACGAGGCTGCACACATGTGGCCTCCCTTGCTGACTCAGCTTAGCCACCTGCTTGGGGAGCCTGTCGTGAGCCCTCCCCACCTGTAGTGGCTGCTGTTGTCTGAGAACTGCAGTCTCCAGCACTGCAGCCAGCCCAGCCCAGTAGAGACCAGCTAAGCCAGGGGGAAATGGAGAATTCCCCCTGAGCCAGCTGCTAGTCCCATGCCCCTTTCCCCAAACAAGCGACCCCTTATCGCCTGTTGTTTCCTGTCTTGCACCGCTCAGCCTTTAGTTCTCACTTGTTACCAGTCTGGGGACGGGCTCTGCGTGGCCTAAAAGCATGCACTCTCTCCCTAACAAGTTGGCCCAATAAAAGAGATCCTCTGAACTACTCTGTCTCCATCTATTACTTTTGGGACCAATGCAATAACCACACTCTCCCTCTAGATTATTTCCACTGTCCTAGGGATTGAGTTCTGCGAAGAAACTGTACATAACTTTACTCTCCTGTTGTTTGTGAGAGCGCTTGCATGCTTAATCTCTGCAGGACCTGACCTTTGGACCTTATATTATGGAGATGACAACCCTTAACATAGTGATCTTAGTTCCATTTAGTCAATATCTTACCTACTGGGAATAGCAGCATGTTCGTGGGTATAAGCGCAGCGAATGGGGCTGTCTACGTAATTGCATCCACAATAACACATATAAGCTAGAGGTTCTGTGGATTGGTTGAAACCCCAAGTGGGGCTGTATCGTCTGCAGATGGGGTCATGATCTGGATGATATTTGCCATACTTTTCATTGTGTCCGTAGCTATCTGAGGTTATGGGATTGTATTTGTTTCAAAACGGGGTCATGCAAGTGCAAAAAATTGGGGAATTTCTGGTGTAAGCTGCCGGTACAAGTTCTGTAATCATAGTTGCTCTGTATCTCTAATTAAAGGAGGACTAAAAACTGTTAATTTCTGTAGCACATTCAGTGTTCCAAGTGCTTTGCAGTTATTATCTAGTTCACCCTCACAACAATCCTGTGAGGTAGGTCATTATTAGTCTCATTTTACAGATGGGGAACTGTGTATGGCAGGATTTGAACTCTGGTCTCCCAAGTCCAAGACATTATCTACTAGGCTCCAGGGCACTCTCAAGCATTGACTGAATTTCTTGCAGAGGAAATGCTTCTAACATGCACCTTTCTTAAACCTAGAGCCTGGCTCTGGTTTTTTGAGACCTTTCTAATGCAACAAATCTCCCCTGCTAACTCGGCTTCAGTCTCTCTCAGGGAATATGCAGCAGGACTGGCAATAGTTATCGGTGCTGCAGGCGCACCCAGTGAAGCCCAGTCAGGCTCGGAGTCCTGTTGTGCTGGCATCCTAGAATCGTAAGAGTTGGAAGGGACACCGAGGGGCATCTAGCCCAGCCCCCTGCTAAGCAGCAGGATGAAGGTAGCTACAACATCCCGATCGAGCCTCTTTCTGAAAACCTCCCGCAATGGGGAGCTTACAGCCTCTCGAGGCAGCAGCCTCTCCCCTCCTCACGCAGCGTTTGCGGTTAGGGAGTTTTTCCTGCTTCTTAACCAAAATCTAATTTGAGCTCATTTTTTCCAGTCCTGCCCTCTGGAGCGATGAAGAACAGTTCCTTTCATCTTCTCGGTGGTAGCGCTGTCGCTATTTGGAGAATGCTACTCTATCTCCCCTTAATCTTCACTAGGCTAAACATACCAAGTCCCTTCAACGTTGCCTCACAAGACTAGCTTTCCAGACCCTTTGGGTGAAAGCAGACATGACGCTAACCACCCTGGGTGGTTATTGATGCATGTTTCAGGGCTGCATAGGGCAGCAGTACAGCCCTGCGACATGCACCAAGGGTGGTTAGCGTCCTGTCTGCTTTCATCCTTTATCATCTTGGCTGCCCTCCTGAATCTGCTCCAACTTGTCAACATCCTTGACGATGAGGCAGCCGAAACTGGCCACTGGTCTTCAGGTGGGGCCTGGCTGGTGCCAAACAGAGTGGAATTATTACTGCCGCTGACTTGGAGACGATGCTTCAAACTCCATAAGCAGCCCCTCCACCCTTCCATCCAAGTCCTTAATAAAGATGCTGAAGAGCCCCAGAGCCAGGCTGGAGCCCTGCGGGACCCCACTGGATACATCCTGGGTATTGGACAAACGTAGGGTGTCTGTCAAGCCCCCTAAGCACGTGTTTGGCCATTGTGTGTAAGCACCATCCCAGTCCCAATCCCAATCCGACCACCCATTGAACATGCAGTGTGAGCAGCATTACATCATAAGGACAATGTGTGTGTTTTGACAGCGTCGTGTCTAATGATATTGTATTGGCGTGTTAGCGGGTACAACCCAGAGAACGAGGGGGCAGCACTTGTGTGCCGAGATCGGGTGGTGAGCAAAAGACCGATTTGCCCCAAGAGTGCAGCCAAAGGGACTGATTTAAAACCAGTTTCTAGCCCTCCAAGAAGATAACTTGACAGTCTTGATGCTTCCCATAAGGCTTAACTGAGTTCTTGACTTCTATCTTGCTCCATTTAGTCTGGTCCTATATAAATCCTTTTTTCTCTCTAAAATAAAAGTGCAGGAGTACTTCCCTGGGTTCTGTCAATTCGGTGTGTGACATTAGGGCCAGTCTCTCCGTTGCTGTATTGGAGAAATCAGGAATTAGGATTACTCACCATACCTAAGACTTTAGGTTTCTTTTACAGCAAAAAATGCTTCTAGTACAAACCACCTCCCCACCCCCCTTGTTCTTGAGAAATTTGCTTTCTGACCAGACAAGTGGGGGTTCCATTGTAAAAGAGAAGTGTCTAGGATAAGAGGAGATCCGGGTTCTACTGTGCTTCATGGTACAAAAATAGCTATTTCATTGCTACCATGGTGTGCCCTGTGAAATGCATTCTTGCTATTGCCTTATTCCTTGATATCAACCATGAACAGGCTGCAGCTGTGATCACCTGTGGAGTGCTAAGCAGCTGAGCGCAGCTACACGGCTGTCCTGGGGAGAAGCCACTTGAGGGGCACTTGCCCCCTTGCAGCAGCCTAGTCCTGGCTGAGGAAGGATGTCTGCATATTTCTTGGCAGTAGGTAGATTTTATGAAAATAATGAAATTTACCAGTCCCGTCTTTTTTTTTTTTTCTTCCCCCCTCTCCATAGGCGTATCTTACCTGCACGGTCTCTGCCAGTGTAGTGCCATGGTTGCATGGTGAGCATGTTCCTGCTGGGCCCATGCACTGCTGCTAACTGCTCCATGCTCCAGCCACAGACTGCTCGAGCCTTGGGGAGCAGTTGAATCTTGCTTCGACTGAGTGTGTGGCTTCTTGCACACCTCATGCCTTTGCCTTACAACCTACGCTACATATTTAACATATAACTAACCCTGGTGTTGCAAACCCACAGTGAGCAACGGGACCCAGGACTTGAGCATAGTAGCCCCAAAGCTGTAACGCACTCTACGTGGGGCTCTCCAGGGTGACGGCTGAAGGCTGCAGCTGGTGCAGGATGCGGAGGCCCATCTCCGCCGAGAGCACATAACACCGGTGCTCCGTTCTCTGCACTGGTTGCCTATTGGACCCTATTCCTTTAAAGCCCTACACGGCCTGGGACCCACCTACCTGCAGGACCGCCTTCCCGGGTTCTGGAACGGCCGTTGCGGTGGGCCGGGGGTGCTCTTTTGGAGGTTCTCCATGTTCGGCGGGGGGCCCACGCTGGAGAGGGCGTTCTCAGTTGCCGCGCCTTGGTTGCGGAACTCCCTCCTGGCAGAGGTTCACTTGGCCTGGGGCCTTCCCTCCTGCAGGCGTCTGTGTAAGACTTGGCTGCTCTGCCAGGCATCGGTAAGAGAGACCGGTAGGGGGAAGGATGAGATAAGCTTAGGGGGTGGAATTGATGGTTTTATTGTTTGTTTTTAAGTTCTATGTATATTTTATGCTTTTATATTGTATGCCGCCCTGAGCTGCGTTTGGCAGGAAGGGGCGAGATAAGAAATTTTGTATAATAATAATAATAATGACTAAAGCTTAGTTATCCTACCACACCGGTATTGCTGCTCCTGCAGCATCCTGTTAAATGGCCAGCTAAGTCACTAGGCAATGTGCTCCATCCTTCTCTAATGGCCAAGTTTTAAAAGCTAACTGTTACTCCTGATGCTAACATGGTAGAGCTTTGGAAAGGAAAACGGGAGGTTAAAGCATCGTGCCTCCCATGTAGATGAGGGGGTTGGTACGTGTGTGGCTTATCTTGTTTGTTTGAAATTTATCTTTTGAAAATAAGTAGTTTGTGTTTTTGTGCAGCCAGTCTCCATGCAAGGCAGGGCATTAGTTTAAATATGCATACACTTGTATGAAACCAAACACACACACGATTTAGATTAGGAATTGGAGGTGCTTTTGGTCATGTTTCTTGAGTGTTACTGTAGAATACTGGAGGCATCTAATATTATTTAGATGAGGGTGGTGAAGCTGCTGCTGGGACTGGTTACCATCTGCACCTGTCTTTCTGTCTCCCAGCTCCCTTGAGCTGCCTGCCCTGTGGGTGTCTGCCTGCAGGCAGCTGACAAAGGCTGATGCCTTTCGCTGGCTAAGTGGCCACAGGGACCCTTCTACCTGCTTGCAGCTGATGTTCTATTAGTAGTGCTTCAGGGAAGTGGGATTTATTTGAAGTTGGGGTGAGGTAGTATTTTAAATGGATCTGGGTAGGGTTATGGGGAGTGGGTTGGTGGATGCGATTTTAGAGGGTGGGTGTGGGTGGGAAGGAGTGCCATGGCCCCTCGGTGCGGGGGGGACTGACTTGGATGGGAAAGGGGGTTGGACAAATTTGCTGGGACCCTTCAGTGAAAGGGAAGTTGGGTGAATTTGCTGGAACCCCTCAGTGAGGGGGGTATGGTGGGGTTTGGGGTGAGTTAGGGTTTGTATCCTTCTTGTGGGGGTGGGGATACAGGCATGGGGGAAGGGAGGTGAGGTTCAGGCCAGGGTTCCCCTGTGAGGGGGGCGATGTGCATGGAGGGTGAAGACTGTGGGTTTTATTTGGATTATTGTTTATATAGCACCAGCAGTGTGCCTGGCTCTCTCTGATCAGTAGTTAGACAGGTCCCTACCCCAAAGGACTTACAATGTAAGAGAGACCCAGAAGGGGGAGACAAGGGAGAAGTGAACATCGTGAGAGACAAGGATACATTCATGAGGTTGAGAAAATGCAGGTGCAAGTGCTCAAACTTGTTACAGGGAAGAGATTTGGAGGGAGGGAGGGAAGAGACTGGCTTTCAGATGCAATTGTAAGACCTGGCTTTTCTGCCAAGCGTTTCGGGGGGAGCGAAGTGTTTGTCACAGGCCAGTGTTGTTTTAATTTAAGATTATTATGATTTTTAAAAATTTTCTATTGTGTTTTATATTTGTATGTATTTTTATGTTGTGAGCTGGGTTGCCAGAGGTGAGAGGAGCGGGATATACAAGTTTAAAAAATAAATATAAATAAGTTTCACTCATGATGAACCAGGGAAAGACTGATGGATGAGACAGGTTTTCAGGAGAGATCTGAAAGTTGGGAGGGAGGGAGCAGAATGAATGTATCCAGAGAGGAGGGAGTTTCAGGCATGTGGGGGGGGGGGAACGAGAGAAGGGGTGAAGATGTTGAGAGGAGCAGGGGTGTAGTAAGCAGGCAAGGGTGGGGGGCAGGAATGTGGCAGGGTACAAGAGCAGAGAGATATGGGGGAGCAAGGCCATGAAGAGCCTTGAAGGTGAAGACCAGGTGCTTGTGCCAATGCATTCTTGTGGAGGGAGCCTGTGTAGGGTGGAGAGGAAGGGTAAAACATGGTCAAAGTGATGGGCAAGGTGGATGACTTTGGCAGCAGAGCACTGAATGGAGATGAGGAGGGTGAGATCAGAGCAGGAGAGACCAGTAAGGAGGAAGTTACAGTAGTCGAGGTGAGATGGCTAGAGCAAGGACAGGGTTTTTGCAGTGGCAACAGTAAAGCAGGGCCAGATTTTAGTAATATTATATAGAGCAAAGTAGCAGGATTTGGCAACAGCCTGTATCTGAGGCATAAAGAAGAGGGAGGAGTCAAAAATGAATCCCAGGCTACGCAACTGAGGGACAGGCTGGATGGTGATAACCTCAATGGAAGATGAGAGGGAAGTAGGAGGGAAACATTTGGGGGGGAAGAGGAGGAGTTCAGGCTTGGCCATATTAAGCTTGAGTTGGCAGCGAGACATCCAAGCAGAGATGTCCGAGAAACAGTCAGCGATACAAGACTGGCTGGAGGAGGGGAGAGTGGCAGTGGAGAGAGAGAGTTGCGTGTCATCAGCCATGAGATTCAATGAGTTTAACCAGAGAGAAAGAGTAAAGGGAGAAGAGGGCCCAGGATAGAGCCTGGGGAAACTCCCACAGAGAGGGGAAGTGATGTAGAGGAGGTACCAGCAAGCGAAATATTGAAGGAGCGGTTTGAGAGATACAAAGAGAATCAGTCGAGAACAGAGTCTCAGAAACCAATGGAGTGTAGCGAATCTAGGAGGCGGCCATGGTTGACCGTGTCAAAGGCGGCAGAGAGATTGAGGAGCACAAGAATGGAGTAGAGGCCCTTAGACTTAGCTAAGAGAAGGTCATAGGTGATTTTGGCGAGGGCAGCCTCAGTCGAGTGGAGAGGGTTGGAAGCCCAATTGAAGGGGTCAAGGGAGAAATGAGAAGAGAGGAAATCCAGACAGTGCATGTAGATCTCCCGCTCCAGGAGCTTGGAAGAGAAGGGTAAGAGAAATGGGGTGACAGCTAGAAGGGTCAGAGGGGTCAAGAATAGCCTTAAGGACCGAGGGTGTGGTGATGTGCGCCCTGCAAGCATCCCACCACGTTGGTGGGAGGGGCCAAATGACGGCACGCAGGAACAGCTAGGAGGAACAGACGGTTCCCGCCCAGTCTCAGTCGGGGGTTAGAGGCAGAGCAGTGTGGAGCTCTGCCAGGCTGCGGTCCTGAGAGCCCTGTACGTGAGGCCCTGCGGCCCAATAAAGAATTGTGATTCAGCTCGGTGGTGTCTGTGAGTATCTGGGGCCCCCACTCAGCCTCTCACTCTGACCTGGCTCCCAACCCAGATAGGGGGGCCCGACTGAGCTCCCTGTGTCCCAGTCAGGGGACACTACATGGTGTCAGGAGCGGTTCCCATCTGCCTCGCTGTCCCCCTTCCACTCCAAGCCCACCCCTCCCCAGCCAGGCATGGAGCATTTCAAGCCTCTACCAGCTCTCAGCTTCACAGCTTCCCTGGGGAAAAACTGGCGAAAGTGGGAGCAGCAACTCCGCATATACCTTGAGGTAACGAAGGCCCAGGAAGAGTCACAGAGCTACCAGATAGCGGTTGCCTTGCACTGCCTGGGGGAGAAGGCCCTGGAGTGTACAATACCCTCCCTAATGTCTATGCCAACCCCGCCCGGAGAATGCTAGAAGAGTTGCTTACGGCACTCCGAGGCTACTGCGAGCCCAGGAAGAGCCCCGTCTTCGAACGATTTAGCTTCTGGCAACTGCCCTATGACAAGGCCGCTGGCATCGATGCCTTTGTCGTGGCCCTGCGAGAGAAGGCCCAACGCTGAGAGTTTGGGCCCACTGTGAACCTCCTGCTGCGAGACAAGATAGTCTTCAGCGTCACGGATCCAAAGCTGATAGAGCGGCTCCGCATTCGAAAGCCAATGGAAATGACGCAGTAGAGAGGGAGAGATTGAGGATGTGCAGCAGAGAAGGCGCAGCGGTGGGGGCAATTGCTGTTAGGAGGCGAGAGGGGATGGGATCAAGGGAGCAGGTGGAGGAATTGGATAAACAGAGGAGGGAGGTGACATCATTAAGACTGGAGAGGCAGGAGGAGGGTAGCAGGGGAGGAAGAGGGTTGAGAAGCAATAGCAAGGCAGAGTTTATCAGTCTTGTTGAAAAAGGAGACAAGATCCTGTGCAGAAAGAGAGGAAGGGGGAGGCTTCAGAAGGGAAGCAAATGTTTAGAAGAGATGTCGGGGGTTGCAGGAGTGAGATTTAGTTAATGTGGACTAATAGCGGTCTTTGGCCAGGGAAAAGGCATCCCTAAGTGCAGGTGGAGTAAACTTCAAGTGGGTGAAGTCGGCAAACTCACAAGACTTCTGCCAGAGGCACTCGGTGACTTAAGAGCAGGGTTGGAGGTGACGGATAGTAGGGGTGAGTCAAGGACGGGGGTTTATACAATGGATAGGATGGCATGAGAGGGGAGTGAGGGAGTCACAGGTGGAGGAAAGGGATGAGTTGAAGGTGGAGACAACAAAGTCTGGGCAAGTGATAGAGAAGACATGAGACAAGGGCGGAGAGGGAGGAAGCAAAGTCAAGGGGGTCGATGGATTGAAGGTCTCCGAGAGTGAGAGGTTGGGGAAGCGGGAGGGGGTGAGTGGGAGAGACGGAATGAAGCAAGGTGATGGTCAGAGACAGGAAGAGCATCAAAGGAGAGATCTGAGAGAGGACAGGTTTTTTTTATCAGACTAGGTTGAGGGAATGGCTGTCACCGTGCATCGGGCAGTTAGTCCACAGGCAAAGGTCAAGAGAAGTGATCCGTGAGAGGAAACGGGAAGCAGCAGGGTCAGAGGGAGTGTCCGCGTGGATACTGAAGACCTCAAGAATGAGATTGGGAACATTGTCATTGGGAAGGAAGGAAGAAAGCGAAGCGTCAGAATCGGATGGAAAAGAGGAGAGTGGAGGCCTGGGGGCGGTGGATGACAGCAACACGGAAGTGGAGGGGGGAGTAGAGGCAAGCACAATGGGCCTCAAAGGCAGAAAAAGAGAAAGTGGGAGGAGTCCTGAAGGGTTGGAATGGCAAGATTTGGCAAGGAGCAGGCCAACCCCACCAGCATGTGGCGAGTGGGTGAGGCCGCAAAGGGCGAGGGCAGCAGGAGTGGTGGTACCACCAGGTGGTACAGGGGGGACGCTGTCATAGGGAAATGGTGTGGCTGGGGATGGAGGGGGGGGAAGAGTCTCCTTGGGGAGGGCAGGTTTGTGTTGGGGGATTGTCCCCCCTTCCCACCTGCCATCTCTCAGCCTCTGGGGATGCCTGGCTCGGGGAGTACTCTCTGGCCACCTGTAGGGCCTTGCTGGCCCTCTGAAAGTTATCTTCCAGGGGTTGGGGGGGGGGGGGAA
>QEPC01010618.1:365661-380215 GCA_003113815.1 Sphenodon punctatus | reverse complement strand
ATGCGGGCAATGTTGAGGAGAGCGAATCGGCAGGATTTGGCCACAGAGTCAATGTAAGGTTTAAAGGAGAGGTGCGTGTCAAAAATGAAGCCCAAGCTGCGGGCATGGAGAACAGGACGGATGGTGACCCCATCAATGCAGATGGTCAGGTCAGAGGGAGAGGAGGGGGATGGAGGAAAAATGAGGAGTTCAGTCTTGGCCATGTTAAGAATAACTTAAATGTAGTCTTTGCCTGTGTTTGACCTGATGTGATTCCTCTTGTGAGCAATATTTAAGCTGTAGATGGTTGTAATTCTCGCTATTGTACTCAAGAATATAGCATTAGCTTGTTCCTGTTGTATGTTTGCCTGTCACTGACGCATTAATCCCTGCTTGGAAGTGTATGCAGGCTTATTCTCTAGCAATGTGATGTTTTCCTCTTTTAAAATATTTGTATTTATTTTGCAAAGAGGTGTGTACATTGGGGAGTATTTGAACCAGGGCTGCCTGTCGTCGTTTGGCAGCTAAAGACTTAACCTAAATGGAAACCTGGCAGAAAAGGATGGACTATTTCATTCTGGCTCTAAGTCCTGTGTAGCCATTTAGGAGGAGATGGGCGGTGCCTTTGCTGGGGTATGGATTTCCACTTAAGCCTTCTGCCATCCTTCTACTTCAAGTTGGGACCTACCAGTAGCTGAGTGGGGGTGAGAATATTTTCGGACAAACCTGATCGTCTGACTTAGCATATACACTGTCAGAGAGGATAAAACCTGTGTGTGGCATGCAATCCGAACTGAGCATCCAGAACAGTGTCTTGACAGGAGATGCATCTTGCTTTGATCTTCTCCCAAAAGACTAGATGTTGATAATTCAGCGCTGTATAACCACAGACCGCTTGTAATCGGCTCTGATACTGTAACGGAGATAACAGTCCTCCCTACGCTGCTGGTAAGATGGAATGCCCTTAGATTTCAAAAGTCCGATTTAGAGACTCTACCTAGATGCAAACTGGTATTTTCCTCTTATGTTTTTAAGACACTGAACAGGTTTGGAGTTTCACCAGAGCTGGTTGTAAAGGAAATCTGGCCCTCTCATGACTTTGGATCTAAGCCTGTCATTTTTGGGGGTGCGTTTGTGTATGTGTGCGTGCACATGAAAACAGTTACACAACAGTAAGATTGCTAACTGCAGGAATTTTAAAAATGAATTTCGTCTGGCTGTTTAGCCTATAAGATTAACTTTCTAGAGCATTTCCTCTGCAGTCGTGAAGTGTAGAAAAACTTCTTAAAGAAACAGACAGCCCCCCCACCAGGCATTTGTATGTTATCCTAGGACAGGATCTTCATGATGAATGCCAAATATGGCAAGACTTGCGATAAATCAGGGGTGTAGCTATCCTAGGGACAGGAGGGACATTTGTCCCGGGGCCCAAGTTGGGGTGGGGGACACAAATCTTGTCCTGGTGTGAACAGACCGAGACTGAACTAAATGGAAGTGCCTGCAGCACTCATGGGACCCACCTAGTGGGCTGCATAGGATGGAGCAAGCACCAGCAGGGGCACGAAGCAGGCAGCGCAGCCGGGAGCCTCCAGGGCTCAGGCACAGCAAGTGGAGGGAGGGGCGCTAGCGGGGAGGAAGAAGAGGGGCTTGGGAGAGGATGGGGGTGGGGGTGGGGTAAATCCATTTGTTGCACCTGGGCCCATTCCAACCTAGCTGTGCCCCTGTAATAAATTGTCACTTGGCCATGCTGTTTTCAAAACGGTTCTTTAAAACCTATTTTTTTTGGTTAATTATCGTCTTAAATCCAAGTCTTGGATTGTAAATGTGCTGTGGTGGCATAAGTCACGGTCACTTCAGAGGCCAATGCATTGAGGAATGGAGAAACTACAGAAACCTGTATGGACTGTCCTAGTCTGCATCTTGTTCTCCCTCGTCTCTCACCCTAGGCATACATCTATGCTAAACCTCCTTGGTCTGGTCTTTCATTTGCTTAGGGCAGAGATTGTCTTTGTTACGTGTATTTTAACATGATGGAACCTCATTATCTTCTCTCCAGGTGCCTATGTCCTTTATTCCGGTAGGGTTTGGGTGCCCCATTCTATATACAGAGGTGAAATTTGCAACATTCCTGGGAGATAAGGAAATACTATTATCCCCACATTCGGGTAGATAACACAGGGCTCTTGGATTGAGGTGTAAATTGAACCCAGGTCTCTTGTCCAGAGTACTGTTGGTCAGCTCTACTGATAGTGGTCTGCTATGCAAATATGTAAAAGTGCACAGTTATTAGGAAGCCATAGTTTGGTGCTAATCTGCTTTTGTATCTTGCAGGTACAGAAAAATAATCCAAGATGGATTTGTATGACCCTCAGACACTGGGTGTTATGGTCTTTGGAGGCTTCATGGTGATTTCAGCTATCGGGATCTTCCTGGTGTCTACGTTCTCCATGAAAGAGACCTCTTATGAGGAAGCGTTGGCTAAGCAGCGCAAGGAGCTCGAGAAGACGCAGCAGCACAAAGTAGAGAAGAAAAAGAAAGAGAAACCTGTTGAAAAGAAAGGAAAAGCCAAGAAAAAAGAGGAGAAGCCTAATGGAAAAATACCCGAGCAGGAGCCAGGTCAGGAAGTGATGGAGTCTTTGAAAGACCTGAGCTCTGAATGTGCCACAGTGGCTGAACCTGTAACCTTTGATTCACCGATTGCAGCAGTTTCAGCCCCTCCAGCCCCTCCTCAGGAGAAGGAGAAACCTGTCCCGTCTCCTAAAGACAAGAAGAGAAAGGAAAAGAAGGTGGCAAAAGTTGAGCCAGCTCCCAACCCAGTTGTGGCTTCCCCACCAGCCGCTGCCTTAAAATCCTCCGTCTTGGAGATAATTGCCAAAGAGGTGCCGATTGTTGCCATACCACCAGTTGGTATGCAGCAAAGTGCTCCAGTATCTAATTCTGTTGCAGTCAAAAAAGTAGAGTCTCTTGGAAACCAAGAGGAACCAAAGCATGATGGACCTGCAAAGAAGAAGGCTGCTTTTAAGAAGAAAAATGAATCCAGTAAGTAAGTTTGACTTTAAACTTACAGCTTGTAGGAGCCCAACTGATACTTTCTCTGGAATGATGGGATTATATTTGTCTCAAAAAATGGGGCTATGCAGGGAAAACTTTGGGGAACCATTAATCCTATGTATAAACATAAAGGAATATTGGCAGGAGCGTAGCTAGGTGGGAATGGCCCTGGTGCAGAAGACAGACAGACGGGCCCGTTGCTGGACACGCCACTCCAGCGTGTATACGCATTCTACATGCATGTGGGCCCCACAGACACATGGGCCCAGGGGCAGCTGCTCCTGTTTTAGCTATGTCCCTGAATATTGGTATCGACTACGGGAGGAGGAGGGAGATGTAGGTGAGAAACGAGGGAGCTGAATGCAAAATGTGTCTGGTGTTACACTTGAATAACATATAACCTTGTTCTCCTAATCATGGCTGCGATCTACAAGCTTCCTCGTGTGCACACAGGGAAGCTCTCGGGCCCTGGAAGAAAGCCACATCACCTTGGAAGGCAGCCATGGCTTCCTCATGTGTGGCGAACTGCCATAGCTTGGTGACAGGCTGGGTGCGTGTGCAAGCCCCAAGTGTACCAACTACACTGCCAGCCTGGGAAGTGATGGGGAAGAGCCTGCGCTCGATGCATTGAGGGTCGAGGTGGTGGACGTAGTCGCCAAGCTGGTCCAAGGGGAAAGGGGAGTGATTGGTGTGCTCAGAACTTGCACCTGCCCTGGACTGTCACTGAGCTATAGCAACTCCCTGCTTTCAGGGAAAGCCATGGGGGCCATTTGAAAGGGTATTACTTTCTTTTGTGTCAGGAGCTCTCATGCCAGGCTATGAGTGTCCCCATGCTTGGAGGAACACATGAGGAAGCTTGTGGGTTGTGGCCCATGTTTATTATTTGTTTGTTAATTTTGTAATAGAGAGGTAAGCCTCAGATGGCCAGGGTTCCGTTTTGTAGACCTGGATGTCTAGTCCTGTTGAGACAGGAAGTTTTTAACTTGTCTTGTGCTGTATGTTCTGTCTTGACAGTGGCTTCTCTTTTGGGCCCAATCCAAGATGCACACGAGCCCCACATACAGGTTGCATGTGCATTGCATGTATAACATAATGCAGTATGGACTTACCACATGTGCACAATGGATTGGCCCTGTTAATTCCTAGGTTCTAAGTATCTGGTGACTTTTGGATTAAGCCTCTGAAATATTTAGATTATTATGTACTGGACCATTTATGGTCCCATCAATGTACATGTTGCTAAACAAAATAAAAAAGAGAGAGACCTGCTTTGTAAGCCTGCAATATAAATTTAGACAAGGGAACTAACCAAAAATGCCTCCTTGTGTTAAACAGCATGTACAGACTCTGTTTCGAGCTGCAGCGGGGAGCACTTTAGCTACCTACTAGTAATGCCTGCATTTCAGGCACCCCCAGAGGGCACTTGACCGGGTGTCCCCCATTGGGTACCTGGTGCCTGAATATGCAGATATGACTGGGACACCCCGGGATGCCAATCCTAGCATCTGAAAATGGGGATATTACCCCAAAGGGCTGCTGCTGCTTCTCCCTGCTTTAAGATCCGCCAATGCACCACTCTGCTCAGCTTTGCCTGAGCGGAGATGGTGCATTGGGGGGATGTGCGTGGAGGCCTCTTTGCATCTGCATGGGGACCCAAAATGGGGGAGTGCGCTGCATTCCCCTGATATGGATCCCCCTTGGAACGGGACCCATTAGGGGGGTGAACGCAGATGGGAAGAGGCCTCCTCACCCCTGAAAAAGTTGGGCTGGGAAGTTCCCCGCTCAGGTGAGTGGCTCACAGACTGTGGAGAAGCAGGGAGCAGTCAGGAGTCTGGACCAGAGGAGCAGGAGCCCGGCCAATGAGGTGAGTCGGCTTGGGGAGTTGGGGAGCCCATTGGCCAACGTTTGGGTACCAGTTGGCTGGATATCCGGTTGCAGCTCTACTCCTGTTGACTTAATTGGGCTTTGGATCAAGCCTATTGATTTAATAATAATAATAATAATAATAATAATAATTAATAAAGCCCTAATCTGTTGGTGTTCTATATTATAACATTCATAAAACTATACATAGGTAATGCTGGTTATAAGTACAAAGTCAAGAGACAGTGAATCCAAACAAATCCTGATGTTTTTAAATGGGCTGTGGGTTTAAAATCTTTCCTGGTATTTAAATTTTGGGATCTTTGATCTCTGGTTTCTAAGTCTTGATGGGATGCTTGCTAGATAATCACCAAGGTTCTAAATCGGTGATTTACAAACCTTTTGCCAAGGCAGCCCCACTTTGAGACTTAAACATAATCTGATGATCCTAGACACACACACATGCAACTAAATGACAGTTGCGATTGTAACCCCACTTTGGGGGCTCATCTCATATTTTGGGAACCTCTGCTCTAAATCCCTAACAAAATTGGTAATCTTGGCTTAACCAGATGTGGGGAGAGCCTGTGTGCCTGTCCTCTTAGATCCAAGGAGGCTATTTTGGCACCAGCTGTTGCAGAGACATCCAATACAAGGAGATCTCACTGGAGTGTGGGGACTTGCATGATTTCCCCTTCTTCAGGGATTAATTGTGACCAGCTGAGGTTGTTCAGGAACTGACATTTAAATCTATTTTTGAAAAGTAAAGTTTACCGAGGCAAGAAGTACAAGATTCATTAAATTGTATTTCAAGTCCTACAGCAACTTTCATCCCAAGTTCAGAGTCTCTCCGGTGGATCCCAGAGAACTGAGCATCTGTCTTGCTGTCAGTTTCCTGGGGTTGAATTGCTCCCTACCCTGTTTCAAGGACAAACATCTTTAGATTTTTCTTTCAAAAGCATGAGAACCTGCATCCCTTTGTGCAAAGCTAAACCAGCTTACCTTTTAGCTCCCCTTCCAATGAATTCCGTTAAGCCAAAGTCCTCTTTCTGCACCCTCTCCCTCACAGATGCCAAATCCTCCCTGTGTTTAAGCTGGTTAGATGCCATAAATTAGCAGTGTGTAGCAGCCTTGGGTGCGGACTCTTAACTCTCTGATGAATCTCAGGATCTATAATTAGGACAGCTCCGCAGCCTAGTATGAAACAGGCCTGCATTACAAATTGGTATTTTGAAGTCCTCCAATATATACTACAAAATAAGATTGCATTAAGATACAGATGGGGCATCTTTGTAATACCAGATGTTGCTTCTGTAGGTGTGCATTGCTTTTCTGGAAAAATTTGGAAGTGGTGGTGGCGAGAGAGAGAGAGATGAAGTGGGTCTCTGTGTCAAATTTATGGAGAGCAATTTATAATTGTTGAAGAGAGGCTGTGACTGTCCTTTCACCAGACATAGAAAAGTCAAAAGATTTAAATGCAATTTTTGGTTTGTAACTTATAGTTCCTAAGATACAAAGTGTTGTTCTCCTGCTTTAGTTAATACTGTGTCAAAATTTTCACTCAATTGGTCAACTAGAATAAGTCATTAGACCCAAGTTGACTTTACTGCTGTCCTTCAGAGTTTGAGACTTTGACCTGGCCACTGTCGTCCATGCTTTCATCTCCTCCAGGCTTGACTATTGTAACAAGCTCTACGTGGGGCTACCCATGGTGACGGTTTGGAGACTGCAGCTGGTGCAGAACGCGGCGGCCTGTCTCTTGGTGGGACTGGGCCTCTGGGAACATATCACATCAGTTCTTCGATCGCTGCACTGGCTGCCTATAGTCTTTCAGGCCCGATTCAAGGTGTTGGTGCCTATAAAACCATAAACGGCCTTGGCTCGACCTATCTGCAGGACCACCTCACGTCCTGGATTGACCCTTGTAGTCATCGGGAGGTGCCCTCCTCTAGGTGCCCCAAGTCTTCCAGGAAGCCACAGTGGGGAGGGCGTTCTCGGTGGCTGCCCCATGGCTGTGGAACTCCTTGCCGATAGAGGCTTGCTAGGCCCCAGATCTCCCCTCTTTTCTATGTAGTTGTAAGACCTGGCTGTTCTGCCTGGCCTTTGGTGGGGAAGATGGGTAGGGTGGGGTGGAGGGTACGGTTAGGGAATAAGAAGTTTGTTATAATCCCCTTATCCCCTCTCTTGTTCAATGTGTACATGCAGCCTTTGGGGGAGGTTGTCCGGGAGTTTGGGATGAGATGCCATCAATATGCTGATGACACCCAGCTATCTCTCTCATTTCCCTCTGACTCAGGCCTGGCAGTCTCAGTGCTTACCTGGTGTCTGTCAGCTGTGGGGGATTGGATGAGGGCGAGCCTCCTGAAACTAAATCCTGACAAGATGAAGGTGATGGTTGTGGCCCCCATCATTGATGGGGTTCATTCTCCCCTGGTTTCACAAGTCCGGAGTCTGGGGCTGCTCCTGGACTCGCTGCTTCACCTGGATGTTCAGGTGGCGGCTGTGGTGAAGGGGGCATTTCGCCAGTTACATCTGGTGCGTTGGCTTAGACTGTATGTCTCGGACTCGGATCTGGCCACAGTCATCCATGCTCTTATTACCTCGAGACTGGATTACTGCGACGCGCTGTACGTGGGGCTACCCTTGGTGCTGGTTCGGAGGCTGCAGCTGGTGCAGAATGCAACGGCCTGTCTCTTGACTGGGACGGGCCGATGCGAGCACATTACACCAGTGCTCCGTTCTCTGCACTGGCTGCCGATAGTTTTCTGGGCCCAATTCAAGGTGTTGAGGTTAACCTTTAAAGCCCTAAATGGCTTGGGCCCCACCTACCTGCGGGACCGCCTCACTCTCTGGGTCCTGGATCGGCCCCTGCAGTCGGCCGGGGGCGTCCACCATGAGGAGGGCATTCTCTGTAGCTGCACCGCGGCTGTGGAACTCCCTCCCATTGGGGGTCCGCTTAATTACTGACCTCCCCTCTTTCGGCAGACACTGCAAGACCTGGCTGTTCTGCCAGGCCTTTCCTGAGGGAGGTTGGGTTAGGGAGGGAAGGGATGGGTTTTAATTTATTGTTTTAATTGTTTGTTGTATATTTTAATATGTTTTAAAATGTTGTGAGCCAACCCGAGATGCCTGAGGCAGGAGGGGGTGGCATATAAGTTTTAAAAATAAAAATCAATAAATAATGCTCATGTTGATGTTTTTAAAGTTTTATTGTTGTAAGCTGCCCTGAGCCCCTGCACGGGAGGGGTGGGGTATTAAATTTGTTTAATAAATAAATTAAATAATGCTCTCTGCCCTACATTCTTTTTTTAAAAAGCAAATATGAATAGCCCTTGTGAACTAATTTTAGCAGTATATTGAAATGGTCCCTTGTACAATAAAACTCTCTTAATTTGGGCCTTGGCTTTGTGTTTGGCAGTAGACGCTTTATATGTAAACTTCTTGCCCTTTTTTCTCTTTCTAGTCTCGACAGATTCTGACGGCTCACTCTATCTTCCATACAAGACCCTGATTTCCACCGTTAGTAGCATGGTGTTCAGTGAAGGGGAGGCCCAGCAGCTGATTGAAATCCTGATGGAGAAAGCAGGTGGAGTTCAGGATACTTGGCATATGGTAATGGCAACTCTGAATACACACAGCTCAAAGATGGTGCTTTGTAGAATTCATGCCTCCAAAAATCCTGCGCTACATTGCGTACGTCATCCGTTGCAGAAACCATTGAACGTTCAGCTCCATCGATAGAACCTTAAACCTGCCAGCTGAAAGGCTTTCCTGGATTCCTGTGGAGCACTAAGAAAGATGGCAGTTAAGATTCTACCGATGTCGTAAAATGTCTTTCTGTGATGGCTGACGCATCCCAAGGTAGCAGCGAGGGAGGGAAGCTAGGCTGACTGCAGCGACTGGAAATCTGAACTGTGTTTCTATGCTTGCTGGGTTTTGGCTCGATCGAGCTGTAAGAGGGACTCAGAATGGTTACATGCCCCAGTATAAAAATGATGGGTCTTGACAAACGTGATGGTGGCCCGCTTAGACTGGCTTTGGCCTGTGGGTAACAAGCGCTGTCATTGCAGCCCAGTTGGGATCGGGCCCAGCCGCAGAACAAACGTTGATATTGGTTGGCGGCAGTCCAGGTGTTTGCCCTGGAGTTGTCCTGGGTGTGTTGGCGGCTAGCCTGGACTGTGGTCCTAGAGACCTCTGGGGTCACGGCTCGGCTAGCCGCCAACATGGCCGGGAAATGGCCCGCCCCACTGGGCCGAAGCAGACTATTGCGTTTGGTAGCCTGCTGTTCCCAGCCTGGTCCAGAGTGGCCGCCGTGCCTGCCTGTCATGGGGGAGGGCAGGCGTGCTGGTGCGGGCGGCGCAGGGGCAGCTGGCTGCACATTCATGTGGCTCCCCACCCACTTCCTGGGCCGTATGAACATTTGTTCTGTGGCTGGACCCGATCCTGACCAAATTGTGATGGTGGTGCTCTGCCGTCACTTGTGTTTCCCCCGGGGTCATCTCGGTGTGGGCAGGGGAACCGAGACTATCCACTTTCTTTAAACTTCCAAATGCCATTTTGTGTTTCTTTCTATTTCCTATCGTTCAAGATAGAGACAGCATTTTATCCTCTTAAAAACAAAACAAAACATTGTTGCAGTCTTAACTATGCATAATCGCTCTGCTAGAATAAAAGCCATCGGCAGCTCTGTAAAGCTTCTAGCACACTGATGGAGGGAGCTCATCGGCTGATGTAAGCCTAATGCAGCTACTCAGACTTGCACCATCTGAAGAGCTGGTACAATGTGTTTGAGCATTCCTTGGTAAAACTGTAGCACTACTTAAGATAACGAAATTGTCTCTCAATAGTGGCTAGAGTTAGACAGACAGGTGTTTTGCTGGCTTGTAAACTTTTTTCCTGTCGTCAATATATGTCTAGGAATACGTACGTAGTAGGGTGGAATAAACCATCAACTAGTTGACAGATCCATCATTGCACATTACTGGAGGGTAGGGGCAGTAATTCCTCTGACTGTGTTCAAGTCCTAGAACATCACTGAATAAAAGTGAATCCCCCTTCTCTCCCCGGTCCCAAGCTGCTATTCTAGCAGTAATACACTAGAAGCCTGTAACCTGTTGTATATCTAACAATGGACATGTCTGGCGGGATAAAATTCCTCGTGCTCATTCAAATAAGTTCTACCCCAAAATGCTCTTCAGCTCTTCTATTGTTGTTAGAAGGGCAGTTCCTGGTGGCGGGGGTCCTAGTCCAGAAAAGCAATTACTATTTCTATTCCAGACTCACCCCATGCATGCACAGACAAAATGAGATTTGCTTTTAAGGTGGAAAGTGGTGTAGGTACAGGTGTCCTGCATTTGTTCTGTGTATATATTTCTGACTGGCTACGCTACATGCCTGAGGAAGGGCCCTGTATGGCCCAAAAGCTTGCACTGTCTCAGCAACAGAAGTTGGTAAAATAAAAGATGTTGTTTGAACTTCCTCATCTCCATCAAGTACTTGAGGGACAGAGTGAGCATGAGTTCCCAGGGAAAGCTGTGGCAAAATATTCAAGGGCTGGAGAAAAGGCCCTGAATGCATGAACGGAGCAGTGAGTAGGTGCAACAAGGTGATTTTTACCTCTCTGCACAGCATTAGTGAGACGGCTGCATGAATACTGGGTTCACACTTGCAAAAGATGTTGCACAACTGCAGAGGGTGTAGAGAAGAGCTACACAAGTATCTGAGGCTGGAGAACAAGCCTCACAGTGAGAGACTAATAAGGTCGTCAAACTGTGTTTAGTTTATCAGAAAGAAAGTTAAGATGCGACATGTAATTATGACCTAGAATACATTCCCAGGGTGAAAGTACTTAATACTGCAGGGCTTCTTTATCTAGCAGAGGAAAGCATAACACAAACCATTGCCTGGGAGGGAGAGCTGGACCAACTCAAATTTAGGAAAAAAAGCCACAAGAAGATTTATTAACTAGTGGAAGATGCTGCTGAGGGAGGAGATGGATTCCCCATTACTTGAGGTTATCAAATCAAGACTGGATTCATACATGAATGGGCTTGATTATAGTAATAACTGGGGGAAGCTCAATAGCCCGTGTTATACATGAAGTCAGACTGAATTATCTCCGAGGGATTTCTGACTGAAATCCTAAATTAGCTTGTCTACATGGACTCCTGTCCCCAATGCTTTCTCTGTGCATTATTGCCAAGCTGATTCCATCTGTGTGGCCTCTTTTCCTCTTCTGAATGTTTAGTCTCTAGTTGGACAGTGTGTCCACAGACTGCTTCTGCTATTGGTCTCCCTTCAGTGCCGTTACCTCGGATGTTGCATCCTGGACCGCTGGTTCGGAATAGACGATCCGGCCAGGCTCAATGTGTCTTAAGCTGTGCTTCTCCTGGTTGGACTGAGGCTTGTTGAGGATCGTAGGGAAGACTGACATGGGGCCTGCTTAATAAAAGAAGCTCTGATTTCCAGCATCCATAGTGTTAAGCCCCAATTAAGTTTAAGGTCTGTTTCTGGCTGAATTCACATCAGTTGCTAAGTGCCCAAAAGTCCCTCTCCTCCCCCCCCCATTTTTTTTTTTTTTTAATGTGTGAAATAGTTAGGTTACAGGATGCAGTGGGCTCAATCCAAAATAATTAACTCTTGAACGAAGGTTTAACAATCATGCTAATTCCCTCATGCATGTTTTTTGTAACATTTGAATGGATTGATTCTGCTGTCAGTCTGGCTTCCCCATAGTCAGTGCAGGGCCGTGTAGCGTTATGAGAGACCTGGCAGTGGCCACAGCACTGAGGAGTAACTAACTCTTAAAGCAGGAGGAGTGAACGTGGGTACAGTTAAAAAAGAGGATTACACTATCTTCTTGTGAGGGCCCTTATACTGGAAATGGGGCTTGTTCCTGTGTGTTTGTATGGATTATTATTCTTTATATAGCACCAGCAATGTACCTGACACTGTCCATTCAATATTTCTAGACGGGTCCCTACCCTGGTGGACTTACAATCTAAGGGAGAGGTGAACATCAGGAGAGACAAGGATACGTTCGAGGTTGAGAAGCTGCAGGTGCACGTGCTTCACTTAGTTACAGTGAACTAGATTCTAAGTGAGGGGCTAAAGAGGATGCAGTTTCACTCATGAAGAGCTAGGAAAAGCCATTTTCAAGAGGGATTTGAAAGCTGGGAGGGAGGGAGCAGAACGAATGTATCCAGGGTGGGAATTCCAGGCCTGGGGGGCAGCAAGAGAGAAGGGGCAAAGATGTTTGGGGGGGGGGGGGGGCGCGAGCAGGCGAGGGTGGGGGCAGAGGAGGAGCGAAGCTCCTAAGCAGGAGTGTGACAGATACAAGCGCAGAGAGAGATGGGGGAGCAAGTCCATGAAGAGCCTTGAAGGTGAAGACCAGGAGCATCTGCTGAATGTGTTCCCGGAGAGGGAGCCAGTGTAACACTGAGAGGAGGGGCTCAACATGGTCAGATACCAGTTTTTTTCCTGGACATCTGATGATGATGCTGCAGATAGATCTGGACTGACTACTCAATCAAACTTAGTTTAAAATATGGGGTTGCAGATGACCCAGATAGTTTGTCAAACTTCCATGGCAACATTTGACCCAATCCAGGAGTTTGAGGCCAACCTATCCAGGGTGTGCAGCTCTCCTTTTCCTCCCACTAGTCCACCTCCACCCTGTGCGTGGTTCAGAAGAGTTGGGAGATGCTTGACTTCTTACCCTTCTTGATACACTGGAGTGAGGAGAAGCTGGGTACCTGGCTGAACCTGAGCAGTTTCTCTTGACTTTGCTGGGGCCTTTATGGCTGAGTATGCAGTTTCTCCAGTTCACACTGGAGCATGAACCCCAGCCGGCAGGGGCAAGATAAACCAAAACCTAATCTCTGAGAATATTGGCAAGTGACTGTTCTATGGCATGGCCAAGCTGTGGAACTACAGATGCCGATCTTCTGTGTTCTGCCTCTCCTGCCAGATCCAATTGTAAGATTGCTTGCAGAGATGCAAAGGAAAATTCCATCTTTCTCTGGGCTCTTGTGAAAGAATATCAGCCTAGCATTTGTTGTCATTGGAACTATAAAGTCCCTCTGTATTTAAGGACTATAATAAGGTGGGTTATCCTTAACGGTTAAAGTGTCGTTGTTTGTGTGCATAAAATGGGGAGTTGTGACATTGTAGCTCTTAATCCCCTGATTGCTGGTTTCAGTTCTTGCATTAGAAAGCCAAATCAAGGCCTTTGGTCAGATTGGGACCATGTCTGGATCCGCTGTCTTTTCAGTGATGAAGTTAGAGCTCTTAAGCACAGAAATTCTATTAACAGTATTTTATGTGCTGACAGAACAGCAGAGTCTTGGGAAGATCATAGTAAAAGTGTTTGTCTTGTTTGTAGGCGACTCAGAAGGGTGACCCAGTTACAACCCTGAAACGTCAGTTGGAAGAGAGAGAGAAGCAACTTGCTACTGAACAAGAAGATGCATCTGCAGCCAAAAACAAACTCCGAGAACTTACTAAGGTGAGCATGAGCATGCTCTGGTTTTCATGCTCCTTTATAGGCGTTATTGGTTGAAGAGGCTTTCTCTCATTCTGCTACCTAATGCTGTACTACAGTGTCTGTCTAATTGCAATTAACTCTATGCTCCCCGGCTGCCACAATTTCCTGACCGGGTCACAGATCTAGTTGACACAGAGGTTTGCATCACAAACACTCGCTGATCTCTTGCCCGATGCCAATATTTTTTTATTCCCTCTCAATTCTTCTGCAAAACTGGGTGACAATAGTAATTCCATGGTTTCTGTTGTGAAATACCCAGGCCCGTTGCCAAACAAGAATTAAGTTGCTGTCGCTGGAAAAAGGGTTTATTTTTTCTCAAGCAAAATTGGATGAATCTTTTGGCTAATAAACAGGCCTGTCTTTGAGTTGAGAGAAAAGGGAGGTTGGGCAGACAAAGGAGACGTTCAAATAAAAGTGCTAGTTCTGATTCTTGATACAACTGCTTTGGGCTGCCATGTTCATAACAACTAATCAGACCAGACCCTTCTCTAAACAGCTTGTATTATTTTTCGTGTCTATTGGCCACGTAGGAGAAGTCCAGAGAAAATTGAGCATGCCTGCACCTCTCTTAGTGCTGTGGTAGGTGGTATGGGAGAATCTTTTCTCTTCATGTAAATAACAAACTGAAAATGGGTGTGTAGTGTCAAGATGGAAGGGTTTCAATTTAATCTATTTGTCCTTCTTGATTATCACTCTATTCTGCATCAATATTTCTCTCCTCTTCCCTTCCTGCTTTTTCTCAGATCGGTTCCTGATCCAGTTAAATGTCAAGTACCATAACAAGAAAGCAACCGAGTGCAAAACCTGAACTGGGAGCATTCTGCTTTGTGCATGGCCCTCCCTCTCCGTCCGTGTGCATGTGTGTGCAACGCTTTTTGAACAGCAGATGGAGGCCACTTTCAGGCCCCTCCCCCCAACGTGGCAGACACCCGCAGAGATACAGAGCAGGATCTCCTGTTCTGTATCGCTGTGGGTGTTTGCCAGCAACACAGCGCGGGCGGGGTGGGGGCTTTCAGTCCGGTGGCACCCCACGCATATCCTGGCTGCACATTCCCTCCTGCAGCGTGTGTGTGTGTGTGTGTGTGTGTGTGTGTGTGTGTGTGTGTGTGTGTGTGT
>QEPC01010618.1:348507-365652 GCA_003113815.1 Sphenodon punctatus | reverse complement strand
GTGTGTGTGTGTGTGTGTGTGTGTGTGTGTGTGTGTGTGTGTGTGTGTGTGTGTGTGTGTGTGTGTGTGTGTGTGTGTGTGTGAAAGTGGCCTCAGTCTCGCTAGGCTGTTTTACTCCTTTCTCTTAGCTGTCTCCAGTGTTGTAGAACAGTGGCATCCAGTGGCCAGAGAGCTCCAAAGAAACCGAACTCAAACAAAAGCAAAACTTAGCTTGACATCAACCATACTAGCTAATGCTGTGTAAATGGCAGAGGGGTCTGCCTGCCAAATATTAAATGTGTCCTGATCTGAGTGCTGGAGGCTTTGCTGACAGTAAATAAATGCATCTCTTTTTGAAGGAATTTGCAGCAGAGAAGGCGAAGGCAGTTACTGCTGAAACCAAGCTGAAAGAGCAGCTATTGGCCCGGGAACAAGAGATTACTGCCGTTCAAGCCCGAATGCAGGCCAGTTACCAGGATCATGTGAATGAGACGCAGCAGCTGCAAGGAAAGGTACAGACTAGCCTATGCTTTCTAACGCAGAGCACTGCGGCAAGTAGGATTTGGAAAATTTGCAGGGTTTAGTTTGCAGAAGCTAGTTTCCTTGGGGGCTAATTAAGGGACCCCAAGTCTCCAGTGCCTGAGCTTGAGTAAGATTTATCACTGGACTGTACCAAAATGTAATGGGTTTAAGCCAGGGGTGGGGAACCTTTTCCCTTTCAGAGGGGCCACTTTGAGGGCTGCGTAGAGTTTGGGGGTGGGAGTACAGGAAGAGGAGGATCCAGGACATAGATCTGTGCCTTGGATCTTTCCTTTATTCTTGTGTCTCCCCTCATCTCTGCCCTCTTTACTCTTGAGCTTAGTCTTTCATTGCTGGTGGGGGGGAGACGTGGATCTAGGGGCCAGATCCAGGCACTAGAAACTGCGTCCAAATAAAAACTAGCCATGGACTACCTCTGGCTTAAACTTTAACATAACTGCAAGGTAGAAATATGCATCATGTATTCTAGAAATAACCTGGTTCGTCAAAAACCCCCACCCCTCAAAACCCATAAAAGTTCAAATTTCTGAAACCGATCATATCCAAATTAAGCCAACTTTCCTCTTCAACTTAAAGGCCCAAGCAAAAGGGTGGGATGGGGATGGGGCATGCGTAGAATTACAAGATCCTTGTAGCATCTCTTCAGTTCTCCAAGATGCTTCTGCTTTCTTTCCAGGGTGTTGGCTCTCCTAGAGTTAATTATTCGCAGCCTGAAAGGTTTACAAATAGCACCCACCCCTTAAACTGTCCAAACATAATGAGCTTTTGCTACATAACTGGAATGAGGGACATAACTACAGCAGTGCCTGTGTGATAGGACTTGCAATCTGCCATAGGAGTCTCAGGCCACATTCACACAAGCGGCTAAATTGGTTTATTAAGTCCTTAACTCTCTTGTACCTCAGTGTTGTTCACACATCAACATTGCCAGGACTGGATGGTATTCACCCAAGAGATCTGAAGGAATTCCGATATGAAATGATGGAACAGATCTTGGTAACTTGTAACCTATCACTAAAATCTGCCTCTGTACCAGAGGATTGGAGGGTAGTGGATGTGACACCAATTTTTAAAAAGACTCAGGCAGCGATCTACAGACTGCTGACTGCTACGGAACTACAGACTGCTGAGCTTAATGCAAACTTCCAGGCAAATTAGTGGAGACCATTATAAAGGAATAGAATTATCGGGCATATTGACAAATGTGGCATAATGCGAGAGCCAACATGATCTTAGCAAAGGGAAGTCATGCCTCACTAATCTCTTGGAATTTTTTGAGGGTGTCAACATGCCATGAGGAGAAGGGTTATTCTGTTGCTGTATAGTGTATCTGGATTTCCAGAAAGTGTCCTGTCATGGATGGCTAACTGGCTAAAGGATAGAAAATGAATGGTCAGTTTTGACAAGAGAGTAGGGTGTCCCAGGGGTCTGAACTGGGACCAGTGTTTAATATTTTATTAATCTGCAAAAGAGAATAAATAGTGAGGTGATCAAATTTGCAGATGATGCAAAGTTATTTAAAATAGTTCAGACTGGAGTGGACTGTGAGGAATTACAAGAATTTCACGACTGGGCACCAAATGGCAAATGAAATTCACAGCTGAAAAGTGAACGTGATGCACACGGGGAAATAATCCAAACTCCAAGTACCCGGTGCTGGGCTCTAAATTAGGTGGTTACCACTCGGGAAAAGGATCTTCGAGTCATTGTGGACAGTTAATTGAAAACTTCGGCTTGGTGTGCTGTAGTGGTCAAAAAGGCAAGCAAAGTTAGAAATGATTCAGAAAGGGATAGAGAGGGAACAGAAAATATCATGATGCTGCTATATAACTCTATGGTGCAATTGCACCTAGAATATTTTGTGCAGTTCTAGTTCCCTCATCTCAAAAAAGATATAGTACAACTGAAAAAGATCTAGAGAAGGAAACCAAAATGATGGATGGTTTGGAACAGCTTCTGTATGAGGAGAGGGTTGATCAACTTGGAGAAGAGATGGTTGAGAGGGAATTGATACAAGCTTATTACATTGAGTGCTGAGGAACAAGTAAATAGGGAGTTGCTATTTACCTTCTCAAACAGTACTAGAACTAGGAGACACTCCATGAAAATAACCGGCAGCAGATTTAAAACAAACAAAAGGAAGTATTTTATCATTCAATGCATAATGAATTTATGCAACTTGTTTCCAGAAGATGCTATGAAGGCCGGTAGCACAGCTGGGTTCACACAAGGACTGGATACGTTTTTAGAGGCTAGATCTGTAAATGCTTTCTGGTCAAGTAGGTCGGGGGATGCTGCCTCTGACTGGGAGGAAATGGGTCGCTCCACCATAATCTGTTGGATATTTCTTTGAATCAATTGAGAGTGGCCACTGTCAGACACAGGATGCAGGGCTCAGTGGACCATAGATCTGACCCACTATGACATTATTTATGTGCCGGGATTCAGGAGTAGGAGGTGGAGTATGTATTCCAGTATAATCGTGAACAGGTTTGCTCTAAATCGCTTTGCTTTCTGAACTGAAGTATCTGTAATGTGTTTGGTTGGTGAACACCATACACCCCTCATTCCCAGGCTGCAGTGCAAAGTCTCGCTCCTGCTGAGACCTCGGTGTGGAATTCATTCTGGAATGCTTTGCATGTGTAAAGCACGAGGAGAGAGAGACATTTTGTGTGCACTTTAACAACATGGCCATTGGGGCAGATGGTAGCAACACTAAATTGGTTTAGGAATGTAGTGTGAACAATATCAAAGCGAGTTATTAAAATCTGAATCATTGATCTGACTTTAATAAATTGGTATAGTTTTCTACGTGTGAATGTGGCCTCAGTGAGGAACAATGTGGTGGTTCCACACTCCTCCCCAGTGACTCTATGAAAGTACAACAACAAAAGGAAAGCAAGTTTTAAAAGATTGTGGGGAGATCTATGGAGAGGATTTCTGTGGCAAAGTCCTATTGTCAGTTCGGCAACACGGAGTTCATTGGTATTTCTGAAATAACGGATTTATTTGAACTTGCTTTTTAAGTTTTTTTTACCTTCCAAATCTGGGTGTGTTTAGACGTGATGGTGTATGGCGCTGCCATGCTTTGATCCTGCCCGGGGTGAGGGATCTGGCCCGGCTGCCAAACTGACATGCTAGCAGGCCGGGGAGGGGGCAGGGAGACATGCGGACATGATCCACAGGACTCCACCCCCTTCGCTGCTGAGCGTGGCCCGCCCACCTCCCTGACTGGCGGGTGCGGAATCCTATCAGGCTGCTGTGCCCACCCGGAAATGCTGTGGACCGGAGTCGGGTAGAGCCGGCCATCGTACGTGACAGCCCGTTCTATCCTAGTCTGGGGATGGCTCCCCCGGGCTGTGGCAGCGTTTAGCCCACAGTGTGTCTTGGGCAAGGAGACTGAGGGGCAGCGCAGGCTAAAACCTGGCACGACCCAGGGACAGCCCTGATCCCGCCCGGCGAAACATCTGGCCGCCGGGATCAGATGTTACGGCACCACGGATGGCCATGCGGGTTAAAGTGTGGCCACTCGTGGTACCATCACATTTTAAAAACACCCTTTGACTCTCTTGGCATCTGTTTTCACCTCCCGTTCCCCAGTTTACGATGCTGCTTCAGCCTTATTTTCATTGTGCCACAACCCTTCATACTAGAGGAGGAATAAAACTTCTCCAATATCCTTTCTTTACTCTTTCAGGTTCGATCGCTCCAAGAACAGCTGGAGAATGGCCCGAATGCTCAGCTTGCTCGCTTACAGCAAGAAAACTCGATTCTGAGAGATGCTCTAAACCAAGCCACAAGCCAGACTGAGAGCAAGTAAGAGAGAGAGCATTTTAAGTGAGGCATAGCTCTAGAACACATTGCAGGGCGGGTGGGGGGTGCATCTTCAACAAGTCGGTGTATGGTTTCTGAAGATGCTGGACGCCGTACCTGGGACAGTGAGGCAAACTGTGAGTGAGTGCTGTTCTGGTATATTGCAAAATGCTGCCTTTGCAGCTCCCTGTCATTCTAGCTCTGGAGTAGGCTACTAGTGAGCTGAATTACTATTTATTATTATTTATTTATTTTTATCCCACCGTATCCCTTAGGCTGGCTTACAATACTTTAATTTATAGCTAGAACATTAACAATGAACTAATTAACTCAACTCTTAATCCTCACAACAACCCTGTAATGTAGGTTAGGCTGAGAGATCTGTGACTGCCCCAAGGTCGCCCAGTGAGTTCATGGCCAAGGTGAAACTTGAACTGGGACGCACCCCCCCCCCCCCCCCNACCTCCTGGTTCAAGTGCTGTGCTCTTAACCACGACATCACACTGGCTGGTTTATTGTAAAAAAATCATCGCAACTAATCTCACTCTTGCACATGCGAACTAACAACCATGTGAATGTTGCTGTAATAAGTGATAGTTCTTAGCAGTCTAATTATCCTGTTTACTGGACAGGGATGCTGTCTGATTGATAGAGTTGGAATGAAGTCGAAGTCATCTAGTCCAGCCACCTGGATGGCTGAATGGCATCCTTGACACATGGCTGTCCCAGCCTCTTTGAAAACCTCCAGTGATGGAGAATCTGTGATCCCCATAGACACCTTGTTGCATTGCTGCACAGCTCTTACTGTTGCGAGCTGCCCCGAGCTGTTTTTAGGAGGGGTGGGGTAGAAATCTAATTAATAATATAATAATAATTAAGGAAGTTTTTTCCAGAAGAACTTTCTGCAACAATTTGGCCAAATACAAAGCTCTGCAAAAGAAAATGCTGCAATCCCAGCAGCACAGACTTCCCAGGGCCCAGATTAGAATGTCTTTTGACAGATTTTAAAATGTAAACCTAATACAAACGTGACAAAAATACTTCCAAAGCCTCCTAAAACCCAGTATTCAACTTACCTGCCAACAACCATGGTTTAGGTAATCTCCCAGAAATAGCAAGGGCCTCCTGAAAGACAGAACGCTGTTGAGAGAGAATGCCCGGGGGACTAGGGCTGAAACTCGCCCTCACGAATCCTTGACAAATTCTCAGATTTGTGAAAACAAGTTGAGAATCGGCCAAAACTTGCGCAACCAAAACCCGGCTTCTGCACATGTGCAAAACGACAGCCGTGGTCATTGGTGGTTATTTTATTTATTTATTTATTTTATATAAAATTTATATCCCGCCCCTCCTGCCCACAGGGCAGCCTGGGGCAGCGAACAACAATAATCAATAAAATAATAAAATTTTAAAAAACAATTTAAAAATACAATATGCGGGGAAAAGAAAAACACTCCCACTCCCACCCGCACCTAAGCCTGACAGAACAGCCAGGCTTTCGTGCACGTGCAGAGCATTTGGGGGGGCTTCAAATCTCGCAAGATTCTTGCGAACCCTCCAAGAACACTCTGTGCGTTTACAAAATGGCCACCAGTGGGCTGTACATTCACAGAACGGCTGCGACGGCCACTTGCGCATGTGCAGAGTTCATCTGAGATTTTCAAGAATCTCGTGAGATTTTAGAAAATCTCGGCGAGATCCCACAAGATCTCGTCAGGGGCTGCGAGAATCTTGTGTTCTCTCGTGAAAATGTGCTTGATTCTTGGTTCAGTCCTAGTGGATACGCTCCTCTCCAGAGTAGTTTTCTGGTCACTGCAGAGTTCTTAACCCCTGGCTGTAAGAAGAGGTAAGAGATTGCTCCAGATTAACTTGGGCGCTCTATCTTACTGCATTTACTTTCCCTGGAATGAGATACATATGAATAAAAGGCATATCCTATGATGCTTCATTGCCACTTAAGCATAGTCTATTCTGCTGCAAGGGAATTGCATTGTTGCTGTTAATGTATACGCTACTGAGCAATGGATTATTGTACAATAGTTAGCCGAGATGGTATCTAATGAGTAGTTACATGTTCAACTATAAATGTCCTAGAACTATATTGTTAGAAAATATTATGCATGTAGCTTTGAAACCTCTAGTTTTGTTTGAGAAAAGTACACATAATGTCAGTTTACTACGGCAAACGGGAGTGAAGAGATGTGGTAGAACAGGAAGTGGTATAGGCCTATAAAATAAGTTGCACGGTGAATACAATCCTAAATTAACATTCTTTTATTGTAAAGTAATTATTGACTGGGCCAGAGCCAGGCGATTTGGTGCCTATGGCGGAATGAGTAAAGTATGCACACAAGATGCCATGAGCTGGGAGTCTCGGCTAAATGTTTATTTAAAGAAACCATTACAACAAATACAAATAATAATGTACAGCAATTGCATTGTTGATTACATTATATTTTTAAAAGGAAACTCTTGTGGCCTTGAACTGAGCAAAATCATTTATAAAAGAATCAAAATGTATTTCCTGTAACATATCCTGTTCTATAGCCAGTCTTGCTTGTCTCATTGTTGCCCTTAAATAGTTCTTGATTAGCTAAATTTTGCTGAAACTCCTTTCACAAGAAGCTACTTATCACTGGTAGAGTAAAAAAATAAATTGTAATGCTGTGTCTAAGTTAGGGTATGATTCCCACAGATCCCATTTGGCCATACCATTCAGACTGTTCAGGTGGATTGACTTCTCACAATCACTGGAGAACAAGTCTTTGGCTTGATACTTAAAACACTCCCCTTCATTCAAACACTGGGTTCTTTTGAGTTCGGGGGGGGTATATGTCACATAAGCCCTGGGCACATTTTGGAGATGCACACATCCACAGTGGGGCCGATCCCACGCCCCGCACATCCCATTGGGGGCATCGTGCCGTGCACAAACCGTACAACTCCACGTGGTACACATGCAGAACCGCCGCACAAGCTGTGCACAGGCAGCTTGGAATTGCAGCCAGTGAAGATAACTTTCCACCAGATGATAAAATCAAAATGGGATGCAATGAACTCAGTGCTCAAATCTTCTTTTTAGCTGGCTAATTATTGCATCTACTACTTCAGAGATTAGTTTTCTGAAGGTTTGTGTGGCTGTGAAATTTGAAGGTTCATATTGTGCTTCCTCTCCAGACATTGACTTGATCTGTCACCTCACTTCAAAACCTGGTTCAGTGTTGTTTTGGTGACAAGCTGAAGCAGCTGCCTCCATTACCATTTCCGACCCATTGCTTCTAAAATCCTGAAAAATTATGACAAAGCCCATTTGTCAGTTTAGCTGCTTGACTGATGTCTTGTGATTTTTATTTGTTTTCCCCTTGAAGTTCAGTATTGCCAACTGTCAGTTTGCTTAAAATCATGTTCCACATAGTACAATGAACTTGAAGTTTTTGATTTCTTGGAGTAAAAAGCGGGAAGTCGACAGAGCGTTGCCAAAAAGTACATCCTTGGTGATTCCTCAAAGTTCAATTACTACTTGAATTTGTGATTCTAAAAACATGGACAGCATTTGCTTTAGAACACCATTTGGTGTCACAGCGGCCTTTCATAGCAATCTCCAAAACATGCATCATTTTATTCCATTGATGAATAGATGTTGAAAAAAGTATGTAGAGTTTCAGAACAGTCCCAAAAAAGACACCCTGTCTACATTTGCAACAGATGTATGCACACCTATCAAACTTAAATTGTGTGCAGCACAAGGAACAAACTTAGCCAGGAGATTTTCTTGAAGTTCAGCTTGCACTCTGTTATATTTTCCAGTTACGTTTCCTTCATTATCATACCCTTGCCCTTGAATACCTTGCGCTTTCAAACCATCTGCATCCAGTTTTGTTTTTATTTCATTTGCAAGCTCTCTTCCTGTCTTTTTAGTTGTAGCGATATAATCAATAAATCTTCAATGAAGCACTGATTTTACTGTAATTTTCACACATCTGGCACATTTGATCTTTATGTGAAATATCAGGAATGCTGTCAAACAAAATAGAAAAAATATTTGGCTGTTCTTATTTCTTCTGCTATGTTGCTATTTACATTTTGAAGCCAAGACATTTATGAACTCATTTTGGATCTTGAAAAGTATGAAACGGAACCTTTCTTATGCTTTTCCATGTGCTTCTTCAGAGTATTGTCGTACTCACTTACTAGTTCAACCGAGGTTCAACAAAATTCCACATGTTGAATCACTAATCCTTTTGCGTGAACCACAAAGAGCTAAGTGGTTTTTGGCACAAAAAATTATTGCCTGCAAAATCACTTTGAGAATATGATGCCGTTTTGATATTTGTGAATTGTTCTGTTCTTGCAGGGCACAGGCTCGCTGCAGACGACCGAGGCAGAGCAATTCTCGCAGGGCACTGGGGAGCAGAAGGCTGAAAGAGCAGGCAGGCGGCTGCTCCAAGTTCAGTCCTTCTTCCCGAGTCCCCGCTCCCAGCGCTGCTCCTGGCACAGGCCCTTTTCAAACGGCCCGCGGTGGGGGGGTGGCCGCTCTCACGGGCGCGGAGCAATAGGCATTGGAGCCCGTTGGTCTGTGCGTGGGTGATGGGTGGAGCGCAGATGCACCGCACTATCACCGCGGGCGGTCTTTGCATGGGCGAAAAGGGCCACAGGATTGCTCTGTCCAGCAGCCGGGGTTGGATGCCTCAGCCAGAGCAATCTGCCTCACAGCGCCCTCCTCTAAATTGCACCGGTGGTCGCGGACATAGCAGCTGTCCCCTAGCCGTCTTCATGCGTGATTGAGATTTGCACAAAGCTTCTCTCCCTGGAGTAGCACATGCAATTTGGGGGGGGCACGAAAGTGAGCTGCAGGTGCATTTACAGAGGTCCCCAGTTAGGAACACTGACTGCGGGTATTACATGTTGGCAGATTGCTCCGTTCCATTGGTATTTGAGGCTTGATGCACAGGGTTGGACTTAGGGTTTTAGCACCCCATGGCAACTGGCGTTCTGGTGCATGCACGGGCTGACATTAAGGCAGGGAGGGAGACAATGGCAACACCCAGCACAGAAGCAGTCTCTTCCTCGGTGTTCGCTGCCACCACAGAGTATATTTGTGGTGGACTCAAGGGTGGACCAGGGCTTCTCCAGAGGGAGATGGATGGGGGGTGGTTCCCCCCTCCAGGCTGCAGGTGAGGCAGTGCAGTTGTGGCGGTGGGAGGGGGGGGGGTCATAACCAGGCAGGCATGGGCTAAGAACTGACTCCCCCAAAACTCTGCTACTCCACAAATCTGCCACCGTAGGCAGGTGCCTATGTTGCCTGGCCTTAAGTCCAGCCCTGTTGATGCAACTGAACTTTTTGTTTTGTCTCTAATTCAGGCAGAATGCTGAGCTGGCCAAGCTCCGGCAAGAATGTAGCAGGCTAACAAAAGAACTATCTGACAAATCAGAGATGGTGCAACAGGAGGAACAGCAGAAAAAGGGCCTGGAGAGCAAGGTTGCTGCCCATGAGAAACAAATCGAACAGCTACAGGTCAGGAGCATGCTAGTGAATTACTACTTTTTCTGGGCACCAGGGAGCAGTTTTTATAGTAGCAGCTTCCTGCCCTTGAGGAAGGCGCCAGGCTTGTGACTAAGGCTCTGGGCTGCAACTAGGGAAATCTGACTCTGCCACAGACTCACTGTCTGACCTTTGGACAAATCAGTTGCTTCGTCCTGCTTCTGTTTGCCATCTGTACAATAACAATGAGTGATGGGGAGAAGAGGGGAAGAAAGTACCATTGACTGTAAACCTTTTGGGAAGGCACTGCCGTGCTGTGTAGTAGTGCCTATCGTGACGGGATCGCTGTCCTAGTTCGGAACCGTGATATTACGTATTCCATGCTGCAAAGATCCTCCTCTTGCATTAGCAGAAGAATAACGGCCAGGGAGCCTTTCTAACTGGTCACTGAAGTTTCTGTTCATAGTATGTTTACCAATGAAGCTGTATTACCATACGGAATCAGGCAAACCCTTTATCTAAGGGTATTTTCAGATGTTACGAGATCACGGTGAACCACGGTGAATACCCACCTGTGGTCACTGTGACTTGCACGTCTGTTTGGCGGCCGCCAGATGTTTGCCACGCTCAATCCCCCCATGGGGTCAGTTTCAACCACGCTTCCCGGGCTAGCCTCACCAATTCCCCGGGAAGCGTGGTGAAAGTGATCCCAGGCAGGGATCAAAGAAAAGTAACGTCTGGTCGGTCGCCACGGCCCGGAAGCACCGGTGGGATTCCAGGCTGTGGCGGATTCGGCCGGACGCTGCGGCGGCATTGGTCCCGCCGCCCGTCCGTCTCCCCAGAGGGCGGGGAGCGTGGAGGGAGCGGGGCCGTGCGGCCGCACGTTGCGCTGTGCGGCCCCGCCCCCTCCCCAATTCCCCGCCAGGATCCCCCGGCACGTCTGTTAGGGCGTGACGAGGTTGTCCCGGTGGGGGATGTATTTATTGTTTTCGTGACGGGGCCAACTGGCCCCATCACGTCTGAAAACACCCTAACTTCTCTACTATCTTAGTTTGGATATCAACCAGATCCTGACATTTTTGGGAGACGTTGCAAGAAACCCTGAAGTGGGTGGTTTCAGGGCAGCCTCTCCCAAGGAGGAGGACTCTCCCATTCTCCAATCTGCTGGCTGCTGCCCTGGAGTAGGAGGTCTTGTTCCTGATTCAGAGCTTGGTTATTTTTTAATCATTCTTACTGGTTACACTTTTTCCACAGCAGCAGGATGTCAAAATGGTGCACAATTTGGCTACTTAGAAAAATAGTGACCATACATTTGATAACATCATTGTTTGGGGGGAAATGCTTCAGAATTAACCCATGTTGACAAAGTCTCAGGATGTGGATCACATTGAGCCAAAACACCCCAATGTTTCTGCAATAAGGGTGTTGCACTTTTGTGAAAACCTCTAGGCAGTGGAAGTCTCTTATCTCTATTTGACATGAATTGTAACATTTCTTGGGTCCCTACATTTAATCAATGTAGATATTGCCAACAAGGTATCACTGAACTGAATGTAGTATCTAGTGCCAGATGGTTTAATTAGTTTAACTAAAAGCTAAAAGGGAGACTTGGTGACTTGTGAAGAAGTAGATTTTGTTGGACCATGCAGCCAAAAAGCTGCAAGGAGCCAGCATTTATCCATACAGTATGACAAACTCTCCCTGAAATGTCCCTTGCCTGTGTTCAGCCACATCCCAAAATTTGAGACTGAGGGTAGAAGAGATCTTTCTTGTGCTACAGTTTTACAAAAGAACTGCTCAAAAACCACTCTGCTGTCCTGAGTTGTGGCTTTGATACCTTTTCCAAAATACATTCATCCCACAATGCATGATACTCTTACCAGCACTGTATGCCAGGTGGCTGTCTGATATAAGTTCAACACTGGGTGATTTCAGAAGTGACACGTTCCAGTTCACCACAGTGAATCCCACCCTGGTGTGAACGGATTCACCGCGGGCTGTGGTGACACGTGTGGCCCCAACAGAAGTGACAGGATTGTGACCACCGCCCGGGGGCCAATCAGAGAGACCATGGGCCGGGGGAACACAACAGACATGCAGTGGAGACGTGGACCGTGCTTCAAGCCCCAGAATGCACCACGGCTGGGGTCAATTCCTTCCACCGCGGCTGCGGGTTTCCGTTCAGAAGTTACTTTTCATTCACCCCTGCCGTGGTGACCATTCACCACACTTCTGGACCTCCTCCCGCCCCGACCTCAGGAAGCGTGGTTAGCTTCACCCCGGTGGTGAACATCTGGATGCGAGCAAACAGACATGCACGGCGCTTTCACCACCCCCCGCGTTTGACTGAGGTTGACTATGGTGGACATTCACCACGTCACTTCTGAAATCACCCTAAGATGATAGTAATTATTTTACAACTACCTTCATTTGGGGCTGCGAGGTGTTAGCTTGCTGTCAACATGCCTTTTTAAAAATGTCTGTTTTGTGGCTCTTAAACTGGGAAGACAGTGTGTATCAGATTTTTTTTATTTTTCTCCTCTGTAAATGGCATCCAGAGTTTAAGGAAAGTCCTTTTTAAATTTGCTGTGAGAATGGCTCCATTTGAAAAGAGAAAAAATGGAAATTGCTTCTAGATTTCTATTTCAAGAACTTTCCATTCTTTGTTTTCAGTTCCTCTTGAAGGGTTGAGCTAGCTGTTCCTCAGTCACTTTTTTAAATGTGAAAAATCTTATTGGGCCCCACACCACACAGAATTCCACTGTGTAGGAAAAGTCAGTAACATGGTTCCATTTCTATCCTTCTGGAGTCTGTCTCCACCATGGAGAAAGCGTGGCATGCCAGTTATATATGCCATTACAAAATAGACATGACACCCTGCTATGTTGCATCTTCAAATGGGAGCCCTGCCCATGAGCCTGGGGAGGCATAAGCTAGCAGCAAAGAGCCTCAGTGTTGCATAGCACAGCTGGGATGAGGCAGAGTCCCAGGCCTTTAAGAGCATAAAGACATTTCCAGACTTTGGAATGACTTGCAGAATAAATCCCAATAGGGAGGGGCTGCAGCAGAGTTCCCACCACAGATACTATGTGCACCTGGCAACTTGCATGTGTCTCCATGCATACAGCTGCCCCCTGTCCCAGCTGCAGCTTTGGGGTCCGTTCCTGGACCAGCACTTGGTGCATGTGATGGTCACTCTCAGACATGAACAGCGGAGGCCCACACAAAGAAGAACTCTCGCAACTTCTGGCCAGTTTGAAATAATGATTAACCACAACTGCTGTGCACAGAAAGCAGTGGTGGTTCCTGCAAGGCCCTAAATCGAGGAAAGTTTTGGCAAGAGGAGGAAAGTAGAAAAAAATGGAAGGGCAATGGTATGCGCTTCCATTGTGACGGGTGCTGTGTGTAGTTTTTAATGCGAGGCTGAACGGGCTGCTTCCTCCAGATTAACCTTGGCGTTGAGCTGCTGTTTTCCTTTGCTCTGTGCAGAATTCTCAAAAAGAAACTGAGGCTACACTGCAGAAGAGGTTGGATGAAGTCAGTGAAGAACTCCGCAAGGCCCAAGCCAGCTACAAAAACCTGCTGACGGATCTGGAAAAAGCAAAAGGGCAACAGCCAAGCATTGCTGGTGAGCTGACCCTGTACACTGCAGTTCCACATACACCGAAACAAATGTCTTCTGACTAAGGCTTAAACTCGAAGCTTTATCGACCTTGGTTCTTGAAATGTCCCCTGCCTGTGTATGTGAAGAGTAGGCCCCGTTTAGTGTGTGAACTCTGGCCCTTTTCCAGAGGCCTGGCGGGAGCTGAGCAAATCTAATGTTTGCTTGGGCTCGTACTGAGCAACTAGGATGGCTCGTGCTTTCTTGGAGTGCCAGTAGATTAGACCTGCAGAAGAACAAATGGCAGGAGGATATCGGAGGTGAAAACTAGACATTTAATTTCCAGGTGACTTGAAATGGAAACCTTTTTGTGGCTCCCTTAAATGAACCAGTTTTTGAGGGATTTTATTTGCACAAAATAGATTCCTTTAATTTTAAGAGAACAGTTTGGCGGAAGTGGACGTTTCTCAGACCAATTTTTTTGTCCTTGAAAAATAATAATGCTGTTTTTGAGATGTTTTGATTTTATAAAACAGCCAATTCGATTAAAAACACTGGGGGCAGCTGCACTGTGTTCATCCCCCCCCTCCCCCCCCCCATTTCCTATATGTCTTTTAAGTCTGCACACAACACCAAAGCAAGGACCAGACTCTTGTTGGGTCGAAGCATGTGCTCCCAGTGCATAGCCCCAGTTTGTGAGGGCGTGCTTTTGCACTCCTAGTCTAGATGGAGCATCTGTCCCTTTTTGTCTTGCACATTTCTAACTCCTCCTAATTTCTCTGCCATCCTCCAACAGAACTTCAAACTAAGCTGCTGTCGTCTGAAACGGAAATGAAAAGTAAAATGGAGGAACTGAAGAGTTTAAAAGCAAAACTGTTAGAAGCCAGCTCTGAAAATGTGCAGCTTGAAGAGCGGATTAAATCAATCGAGGCTCTCCTGGAAGCGGGCCAGATGAGAGAAGAAGAAAAAGACAAAAAGGTAAAAGTTGGGTTCTGATAACATTTATGCTTCCATGGCAGACTTCCCTGTTGATGGGCTTGCCAGATTTCCTGCATGCAAAAGGGAAAGCCACTGGGGATGCACAGTGACTTACTGTATTGCTCATCACAAGAATTTTGCAGTCATGTAATTTTTTTTTCTAATTTGTAGTCAACTAATCAAACAGAAGCAAGTCAGCTGCAGTTAAGGTAAGGCTGAGTTTAATCATCCCCGTGCTGTGCATTTTTGTGCTAAATGCATGCAGCAAAGGAGAGATTCCAGATGTTGGTAAAATTCAGACACTACTGGGGCAATGACAGTCTCCCTGGTCATTAAGAGAGAGAAAATACTAGTACTCTAAGTGACTTGTGAGCATAGACTGTTAAATGCCTCAAACCCTATCCTAGGATAACTGCATGTCAGTCTTGAAACAACACCGCTGTTGCAAATGCATGTGCAAGCACTAAGGTAGCGGGCTTAAAGTTCTTTTTAAAGTCTATTATAATACCTGTATAGCTGCTAAGGAAATGTGGTTTTTGAAGGCTGTTGAAGTAGGACTGATTTACACAGATCAATCAAAATTAACTTATAGAAATGAACCATAGCAGCCTATTAATATTTGTTGTTGGGGTTTTTTAAGAAAAAAGACATTAATAAGGCTGCTTCAAACTTTCAAGTTTTCTTCTACTGTTTCAGCAATAGGATTGCCACTAAATTCTCCTTGCTGATTCATTTTTAAAAGACTCCCTTTTCTCATGAAATGGTGATGTGGTTAACGGTGGCTTTTTTGAGGCAACGGACAGAGAACGCTGTGTACTTAGTTCTGTCAGTAAATTTGTTCTGTACTTACACCTGAAAAACTCTTCACTTCCTGGTGTTACCGTGACATCAAAAATGGTTTGGCTGTGAGCTAAGAAAGTGCACTTTTCTGTTGAGTGTGCGTAAAAGTTTTCTCCAGTCATTTTTATGACTCTTTGTGTGCTGAGGCTAAACAAACCAGTGTCCCTCATGGCAAGGCCTTGAGGAAGAGGAACTTTTCACCCAGAATCAATAACAAGCTTCTGCCACAGAATACCATTGCACAGGACACCCAAGCTGAATGCAAATGCCAGTCGACATTTGTAAACAAAAGCCCTGCCACAACTCTATTGAGTACCCAAGACTAGGAATGCCGAAAGGTTTTCCACATTCACCACAGCTGACTTTTTAAAATGGAAGGCCAGAGAAGAAGACCATTCTGCCGACTGGCTGCTAATGGCAGCACCTGGGACAGGCAATCCCCGCGGTCCTGTGCAAAGTGACAGTGCATCTGCTTCGATCCCGCCACAGAGATTGGAAACGTTTCTTATGAAAGCTGCTTCCCATTTTTCTCTACCTGGGTGGGATAAAGGACAGGGTCAGTGTCTGGGGTTTGTATTTTTGGCTGTAGCTAGTCTACGCTTGGGTCTTGTACTGGTACGTCTCCTCTTTAAACTGGTACAAAACCACAAGGGCACATGCAGTGTAAGCAAACTAACCGAATATACTGTGCAATGTACCAGGGGCACAAACTAAAAATTGGTCTAAATTTTATTGGGTTAGATTGTGACCATAAAACAAAAGTAAAAGTCCCCATCTCTAGTCTCTTGACACTGGGATATCTGTCCATGAGTTCCTGTGCCTACACAGGCATTATGGAGACAAAACTAGCATGAAGCAGTAGCGTGACGTGTGTGCACATGCACGCGCAAAGCTGGTTACATTGCACCGGTTCATTTAAACTGGAACAATTCAACTTGCTGGTACAGGAGCTTGGTGTAGATAAGCCCCAAGTACTGTAAATACGATGCTAAAACAAGCAAGATGCTGTCGTCTTGTATCACGGCAACAGGTCTAGTGTGAAAAATGAGCTAGACCACTAGAGATTCGTGTTCACTGCATTTTCCCCACTTGCTGCTAATGGGGAAATTGCAGTGAATGTGGGTCCCTGCCCAAAGCCTTATCCGCTGTCTTGAATTTCAGTGTTAAGTCTCACTATACAAGTGCAGTTCTTCTGAATGCTCATGAGTATAGCACAAAGACATTCTTGACATACCCATTCTGTGTGGTTTTTTTTTTACCCTTTCAGAACACCTTTTTCTAACCCAATCCCTACTGTTTCTTCCTTTCCCCGTTCTGTGCTGGAGTGGCCGTACTCCTTGCGTTCAGACAGCTGTCTGTGTTCTGTTTCCAGTGCTTCGGTCACGTCTGGAAACCCCAGATGAGAGGGTTCCCCGGACAGTTGAGGGGTAATGCTTGCAGAGATGCTCTATTTCTAGCTGCTTTGGCCCCTGCCCATCCTAGAACTTCTTTAGCAAAATGGAATGAGCAACGTGGCTGCTTTCTATGCCACCTTGTCTATTTACCTTGATTTTTGGTTTCTTGGTGGAGACTTGAAACTAGGACTTTGATGACCTGTGACTATTAAAGCACTATTGGTTTCCCCCTTCTCGCTGGAAGAAGTGCCCTTTGCAAACACCCACACTGAATTTTGTTTAAAAATGTGCCCCCCCCCCAAAAAAAAACCCCACAAAAAACCCAAACCCCTTTCTCCTCATATTTCTGCATCCTCCTCCTGCTGGGTAGTTCTACCGTTGGCCGCTAGGAGGCAGATGATCTAATTTTTGTCTGCGCCTGCGTCCACGGAGCTACCCGGCTCTTCGCCAGTCCGTCGTCTGCCTTGAGGCCGTTAGGACGTGCATCGGTTCCAGGAACCTAGGAAAGACAGTAGGAG
>QEPC01010618.1:332286-345862 GCA_003113815.1 Sphenodon punctatus | reverse complement strand
CAGAAATCACGGATGAGACTCAAAAGGCTGGCAAGCCTGCTGGGTCTCCTAGTTTCTTGCATAGGTCAGGTGACTTGGGGTCGTTTCAACCTTCGCCCCTTGCAGAAGCAGTTAAGCGGTATGCAGAGAGAACTCACTCTGGGGTTGAACCCATGGGTGCCCGTTCCACCAGGACTAAAACACTCAATGTCCTGGTGGTTAAACCCAGAAATCTTCCAGGCAGGAGTTCCACTTTCAGAGCCAGACAGAACAGTACTAACAACTGATGCCAGCCTCCACGGGTGGGGAGGGCACTCGGGGATTCACTCAGCCCAGGGACTGTGGTCCAAGATGGACTCCAACAAGTCAATCAACTACCTCGAGCTCAAGGCGATCCGCCTATCTCTGCGCCAACTTCTGCCAACGTTTCCTTCGAGTCATCTGCTTATTTACACAGACAACATAACGGCGAAGGCGTATATAAATCGTCAAGGGGGATCAAGATCGAGGGAGTTACATCGGGAGTCAGTCAAGCTTTTCAGGTGGGCCCAATCACACCTATCTTCATTGAAGGCCTTGCACATCAAGGGTCTGGAAAACAAGAGAGCCGACTGGCTGAGCCACCAGACTCTGGACCCCCATGAGTGGACCCTGGACAGATCCGTGTTCCAGCTCATAGTAGATTGGTTCGGTCTCCCCGTGATGGATCTGTTTGCGACAAGGGAAAACACTCAGGTCCCGCGATTCCAAGGGTGGTGTCTGGAAGCGGAGGGCTTCGATGCATTGAATCATCCCTGGCCCAAAGGCCTCTTGTACGCCTTTCCTCCAATTCCCTTGATCCAGAGAACCCATAGCCAAGGCAATCAGGCAACAGGCTCATCTGCTACTGATCACCCCGTGGTGGCCCAGGAGACCGTGGTTCTCCGAACTTATAGAGCGCAGCCATTCACAATACCACAGACTGCCACTGATCCCAACTCTGATCACCCAAGGTCCAGTCTGCTCAGCGGAAATACAGACATTAAAATTAACAGTGTGGAACTTGAACGGGCAGCACTGAAGAAGAAGGGATATTCAGAGGCAGTCCTGAATACTATCCAGCGTTCCAGAAAGGCGGCAACAAGAAGAAGTTATCAAGCAACCTGGAAAACGTTTGCTGCCTGGTCGCTTCAGCAAAATAGGGACCCTACCAGGGCAGGGGTAGTTCAAGTCTTGGAGTTCCTGCAGCTGGGTTTGGAAAAGGGACTTAGGGCTAACACATTAGCCAGACAGGCAGCTGCCATCGATTCGGTCCTTAGGCCAGTATCAGGCAGGATAGTATCTTCACACAAGAATGTACGTAGATTCCTTAGAGCAGCTAGGTTAATTTGTCCTCCTGTGGTACATAGAGTTCCTTCTTGGGACTTGAACTTAGTCCTAGAGGCCTTAACAAAACCTCCTTTTGAGCCTCTAAGACATATATCGTTATATTTATTAACACTAAAGGTGATTTTTCTAGTTGCAGTTACTTCAGCGAGACGGGTCTCCGAGCTGGGGGCGTTGTCCATGGAGGACAACTTTTGTATTTTCAAAAAGGATTCGGTCACGTTACGTCTGGATCAGGCCTTCCTCCCTAAAATTAATACCATGTTCCACAGGTCCCAGGAGGTTATTTTGCCTTCCTTCTGCCCAAATCCTGTCCACCCAAGGGAGCGGGCATGGCATACTCTGGACCTCAGGCGAGCCCTTAGAATCTATTTGGCTAGGACAAAAGGGTTCCGGCTTTCCACGGCCCTATTTGTCAACATTAGACCAGGTTACCAGGGGCGTAAAGCTTCAAAAACCCTGATCTCTAAGTGGTTGAAGCAGGGTATTGTTGAGGCCTATAAGGCAAAAGGGAAGATTCCTCCCCTCCAGATTTGGGCACATTCGGTGCGTAGCGCTGCCACCTCGTACGCTTTTAAAGCAAGAGCCTCTTACGAGGAAATCTGCAGGGCAGCTACTTGGTCCTCCATACACACGTTTGTGAGGCACTATAAAATAAATATTTTTCAATCTGCAGAAGCTGCTTTCGGCAGAAGGGTGTTGCAAGCGGTACTGGAGTCCCCCAGTGCTGTTGGCTCCCACCCTTAAAGGTTTTCAGGAGTGCTTGGGTACGTCCCAGCAGGAGGAGGATGCAGAAATATGAGGAGAAAGGAGAATTGGTAGCCTACCTTAGGTGAATTCTTTTCTCTCATATTCTCTGCATACTCCTCCGCCCCTCCCTGCCAAACAGCACATTTTTTGTTCAGGGGGCTGGGGGGACTGGTACCTTGCTCATTGTTTTTTAGGTGTTCTCTTTAGGGGAGTAGTTTTTATAGTAATAGGGTTATTAACCATTATTGTTCTAGTGTTTTATATATATTAAGAGAAAGTTACAGCTTGCGAACGGACTGGCGAAGAGCCGGGTAGCTCCGTGGACGCAGGCGCAGACAAAAATTAGATCATCTGCCTCCTAGCGGCCAACGGTAGAACTACCCAGCAGGAGGAGTATGCAGAGAATATGAGAGAAAAGAATTCAGCTAAGGTAGGCTACCAATTCCCTTTTCTGGTGGTCAGAAGGTACTGATAGAGATGGCTGCATAGGCCTCAGTGCTGTGTATCTCTTCTGCAAGCACTCTAGCATCTGGGTGCGATCAGGAAGTGAAGCATGCATGGCCGTGGGGATCCTGATCCCCGAAAACTCATTGCCTGTGCTGGGAGGCTCAAACACCAGGTGCTTGCTGATGTTACAGGAGGGAGGGGGAGAGCGTCTATTAGCAAAACTGAGAGAGGGAGATCGTGTGAGTCCCTGGTCGTGGGCACAGAGGAATTCTATCATTAGTTTCCCATTTAAAATCAATAGAGATTCAGGGCTCCAATTTGAATGGGAGAACAGGAGAATAATGCTAGAATCCCTGTGCCCACAATCGGGGACTCGCGTGATCTCACTCTTATTAGTTTTGCTAAGGGAAGCTTCCCCCACCCCATCTGTGATGCCCACAAGCACCCGCCCTCTCTCGTTCCATTTCAGGCTTGAAGAAAAAACAGTGCAGATCTCCTCAATGGAAAAGGAAGCTGCTGAGCTAAGAGAAACAATTGAGCAGCAGAAAGTGAAAAACAACGTGAGTAACTGAACAAATTAATTTTTTAACTGTTGGTTTATATCCCAAAGAAACTCATTGTGAGTAACAATGATAAAAGTAATAAACTAACCCAATGTAAATAAGTCACATAATATAAACCCCAAACGTCTACACACCATCCCATCCACTCTCGCATCCTTACCCCTCACACGGAGGAGGCTCCACCCCATTCAACCAAACTTTCACATGACCAAACCCTCCCTTCCAACTAGTTCTCAAAACACACATTGCAAATTAAAATCAGTCCCCTCCCTCCCTAACCCAAACATCCCCACCACCCACAGAAGGATTGTGGCTGTCTCAACACCCCTACCCCACCCCAAAACAAATCTACAAATCCTACATTAAAAACAGCCCTCATTACTCCCCCATTTCTCACCTGGGGAACCACCATGTCCCCATCCAATAGCCTCTCAGCCTCTACCCATCATCACAAATATGTATAGAATTTGTTGTTTTAAATGTGATTTATTTAGGAACAAATCTGAACAAAACTACTTGTTGCCAAATGGGGTTTTTAAAAATGCTTATCAGAAAACGTTTCCTGCATGAGGCAGCTTTACGTTTCTGCAGTGTTTTAAGCTGGTGCCAAGTTGAGAGTTCAACATGACTTCTTCCTTAGTGCTCTGGAGTCCTACTCTCGGGCACTGGGCCTTTTGTGAGAGGGGTAAGGTGTAACACTGGTGGCAACTCCTGCCCCCTACTGAGAAGAGAAATAGACTGTCCTGAGGAGCAGCAATTTTATTTGTCTTGGAAGTGGGGAATTTAAAGTGGGAGGATACAGAAGGGTCATTGAGGCCTGGTAGCTCTCTGACAGGCTGTGAGGTAAAGCAATTCCGCCGCCATGATATGAATCCCACACAGAATATGCTGCTCAGAAAACTCTGGAGAGTGCTACAGTACAAGATGCCGTTTGTTCACATTTTGGTTCCAACAGGATCTTCGGGAGAAGAACTGGAAAGCTATGGAAGCTCTGGCTTCAGCTGAAAAGGCATGTGAAGAGAAGGTGCTTTCCCTCACACAAGTAAAGGTTAGTCTGTCACAATATTAATAGCAAAAGGAGCCCAAACCCTTAGATTCTTTAGCCACAGCTGTCGGAGGCAGCTGCTGAACTGGGGCCTCTTAGTCTTGTGAAATCTGCAAGTGTCTGGCAGTCTTTAAACGCCAGATTGTACCCATTGATTTTTACCTTTGCACACTAAGCGCTTTGAAGATTGCAGTCTATAATTTGTGAATAGATTACAGTGCAAATGTGCTGGCTGTAGCAGCCTTTAAATGTTTGCCATAACTGTCTTGCACTCAGACCGTAATCCTGCCTTCCCTCCTGTGCATGAATAAAATCATGGCAGTAGAACCCATAGCAAGGAAATGTTACACGGCCAGAGTGCTACTGTCCATACCCTGCCACTCGTTCAATGGCTTCCTTTTTACAGGCCGTCCCTGCTTTCACCATGACCCTCTCCCTTCATTGCAAGGTCATCCACAGTGGTGGAGTGGTAACTGTAAAAGTGCAGGAGCTCTTCATGAGAGCCCCCACAAAGCGCCAAGGCTACCGGGGTGGGGGGGGAGGGGCAGGAAAAGTGCTGGAGCTCCGTCCCCCTGTATTCCTGCTCCACGACACCACTGTCCAGCCCCTCTTCTCCTTCCTCCACAGGCTCCCTCTCTCCTTTTGCATCCAGCACAAACTCCTTGTCTTCACATTCAAGGCTCTTCATGACCTTGCTCCTTTCTGCCCTCATTACTTATTGCATTCCCACTGGGAACTTTGCTCCTCCTCTGTAACCACCATGATGGATACGGCCCTAGAGCCGCCTCCTCCTCCTCCCCACTCTCCCATGCTGGCCCATCTGCTTGGAAATCCCTTCCTGGAACACACAGGGTGCAGCCACGTGAGACACTCCGGGAAGGCTACCATGCCTTGGGTAGTAGCCTTAATCCAATCTGGGCAGCTGGGCCACACGATGCAGTGCATGTGTCCATAATTAAAAAATATAATCCTATGAAAACTCATTGAAAAAAGATATGAGTGAAATGTAATTCTCTGCTATGTACTCCTGTGACTTTAATTTTCTGTGGTGATGGTTTTGGCCATGTATTGGTGGGGTAATCTTCCAAACTGGCTGTTGTACTGAAAGGCTGTTTATAGCCTGTTTCTTCAAGTAGTTCTGCACTTTTGATGCTTAAGACTGCACTGCCAGTGCAGATCATGCTCAGACAATCGGAATTCCATGCAAGTTTCCTAGGATGGGAATTTTGACTCCTTTTTCTGTTTGGCCAAAACCAAACTAAAACCACAAACCTGATGAACCTCCATATTTTCTAGCATGGAGTGTAAACAATAAACCAAGGACCAAGAGCAGGCCCTAGATCTTTGCCCACCCCATCTCTGCCTGCAGCGTCAGACCCAGCTTAGTGCTTGTTCGGTGGGTGGAGTGCTTTTGGTTGGTGCCAGCCTTCTGGAAGTATCACTGAGGCCATGGCTCTTGGAGCCAGTGTCCTGAGGAGCTCCAAGAATCGTGTAGCCCTTGATACCCCCTCAGACAGCTGCTTCACTGGAGCAGGTTCCATCGGTCCAATGGAAAGATGACTGTGCAAGGACCAACCTCTTACAAATGACTCTGACTCTGTTGAGCTCAATCCTAGAGAAGCTGAGGTCTGGGGCACCAGCGTAGATATGAAATGTCCATCCATCCACCAGATGACGGCTTGCTGGCCTTGTTTTGTGAAAGCCTGTGTTGATCTTCCGCTCCCCCCCCCCAGGAGGAATCGGAGCGACAGCTTGGAGCAGTTCAGACACAAACACAGCAGGTGCTGTTGTCTCTCTTCCCACAAGTCACCGTAGCTTCACTACAGGTAAATACAATCCTTCTTGAGCAGGGCTTTGGAAGAATCCATTGACTGAGTTCTGTCTGACTATACTCAGTTAAGGATTGTGATACACGCGTATACTTGGGTTTGTGTGTGTTCTTTACATCAGGTGTATGATGAGTGGCTACAAGAGTTTAGAGAGAAGATATCCGAAATCCTAAAGCAGCAGACAGCAAAAATTGAGTCCTTGGTAAGTAAGCTCCATAAATGTTGGACAGCTGTGCCAAAAACTCTGGTATGCTCAGCAGGCATGGGAGCAGCACACACATTGGAACAGCTATACGGTGTTCAACGCAGTGGCGGTTTTTTGTTCAGGTTGAAGGGGAGGAGGAGAGAGCCTCTTTAAAACTTATATAAGAAACTTTTCCTTTCAGGATTCTGTGCTTCAGTCGAAAGAGGCAGAGGAGGCACAGAACACTCTACAAGCAGAATGTGACCAGTACAGGGCCATTCTTGCAGAAACGGTGCGTTAAGCTTTCCTCTTCACTGAAAATACCAAAGGCACCTGGTTTTTGTGGCAACCAAACCAAGCCTGCAGTCTCTTGAGATGTGCTACAGAAGTGACTCTTCAAAGCTCATTGATCTGGAGCTGCTGAATAGCTTTCTTTGAAAAATGTCTCATTCTCCTACTGCATTTCTAGTGTAGGGGCATGAACCCCTGGCCCAAGGTTCACATCCAGCCCATTCTCCTTTCTGTCCCGTCTATTGTAACTTCCCCGTGTCCCCTTTACTGTGGCACTCCAGTGGGCACTGCCCACTTGTAGATTGCTCCAGTCTGAAGAGCTTGTAAAATGTTTCCGATTGGCCCATGGTGGGAGAAGGTTCCTCCTCCCCCATGATTTTCTATTTCTCAATTCTGGCATAGCCTTCAGAATCTGTGGCTCTGCTACACTGTAGACGTGGCGGAGCCAGGCTTGAATAAGCAGGGTGTGTTGATTTCAAACTGATGACTTCTAATCATGATGTAAAAATCAAGGTGTGCTTGCTTGCCTATTATAATCCTAGTTTCTCGCTACTTCTACTAGTTATTTCCTAAAGAAAAGCTTAATGTAACCTTCATAAAAGTGAAACTTAACGTTTTTCTGCTGAACTGAAACTAAAAGTAATTAGGCAGAAACGTTGACTTTGGGGGAGGAAAACATGACCCTTCCCTCTGTTGATGAGTGCTTGAAATGATATGCTTAATCCAGTGCAGGAGACGCTGTATTACGCTAGTTGAAGTTGGCTTCGGAAGTTAAAGTTGTTCAGCCCTACTTCGATCACCTCTATAGCTTTGAATTCATGAAAGTTTGAGATGAGCTTGCAGATCCAGCGTTTCTTAATTCATTTAAATTATTTTAATAGGTTACACTACGTTTAGAATGATGACACCATTTTAACACTTTGGCTTAAATTTAAACTCTGCTTAAGCAAGTTTAAAAAAAAAAAAAAAAAGAAACTTGTTTGTAACTTTTGTTATTCAGTCATGGATTGCTATCCGCACTGTGAAAAAGGAGATACTAGTATCTCTCCAGTCTCTCCTCACCAATTACCTCTCTGACATCTCTGCTTGGATCTCTCGCTGTCAAGTCAGGCTTAATATGTCCCAAACTGAACTCCATTCTTTCCCTCACCCTTACAAATCTTCCTCTCCCTCTTCCCTCTCTGTTTCCATTGATGATGTCACCACCCAGTCGCCTCTGACACATAACTTGGGATTCATCTTCGACTCGTCTCTCCCCTTTACAGGCCTGCTGCTTCTCTCTGTAGAACATTGCTAAAATCCAGCCACTTCGTACATCTCCCATTGCCAAAACTCGTCTAGTCATCTCTCACCTTGACTACTGCAGCCTGCTTACTGGCCTTCCCTGCTCTCACCTTGCCCCTTTCATTTCTCTGCCGAGGTCATCCGCCTCACCTGGCTCTTTGATCATGTTCAGCCCCTTCTCTGCTCCCTCCACCGACTCCTTCTCCCTGTTTGCATCCAGCACAATCTCCTACTTTGTCTTCACCTTCAAGGTTCCTTATGGCCTGGCTCCTCCCTATCTTTCTGCCCTTGTTTCCTGCTATCTTCCCATCCAGCGACTTTGCTCCTCCTCTGCCACCAGCCTCCCCCGCCTGAGTCCTCTGCTCCCTAAAATTGTCTTCACCCCTTCTCCCAGGCTGCTCTCTGTGACCCAACCTCCTTTCTTCAGTATCTTCAAATCCGTCCTAAAAACCTACCTCCTCCCTTAGACTTTCCCTAGCTCCTCATCCCTACAGACTGCTCACTGATGCTCCCGCTTCTGCCTTAACATTCAAGGTCCCTAAGCTAGTCATGTACAGCTCCAATTTCTCAAGTTCATGAACTTCTCCCTATGTTCCCCTCGCCTTGTCTATTCTAGATAGTAAGCCCCTTGGAGCAAGAACTTGTCTCTAATTAACGATTGCTCGGTGCCAAATGCATTGGTGGTGCTATGATGATTGATAATAATAATAATGCAGCAAGATCCAGCAGAGGGCGGTACCCTGGGAGGCAGGAGGCTTTAGTTGTATTCCTCCTGTCTCTGCCTCTGCCACTGACCTGTTGTGTGACTGTGAGCCACTCACTTTCTCTCTTGGTACTTTTGTTTCTTCTTCCTCTGCTTCTATCAGGCACTCGGTTTCCCTGGTAAAGGAACCTGTATAAAATTTGCCACTTCTCTCTGTGGTATTCAAAGGTGAATCTAGAGACAAGGGGGGAAGAAGTCCGCTGGAAGAAGTCTGTTGTGTGTGCCATTCCAACCTCTCCTGAAATCCCTGGGAAGGCTCCCATTGACTTTGATGGGAGTTGTATTAGGCTTGTAGCTACTTCCTATGGCAGCAGCTCAGCGTCTCCCTTTGAGCTCTGCTGTTCTCTAAAACTGCACTGCGAGCCTTTCTTTTGTAGGCTCCCTCTTCTGCTGCTGCCCCTCATGCTCTGTTCCTTTTGTCAAATGACAGGAGAGGATGCTCAAAGAACTACAAAAGAGTGTGGAGGAGGAAGAGCAAGTGTGTAAAGCAAAATTAGCAGCGTCTGAAGAGGCATTTCAGAAGGTACCTCATGAAGATTTTTATTCAGATGCAAGATTCTGTAAGTCTGTGCGGGGCCACTTGCAGCGTCCAGTGTTGGAAGCGGAGGTTTGGGAAGACAAGACAGTCAGGAGGGGTGAACAGACCTTAATGACTGCAGAGAATTTTTTATGAGAATTGTTTGAAAACACTTTCTGAAATGAACTTTTCCTGGGGATGGCAGGGCGGGGGGTGCCCTCACTTTGGAAATGAACAGAGATGATAGGGTGGAAACGTGTGACATTATCCACTCACAAGTGGGGAAGTGAGTGGTTAGTGTCACAGTTGTTAGGAGCAGGGACCCATGTTCACTGTGTCTTCCTCCTTGGCAACTATGGGGAAAATGCAGTGAACACAGGTCCCTTGTTAGGAGACAGGTTTTGGCCAGTGTGGAGCCTCTGCATGACAGCTCTGCACTGGCCACCCATGGTGTAAGTTCCAGCAATGCGGAGCCCACCATGAGTGCAGCTCTGTGCTGGCCCCCTGTACATCTTCCAAGCCACCCACCTGCTTTCATGGTGACTGTCCAGCCTTCTGAAGTAGGATTGCTGCACATTTTATATTTAGACCTGTCTGGTGGGCTGCATCGCTGGCAATCCCAGCATTCCTTGGAGCAAGGAAGCCTCCTTATTCTCTCTCCTTGCAGCCTTCTGTCATGATGGATCAGAGCAAAAGGTCACATTGGCATCCTGGCATTGATATTGCACAGGTTCCATGCAAAGAATGTTTTAGAACTCGAACCGGCTACTGTGGGCTAGAGGTGATCCAGAATAGGAGAGCTGAAAAGTGATGTCTGAGACGAGTGTCTCCAGTCTCTAAATGCTGTGTTTTAACCAATCCAAGATTCCTTCTCGCTACTGGTAAAAAAATGTTTTCTCCACTTGCTGTCATGGAGCTAAATTTTAGCCCATGGAGAGTTAGACAGAACTTGCTGACATAGGATTGAATCATGAGTCTTTGATTTGGAACTGGTGAAAGGTTCCTTCTATTTGTACCCAAACTGGGCTTCTAAGGAAAACCTTTTTCTACATCATAAAATTAGTCCCTTGTAGCAGGGCCTGGAAATTCGGAATCCCCATAAATGTCTGTAGAGCTTTGTTCAGAGAGCTGGCTGTGTTAATGCTCAGAATACACAGCCCTCTGCTATATTTTCCCTTGCTACTTTTCTGGACACCAGCATTGGAAAAAATTGGCTCCCCTTTTAGAAAAGTCTGAATTTGTGTTGACATTGGAGCTTCCCAGAGAGCCATCCTCCAAGCCACCCACAGTTAGCAAAACCTTCTCCAGCTGCAGATGAGCAAGAGAAGTGAACCTGGCAGTGCTGAGCGAAGAGGAGGAAGAGGAGTCTGGCCTCTTAACAAAGAGGCTAATCATTACTTGCAGTTAGGAGATTGGGTGTGATGAGATGTTGCTGAATTAGCACTGGTCACAGTAAACTCTGAAGAACTTATTAAAATTTGTTGTTCTTCTAAAGAGTACAGGGTAAACGGTGACTGTAATATAGAACTGAAACAGATAGCTAATTTTGTACCTGCAGGTAATACCCAAAATGTCGGCGAGCCTATTGGGTACCCAAAATACCAGTATTGCTGTCATTTTACTGTTTAATAGACCCATTCTGACTTACCATGCTACTGTTTTAGTTTCTTTCTGACATGAAACCATCAATAGGTGAATAGAAATGGTCAGAAAAAATAGTAAATTGGTAATCCAGTAAAAATGGTGCAAAATGGAATCATGGTAACTTGTCAGGCACTAAATGGGTACCGTTTAGAACTCTGTCCACCCAAAACATTTTCCATGCCCACTTTGCAGGTACGCATTTCAGCTCTGTCCTAACGGCTAGGAAGGACAATGTGGAGGTAAATACCTTCATGTCTCCTTGTTCATAGTTAAATTTACTCCACTTATGATCAAGCAGAGTTTCTAAAATTCCTAGCCCTGCAAACTCAAGCAGCAATCTGAAAGTCAAGCTTGGTTCTCTCTTTAACCACCAGTAAGGAAGAGTTTATTGGAAACGTTCTGTTTTGCCTGCGTGTGTCACTGCGAAGGTGGCAAAGGAGATGGGTGGAACTGAGAGCATAATGTTGAAGTCGAAAAAGGATCAACCCAGCTTGACTCCCAGATTCTAGATTTTACGTAGACAGTAAACATTATTTTTAAAGAAAAAACATCACGCCCTGCATGCATGTTGTAAGCCTGCGCACCGGTGAGTTTTTCTTTATTCTTTGTAGAACTTGTCAAGGGAGCATCTCACTTTGAGGCGAGACATCAGGCTGTGCAATGCTGTATACTAACAGGTTTCTTTCTAATCCTTTCTTGGGGGCAATGCTCGATGTAGTCTCAGGTCCAAATGAAATACTTTGAAGATGCTGTGGAAAAGCTAAAGACTGAACTCCAGAGTACAGATCAGGTATGAACATTTCTGTATTCCGAAAAAGGAAGGACTACAAAATGTGTGTGGAAAGTGGGGTGGAATATTGGTGCTCTGTAATGTTAGAGGCCAGGAGAGAGCACAGCAGGGGAATATAGCTAATTACTCTGGCTTCCTTACTTTCTCTCTGCCTCCTGGAAAGAGTGGGGAGAGCTGGCTGAGAATGAATATTTTTAGTCAGATGCACTGTTCATATACGTGGAGCATCTGAACATCCTCTCCCCAAAAAAGTTCTCATCAGCTCTTTCTAGATGAAAATAAAAACTCATGTTTCCCATTTGAATTTGAAATTCTAGAACCCTCAACACCTTGATTCAAAATGAATTAAAGACTGTTGGGTTCTGGAGTTTCCTATATGACAGGAAACCCCCTTTTCAGCACTTTCTGGATCAAATTATCCCCCCCCCCCCCCAAATCACCCAGCTTTTCATCTTGATGGAAAACTCTTCTCTGGGAAAGCTTTTCTTGGGGAAGAAATTATGTTTTCTCTTAGAAATCTGGAGGGGAGGGAATTGCGGAAGAGTTAAGTCAAGAATACAGATGAAGTACTCATGTTTTTCTAAATACAGCAATGTCTGAATGTTCCTCCTCTTTAATCAGTTGAAGGAGTATACCTCTCTCCTGGAAGCACAGTTGGAGAATCACTTGGCAACAGCCAATTCAGAACGCCAGAATTACATGAAAGAAGTTGAAGCTGTAAGTGTGCCCGTGTATTTGAGCTGAGAATAGAGTACAGACCTGTCAAGTGTCAGGCCAACCCCTTCATGACTTTCTTTTCTCAGGGAAACCCATTAGGTGGTAATCCACCCAGCTCTCCTGCAGTAGGGAGATGAATTCAGCATGCCCCCCCCCCATTCCCCCAAATTCAGTACATGATCTTTCCTGGCATTATTGGTCATTTGCATCTAATAAAAAGTAGATCAATTAAATCCTCAGGCATTCCATCAAGAGTCCTTTTCTGTGAACATGCCCACACTTCCATGCCACACCTCCCCTCATATGCGAAGACAGCTAGGCTTTGTTCTTGGGTCTGTCTCCATTTCAAATCTGGGACTGTGAAGCCACATTAGTCTAGGAGCATACTTGAAAAAAACAAAGCCCATGGGCTACTTCAGGAATGGAACATATAGGTGTGTTTACTGTGCTGGTTAGTGTCTGTAGATTACTATCTCGGTGGGTGTTTCTCCCAAAATGGGGTTGCTCACCTTGTGTGACATCATCAAGATGATGGCTGCATCAAAATGAATAAACCGTTGTATCTCAAAAAGTTCTTGGCTGATTTTTAAATTTTCTAAACACCATTTGAATGACAACATAATTATCTAAAATAAATGTTCTAATAATTTTTTTCTGACTATTAGTTATCTTGTAATAACCGAGAGAAAAATAAATTCCTAATTTTTTAAATGCAAAAGTAAATACACATACATTCAGCATCAGTAAACAAAAAATCAGTGTCCGTTAGCATATGCAAGATAATATAATGTGCAAAAGAAATTCCTAATTTTTTGTTTTTATGCAAAAGTAAAAACACACAAGTTACACATTCATCATCAATGTCCATTAGTCTGTACAAGATAATATAATGTGTTGTACTTCGAAGTAGATCACGCCAAATAACCCACTGGTGCTGACAACAGATGAAACATGAAACACTTCAGACCTTTCAAACCTACACACAGTAGAGGACCTGGTGTGGATTTTTGCAAAAAACATACATGAGACAACAATCGACATTCCAGTGATGTTCAAAGCCACATGTAGTGTGCATCATGATGACATGGGCCTAAATTATGGTGATGGTAGAGATGTAAGCATGGATGATGCTGCTGATATGGGTCAACATACAGCAGGAAGAGAATGGCATGGTAGTGGTGTGCCCACGTGCCTGCTGTCATTCTCATCGTAACCAAGCCAAGTACGTGCACTTGAGACCTCGTATCTTCATGAATGCTAGACCCCTTGTCTCTCCCCTTCCTATGTCTCTCCCCCAGCTCCTGTCTCTCAGATTGTAAGCCCTAGGGGCAGGGACCGTGTCTATTTTATTACTTTGTAAAGTGCCAGGTACACTGCTGGTGCTATATAAATGTTTGTTAATAATAAT
>QEPC01010618.1:279043-331232 GCA_003113815.1 Sphenodon punctatus | reverse complement strand
CCCCCCCCCCCCCCCAAGCAATGCAAAGGCAGCAAAAGTCCCGCGCAAATTCTCTAGGAAGGGCAAGCGGCCACTAGGGGGCGGCCTGAATAGGCTCCTTAGTTCTCCTGGCCACTCTGCTGAGGAGAGGGGGGGGGAAATCCCACTCCAAGAGGCCTAGGGAGCAGGCCCTCACTGAACTGGGCTCAGGAGTGGGAAGACATGGAGGAACCCGGGGCGCTGGACCTCCAAGACCCCATGGATAAAGAAAGACAGTTCCCTTTACCATACAGAGTCGAATTCATGAATCAGGTTGCCAAGACACTGCAGCTGGTTGAGAAGCCCCCGAAGGAGGCCTCGTCAGACTCCCAAGGGGAGGAAGAACGGGAATATATCCCTTCTGTCCGTGGCAAGGAAATGGGGGTGCCATTGGACAAGGCTTTTGAGAAATTGATTCAGGAGGAGTGGAAGTAGCCTAAGAAAAATAAAAGGATGAATCTGCTCTCTGTTCTCTCTCCAGGAAAAAGGAGCCACTCCTAAAAAAAAATAAAAAAATAAAAAATCCCAAGGTGGACGCGGCAGCGGTATCACTGGCCAAGCAGACAGTGTTCCCTACAGAGGGGGATTGTTACCCCAAAGATGCCACGGATAGGGGAGTAGAATCTGCCCTACGCAAGGGCCTGGATTACTCGGCCACCTCAATGAGGATCAGCGTGATCTCCCCCTATGTGGCGAGAGCCTTGCTGGCGTGGACTCAGGAGGCTCAGTCCCTCTCGATCTCTGACAGGAGGGCTCAGCTTCTCTCGGCCCACGTTAATCTAGCCACAGCCTTTCTGGCAGACTCCACTATGGATTCAATGGTCTGGTCTGCCAGAGCAGTAGCGTCATCCGTCTCGGCTAGGCGTAAATTATGGCTCAGATCATGGCAAGGGGACTCCACGGCTAAGAATTTTCTCTCACGGCTCCCTATAAGGGTTTCAAGCTGTTTGGCGTCTGTTTGGACTATGTCCTGGCGGACGCCAATGACAAAATGAAACAAAAGAACCAGCAGCAGATGGGGGTAAAAAAGAATCTTTTTCGTTTCCCCTCGTATAGGCCCAGAGGAGGCTATGGTTCTGGATACGGAATGTTCAGGGGGCAGGGGTCAAGTAAATACGACCAGTTTAGCAGTTTCTACCCTTGCCGGGGAGGCAGAGGCCAGGGACCCAGACAGGACAAACACCCCCCAAAGGATTTCCCCAGGCCCAGAGAAAGACGGACGCATGACTACTCAGGTCCGCCGGAAGTGGGAGGCAGGCTTCAGTGTTTCTCAGCTGGCTGGGCAGAATCCGTTTCAGATGTCTGGGTCCTAACCTGCATCAGTCAGGGATACGCCATAGAACTAAAGGGCACACCAAAGCACGGTTTCATTCCCTCTCCGAGATCATCAGACCAGCGGAAGTACTCAGCAATACTGGAGGAGATCCAGAGACTCGAGGAAATCAGAGCCATAGAACTAGTACCCCCAGAACAATGGGGACTTGGACTATACTCAATTCTTTTTTTAGTGCCCAAGAAATCGGGCGTGTGGAGGGCAGTACTGGATCTCAAAACTCTGAACAAGGTAGTAAGGTACCAACGTTTCAAGATGGACGTAGTCTCCTCAATTTGTCAAGCCATCAGGCCTCTCTGCAGCCCCGAGGACGTTTACCAAGATTCTGGTTCCACTGGTGACAAACCTCAGGAAAGAAGGGGTGCACATTTATCCTTACCTGGACGATCTACTCATCTGGGCCCAGTCGAGAGAAAAGGTTCTGACCGACCCGAACAGAATGATGGAGTATTTCTGAACCCATGGCTTCCTGATCAACGAGGAGAAGAGTCACCTAGTGCCGACACGCAGACTGGAACACCTGGGGGTACTAATAGATAGATACTACCTTAGGCGCCGCGTATATTCCACCAGCCAGACAGCAGTGCATCAGGTCAGTGATTTGCCAACTGAAGCATCAAACCTGAGCAAGACTAAAGCACCTAGCAAAGCTTCTTGGGCTCTTGGTCTCGTGCACCAGGCAAGTTCAATGGGCTCGTTTCCATCTCTGACCATTGCTGCAGCTGCTGAGACCTTTGCAAGCAGATCTCATGAGAGGTCTCAATCCATGGGTAAGGATACCAAAATGTTTTCAAAGATCAATGTCTTGGTGGTTAGAAGCAGCGGCATTCGAGCCAGGCATGCCACTGTCGGAGCCAACACGCACAGTCCTCACGATGGACGCCAGCCTGTTGGGATGGGGTACGCAGATGGGACCCACCTCGGTGCTATGGTCCGCAACAGACCGCACCCAGAACATCAATGTCCTCGAGCTCAGGGCAGTTCGGCTGGCACTGCTGCAGTTAGCCCATGTAGTAGGTGAGTCGCACGTCCTGATCTACACGGACAACATATCCGTGAAGGCCTACATCAACCACCGGGGGTATCCAGAGCTCCGAATCTTCAACGCAAAGCAACGAGACTCTTTGCTTGGGCGCAACACAATCTGAAATCAATAAAGGCCCTACACGTAATGGGGACGGAGAATGTACAGGCAGACTGGTTGAGTCGACAAACATTGGATCCCCACGAATGGCAGTTGCACCCGGACGTCTTCAGATCACTTGTGAGTCGCTATGGGCAGCCAGTGATGGACCTGTTTGCGAGCAGAGCCAACAGGCAAGTAGAAGCTACATGGCAAGAACGGCAGAGGAAGCAGCGGAAGCAGTCTATGCGCTCAACCAGGAGTGGCCACAGGGCCTTTTATATGCATTTCCTCCTATCCCACTGATAACCAGGGCCGTTGCCAAGATCATCTGGGAGCAAGTGCTGGTGATCCTGGTGACCAAGGTGCCCCTGGTTCACAGACTTAGTGGAGCTGAGTCGGGACCAGCCCGTACAGCTCCCGTTGAGGCCGGATTTACTAACCCAGGGGCCACTGTGATGCAGCAACATCGGCATATTAAAACTGACAGCATGGCTCTTGAGCGCGCAGCCTTGAGGGCTCAGGGTTATTCAGAGGCAGTCCTAGCCACCCTACAACAAGCCAGACGTCCAGCCACCAAGAAAGCCTACTCCTCCACATGGAAGACTTTTGCGGGGTGGGCAGACCATAAGGGAATAGACCCGGCTCAAGCAGGGGTTCAGACTATCCTACAATTCCTCCAAGATGGTTTGGAGAAAGGCCTTAGACTGAACCTTAGGCTCACCAAGCAGCAGTCATTGCGGCGGTCTTACAGTCAGTCTCATGCAGGCAGGAGGTTGTTTCCCCATAGGCATATTAGACAGTTTCTACGAGCAGCTCGTAACATCTGCCCCCCAGTCTCCCACAAGTGTCCCTCGTGGAGTCTTAGTTTGGTCTAGGGCTCCGTTTGAGCCACTCCCGCATGTTTCTCTGTACATGCTGACCATTAAGGTGGTATTCCTGGTGGCAGTAACTTAGGCCCGCAGGGTTTCGGAACTGGGGCCTCTGTCTATGGAGGACAACTATTGCTCCTTTAAGAGCCAGTCAGTGACACTTAGAGTAGATGAGGCCTTCATTCCAAAGATGAAACTCGTCTTTTCATAGGAATCAGGAATTAGTTCTTCCGTCCTTTTGCCCAAAGCCCTCTCATCCCAGGGAGAAGGTGTGGCACACTCTGGATGTGAGACGGGCTCTAAAAATCTATCTGAAGAGGACTCAAGAGTTGAGAACCACCTCAGCATTATTTATTAACATCAGGCCTAGTTATGGGGGTCGGAAGGCTTCAAAGGCATTGATTTCTAAGTGGGTTAAACAATGCATTGTGGAGGCTTACAGGGCAAAGAATAAGGTCCCTCTTTACAGATCTGGGTGCACTCAGTTAGAAGCGCGGCCACTTCTTACACCTTTCAGTCAAGGGTGTCTTATGACGAAATTTGCAGGGCAGCGACTTGGTCATCCCTGTACACTTCGTTAAGCACTACAAGCTAGATTTGTTTAGGTCCGCTGAGGCGGCGTTTGGCAGGAGGGTCTTGCAGGCAGTTCTGGAGGCTCCCAGGGCTGTTTGCTCCCACCCATAGTTTTCTTTATTGGGGCTTGGGTACATCCCGTGCGGAGCACTGACAGGAGACAGGAGAAACAAAAATTGGTCACCTACCTCGGTGAATTTTTCTATTCTGCCGTACTGTCAGTGCTCCGACCCTCCCTGTCAAATAGCACTATCAATAGGGTTGTGGGGGCATTTAGGGATGCCCAGTTGTTATACAGCATTGGTTAGGCGATGCTGATAAAATCGGGGTACAATGTTTTTACCATTTTGGATGGTAGAAGGCCCGGGTATTTACGGCCGGGTTATGACGATGTAAAACTGTGTGTATTTGTTTAACAGTATAAATGGTCAAGCGGGAGGGTTGCGGTATATGTTGCTCTGTTGTGTATAGTCCTGGGCTTATGTTCTGATTTTATTAGGTGTTTAATTCTCTTTTTTTCTTTTCTTTATTCCTATTATTCTTATTTTGGCGGTGATTAAATGTTGTATGTGGTGATATAATGCCAATGACTATTAGTCACGGCTAATAAAGTATTATTATTATTATTATTATTATTATTATTATTATTATTATAATAATATACAGCATTGGTTACGGTGAGGTTCTCGTTGAAGTTTAGGAGTTTTTACATAGTCAACTCCTAGGAAACCCCAGGAGGGGGTGTTTCAGCAAGGTGGAGACGAGCCTTGCTTTGGTTACAGACTGAGGAAGGGCAGCTCCACGCACGCACAGGAACCTTTTCTTCTTCTGCCTCCTATTGGCCATCCATAGAGCTACCCGTGCGGCACACTGACAGTACGACAGAATAGAAACAAATTCACCGAGGCAGGTGACCAATTTTTGTTTCTAAGGCTGTTGCTGGACCAGATTCTAAAGAAGTTGTTACTATGGTAGGCCTGTATAGACTAGTAACACAACTAGCAATGACCTGACATGAGTGCTCCGAGAATTGGATCTTGCGCACAGGTGAATTGCATACCGTAATAGCAATGCTCCATGCTATAGGCACATACATCGAGCGTTCAGGAATTGATTCAGTCTGGAGTGAGTTGTATGATGACAAGGTCAGTCGCCAGTTATTAGGAGGCAAGAATTTGAGAAGAGCAATTGAAGATCATACAGTAACAGTCTTTACTGTTTGTCTACACTCTTTATGTGCTACAATGACGTGTTTCTGAAACAATATGTTGACATAATGAAATCTGTGAAGTTGAGATGTAGAAACTGAGAACAACTTTGGGTGAGAACAATAGTGCAAAAATTAAACTGGCTCATCGTTAGATAGTTACCAAACTACAAGACTGCCAGGTCTTAGACCAGATGGCAGCATTTGACGAAGCAGAATCACAGTCCCAAGCCTACATTCAAATTGGCTCAACGCAGTATATATTCATGGTGCAAACTATGATGCTGTTCATTCGATCTGTGTATATGGGCAATTGACTGTTGCACCTAGCAGCATTGGAAAATGTTGTGATTTATTTGCACTAGATCACAAGTATGCAAGTATGGTCCTTTTTACATGAGTAGTGGTGGGTGTGGGGATGGGTGTGCTGCCAAGGTGGGTTGTCTGCCCGTTCCCACGGGCAGCACCCACCTCCACCCATGGAGTCTCCTCCTGTTTGCCAGATGGCTCCGTGGGTGGGTGCTGGGTGGAAGTGGGTGTTACGTGGGAGCGCACAGTCCCCCACTCACCGCCCGTGCTGTTCAGACGGACACCCCCACCTCCCACTCACCACCACAGCATTTACATGGATGCTCCCCCCACCGCGCACACATACAGTGGGGGGGAGGGGCATCCGTGTAAAAATGGTCTGACAGCCTGGTACCATGCCAACATAAAGTCACTGAAGCAAACTGATCCCACAATATGGGAACAGTTCATGAAAGGAAATTGGGTGGTTAACAAAACCTCTGTTCCATGTTGTGCTCTGGGATCTGATGAACCCATATAACATAAGAACAGAGCAATGAAGGTTTTAGGAGGCTTAGGCAACATCACCCAAAAGAAGCATACTCTGGCGTATTTCTTCTTAACCGCACCTGAATTAGCACGCATCACCAAAGAAACAAAGGACATGGTTGGGCTTTCAGACTACCCTTTCACAAAGCATCACCAGTTTACGACTGCAGTAATGCAGAGGCAAGACAAGGATGCTTCTGCTATTTACCGTTTATTCATGACAACCACCAATCCAATGACTTATGATGGCAGTGATCTTGTCAATATTGTCTCAGAGACTGTCCTCCCACAGAATACAGCAACTGATGTTTGCAGACTAGCCACAATTGGTGCAGACAGGTACGTCAACTTCGTTATGGAGCATATAATGGAAGGCACTGTAAATCTTGTGGCACCACAATGGAAGCTTAAACTGAATCTCCACAAATCATTCCAGAAAAGAGTACATACAAAGGTCAAGGATGTCATCCTCGAATTGAAGGCAGACGTCGCGTTGTTCACACATCTCCTAATTTGTATCTAAATCTTGCACAGAATTGAATCTGAAAGAGTTAAGTACATACGAGTTCTCTGTTCTTCCACAATCTATGTTTGCTATGGATGGCACATTGCTACTGTTCTGATAAAAGTAAGCTAATGAAGATCTTGGAAGAATGTACGGAAGCATAGCAGCTGAAACCATCAGGGACCAAAGCATTGCTATACATGGAACCGAAAGTAACTCAGGCATCGTTCAATCTTTCATTCACCTACAGTGTTCGCTGCTGCTGTTGTCGATGGTATGGCTGAGGTCCAATTCCTCGATAAACAGGTGCACGTAAAAACATGCATTGACCTTCATGTAGATTTCAACAAATGACTTCATGCTAAATATTCCTCCTACGATGAGGTCCACCTTGTGTTCAGCACATACATCCCAAACTCACTGAAGTTTTTCCCTTGGGAGAAATGACTAGGTGCAACAAGATCTATTCAGTATAGAATATCTGACGCAACAAACATCGCAAATATGTCCATGAAGGCATTGCTGTCTCATCTTCAAACTAAAGAACTATCAGCGTACTTGGCTCAGAAGACTTTACAGCAAGCAAACACTACAGGCAAGCGCACGGTCGTAGCATGGCGCAATTAAACAAAATCATCGCACGACGTTAATGTTGACTTACTACAAAGCAGTCACAAGGAGGCAGACACGAAATTGATCCTACATTTCCTCAATGCTGCTGCCCGAGGTGCAACAAAATTGCACGTATTCTCTCCAGACACTGATGTATTTGTTCTGGCCTTGCAATGCTTTTCCTCCCGCCCAGTTGACGCCATGTTTGCTACAGGTTCTGGAAGGAGGAAATGAATGATACAGCTTAATAGCCTATGTAACTCTCTAGGTATCAAGGTTATTGCTGCTCTACCTGGCTTCCACACACTGTTGGGGTGTGATGTGATGGGAACACTAGCTAGAAAGGAAAAAGCTTCATACTGGAAGGCCTTTAAGACCGCAGATGATATTCTCTCAGCCTTGTTGTGTCTTGAAGTGCAGAAACCCTAACGGACGATACCTTACTGTCGATTGAATGGTTCATCTGCAAAGCGTGTTTCCCTCACAAAGATATGTTCAATTGGAAAACTGAGGTTTTCCACAAAGGATATGCAAGGTGAGAATTTGCACCCACAAGAGCATCACTACTACCTTCTATCCTGCAAGCACATTATCAGGCAATGGAGTGGCACCGTGCAAACATGCCCATCCAGACCTACAACCGACTTTGGGTGGGAGCTCAAAGGACAACAGCTTGTGCCTTGATGTGCACTCTCCTTTGTGTTCCAGAAGCCATTCTAGAGCTAATCGGGTGCTCCTGTGCAAAAGGACAAAACACACCGCCTTGCAAATGCCGTGCTCATGCTTTTGTCCTGCATGGAAGTGTGTGCGTGTTGGGGAGACGAGGACAAGTGTGACGATGCCAAGTTAACAGCAACAGACAGTGACAATGATGGCGATCTACTTTGAAGTACAACACATTAATTCTCTTGTATAGGCTAATGGATACTGATATTTTGTTTATTGATGCTGAATGTGTGTTTACTTTCACATAAAAAATTTAGGAATTTCTTTTTCTCGTGGTTATTACAATATTCATGGAAAATGGATAGAGCATTTATTTTAGGTAATTCTGCTGTCTTTCAAATGATGTTTAGAAAATTAAAATTGGCCAAGAACTTTTGGGGGAGATAACGATTTATTCATTTTGGTGCAACCGCCATCTTGATGACATCACACAAAGTGAATGACGCCATTTTTGGAGAAACATCCACCGAGGAAGTAATCTACAGACACAGTAAACCCACCCAACACAGTAAACGCACCCATATGTTCCCTTTCTGAAGTAGCCCATGGGATGGAATATGCTTCTGGACTACATAGTTTAATTTGGAGTGGGAATAACCTCTGGTCAGAGCTGCTTGTGTACTGAACAGAGGCAGGGGGAAAGCTGCTGATTTGCAATCCAGCCAAGCTTTTCTGTCGTCCACAGCTTTGCAAAGCGTAAAAGGCACCTTACGAATATCTGGCCAGGTGGGAGGCCAGTTTTTCTGGTTTCTTTTTGAAACTAAGAAACTTTCTGGAGTGCACTCTTTAATCACAGAGTTTCTTTGAAGGCAGTTGGGTTTTCTTGGGGGGAGGGGAATATTTTTTGAAGGAGATAGTGGCTCAAATGTAGCACATCCTAGTTGTTGAGAAGCATGTCCTATTTCCTTCGAACTCAGTGTTTTTCAACAAGAAAAACATAACACTCTACAATGGGTCTTACGATGGATTTAAAACCATAGGTTGGGGTTTTCCCTGGTGTCTAATTCCCTTGGACTCTGTGGGGCCAATCGAAGGGACGCTAATGCACACAGCTCATGTCACGCACAGTGTAATGCACATGCAGTTTGCTCAGATGGGGTGTGTGTGTGTTGCACGCACTCTGTGTACATGTGGTTTGTGCACACACAGCATGCGGACCTTTGCAGCAAGGGGGATGATAAATCTATCTCAAAATGATGGGTAAAGCTTTGCGACACTACTAAAGTGTCTAGGTCATTTCTGAAAATTTTACACAATAGCATAGCTATTTTGGTCTCTGCATGACATAGCTGAGCAGACATGTATCTTTATGTCTTAGTGACTCCTCAGCAGGGTGTGCATGCATGCACAAACTCTAATGTTTCCACTTCACTTTTATTTTCAGTTGAGGCAGCTCTTATCTGAATCCCAAGAACAGCTGGATACAGCGAAAACAGAAGTACAAAACCAGAGCAAGGAACTGATGCTGGTAATGGCTGGATAGTAATAGAATTGCTGGGTAGTATTTAATCCCACTCTTTCTTTCAAATAAGCAAATAGAATAGTACTAAGCTCTTGGTGGACCTTAATAAATATCAGCTGCTTACGAAACTCAAGATTTTAAATTCTACATCCACTTCTGACCATTCTTGTCCCACTGTTCTGCACTTTCCAGGCAAATGGTCAGAAGAGGAATTCTTATGTGGACGCAATCTGTAAAGTTGCTTAGTGTGGGAGATGGGAATTCACCCAAAAAAGAGCCTTGTTGAGCAGTTGTAATTAAAGTGATACGGGTAGGTAGGGCGAATCAGTGCGGTGTTGACTCACCATGGCATCTGCCCTCTGGGGTCTAGTTGCATTTTGTTTCTCAATAGCAAAATTCTCTCATGCTTTATAAACATGTAAGTTACTTGAATCATTGAGCAAGTGGGCAGAAATCCATAGCATTGAGAAAACTGGCTGCTAGTTAGTATTTTTTTTTTTAATTTGCTTTTTAAAAAAGCAAAACTGTTTCAAGTATTTAAGTTCTCATTAGGTATGGGTTTTCTGCCCCCTCCGAGCAACATTCTAAAAGCAAATAAAGACCAATTATCTTCACTTGAAACCTAATTTCTACCCAGCACGCTCCGATACTAATTGGGCTGGGAAGAGCAGCTGGTATTTTGTTAGTTTGAACATAAATATGTGCCTGCCTCAATAGCAGCTGGCCGTGCTGTTGTGATGGGAAGCTGCTGTTTATAATGGAAACAGTGACACGACTTCATGTTATTTTTAACTTAAATACAGAAACAGGCCCATCTTCCTGGTCAGCCTTGATCTCCGAGCTATGTAGACATGGCTGTAACTCAGCGAAGAACAACGATTCCCAAACCTCTTGCTTGTGAGATTCCATTCTGCGACTTAAATATGACCCCAGACAACAACCAAGATCTTCCGAGTATCTCCAATCTCAGTTGGGCCTGCAGCTCCATCTGCAGATGGTGGGATCCTGATTCACAGTTTGAGAATCTCGGTTCTAGGGAGTGTGTGTGGTCGCCGTGTTGGTCCCAAGTGACAGAGAGGAAAACAGAGTGGTTCGAATGATGTTTTATTGGACCAACTAAAAGATATCCTTCAAACCATTTTGTCTCAATCTCTGTTCTAGAAACACCATTGTTGTCTCGTGTAACAAACTGGCGTTTCAGCCCTCCCTCAATCCCCTGCCCCTCACTAATAAAAGGGCAGTGTTCCATAGTATTATATGAGGACCAATGCTGCTCGGCCTTGAACGCGGACCCCTATAGACCAGGCCTTTTGTTTCCTAGGAATCTGAGAGTGGAAGGGGATCTGCCCATGGGGATTACAGGATCGGGTGCTCTATTGGTAACATGTGCTGCTTCCATTTTTGTATCCGTGGCCTTGCCTTGAGATACTGGTTAAAATGCCAAGCTCCATTGATATTGACAGAGTTGTAATTGTTGGGCTGACAGTGAGTTCTAGTCAGCAAAATTTGGGGAAATAAAAGGATCTTTCCTCCCCTCCCCACAAAGATGTAGATGGCACACAAAAAACACCCTATCTGAATCTACTTTTTTGCCAGTTTCAAATCCCTCTAGTATTTAGATTTTTACAGAACTACTATGGTAGCAATGAATAGCAATTTGTACCTCTGATCCACCTGAAATTGTTCAGGAAGCAAAATACATTTGTGGGCAAACATGGTCTTCCTATGCTGTTAACTGGAGTCCAATGGAAAATGTTTGTATGCGCCTTGACAGCCATTTTGAGTGAGGCTGACTGATGGTCCCTGTTTCAGGTCAGGCAGCAGCTGAGTGAGATGAGGAGCCATGTACATGATGGAGAAGTAGTTGGGTCACAGGCTGACCCAAGCAACCAAGAGCCCCTCGAGGTTAGGGTGGTGAGACAATTGTACACAAAGACCCTGACTAACTCTCCCTTGTCCTGTCTGTAGTTGCATGATTGTTGTACACGGGTTCCCTGATAACTCTAAGTCCGTGTTTTGTCTTGCTGTTCCTCTTAAAATAGCGTTATAACTAGGAGTCTGGGGAACGGAAAGGCAGAAGTTACATGCTTAATAATCTCATCATTGCCCATCCCTCTGGGCGTCTATTGATACAGCCTTCCCATTATTGATTAGCTTGGGAGCATGCTGTTGTGCTAAGGAGATGCAAGCCCTCTACTGCATGGATAACGCAGATAAAGAAAACATTGTTTCAACTTGGGGTGCAAATATGAATGAACTTGATCAAGGTATCACAAATTGTCCCTGGCAGAGCACAGCATTGATTTCTGATCTCCTGAGTTGCAGGACCGTGCCTGTCTAGCCTTGCTAGATGTGTGCATGGGTCCTCGATTATGCCTTGCGTTTGCTTCTTTATCCAACTTGGATGACGACAGGCTGAAATGACCCAGCAGCCCAATAGCAGCACGATGGGCTCTGCCGATCATGTGGTTGGCGTGCTGGACTACTGCAGAAGTGGCTCGTTCAGTCCTTCCTCTTAGGGACGCCAGAACATTGTGATCCCTACCTGCTGTTTTGAGCAGCACTAATCTGCTCCATGGGGTACTGTGCCTGGCTTGACTTGAGGGGAGGCACCCTTAGCATGTGGGGCACTGGAGAGTGGAGAGTACTAGGCTCAGAGGGCTCTGGGCTCCAGGTTAGAATTTGTGTAAAGGAGAAAAGCCTGAAATCTGTGTCCCTGCTATCTTGTGTTGGGCTAAAGCCCTTCAATAGAACTGTTCATGTTTAACGTTTCTGTCTCCAGTAGCTTACTCACATCTCAAGCTGCGTTCCGTTTCTTTTAACCCTCTTAATTCTGGAGTTTCCCCCAAGGCACTGGGGTGGGGTGGTGAGAGGGAACTGCTGCACGGTTTCAGCAGGCTTCATGCTGTATTCCCAGGCTTTGCCTGGAGCTTCTGCCAGAGTTCCTGGATTTCCTTGGTTCTGTGTTGCCTTGGGAATGTGGTCCAGTATGTGTTACAAAAGGGAGGGGAAGTTTGGGAACTTAAAACTCCGCTGTCTCTGCTGAATCTGGATAAGTGGGCTGTGGGGGAAGTAGAGGGAACTCCAGAATGACAGCTGCCCTTCAGGCTTTGGTGAAAGATGTGGGATTTGTCTCTGGTTAGTGGCAGCGTGAAGCAGGTCTCCCGGGAATCTCTGTGCTATTGACAAGTAACTCATTTTGGTTTCTCTGCAGTTGAAAACGCAGCTGGAGCAGACCGGAGCAAACCTGGAAAGTGAGCATGCGCTGAGGCAGAAGCTAGTGGCAGAGTTTGAAGAAGTAAGTTCACACCCTGCAGTGTGGCTGCTTGTTATGAGCTGGGCTCTCGGATAAACGAAGTCGCACTCGCGTTGAAAATGTCCCCACGGGGTCGTCTAGTCTTAACCCCCTGCTTGGATGCAGGCTGACTCCATCACGCCGCCAGACGCCTTGTGCGCGTGTGTGTGGAAATCTCTAGTGACCTCCCCGTACAGCTTGTTTGTTTGCCACACAGCGCTCTCTTTGGAAGTATTTTCTGATATTTAACTGAAACCTACCTACCTTGTAACTTGAGCCCATTATTTCTAGTCCCGCCCTCTGAAAAATAGTTCCTTGCTGCCTCCTTTGGCTTCGACCAGCTGTTGCCAGGTTGGACAGTTTCCCTTTCTTGTGAAGACTGAGGCAAAGTAAGAATTGAGAAATTCTGCATTCTCTTTCCTGCTATTATTTCACCATCTTCACTGAGCCATGGACCTACCATTTCCTTATTCTTCCTCTTCTGACGTACTTTAAAAAGCCGCCGTTTTGTTGTTTTTAGCATCTCTTCCTAGTACCGTCGCTTTCCTGACACCATCACTACAAGTTTGGTCTACATGTCTATGTGCGTCCTGCGTAACGTGTCCCTCCTTCCATTTCTTACAGGTTTCCCTTTTGATTCTTGGCTCATTGGTAAGCTCCTTGTGGAGCCACATTTTGTGGGGTGGGTGGGTAGTGTTGCCCATTTTTCTTTTTAATTGAAGTAGTTCTATAATTGTGCCTTTAGATTCTCTCTCTTCAGTCTACTTTAGATGATCTAATCATGGGATTCCACCCATTATTTCTCTGATCTTAGTAAAATCGGCTTTCGTGAAGTCCAAGGTCTTTGTTATGCTGGGTTTCCCTGTGCTTTTCATTAGGATCATGAATTCTACTGTTATGTAGTCACGTCCCCTCCCTTCTCATCACTCACCAGTTCTTCCCTATTGGTTAGGACCAAGTTCAAGATAGTGAACATCCCCTCCCCGCCCAGTTCCTCCTTCAACCTTCTGGACAAGATCCCTGTTACCAATGCAATACAAGAATTTGTTGGACATTCTTTGCCTAGCGGAATTTGTTTTCCAGCAAATATCAGGATAGTTAAAGTCCCCCAGTACCACTAGTTCACGTCTTGAAGCCTCTGCAATCTGCTATAGGAAAGCCATGTCTGCTTCTTCTTTCTGGCCTGGTGGTCTGTATTAATCGCCAGCATAATATCCCATCTGTTGTTTTTCCTTTTATCCTTACCAGATATTCTTGTTGGAATTACCACTCGGCCCCATAGATTTCCATAGAAGTGGATATATTCTTGACCTATGACACTACTCCCCCCTCCCATTCTGTCCTGCTTATCCTTTCAGAACAAGCTATATCCTTTGGTTTCTACATTCCAACGCAGTCATCCCACCAAGTCTCAGTGATGCCTCTTCAATCATAGTTACCCTCATGTGATACGATTTCAAGTTCCTCTTGCTTATTCCCTCTGCTTTGAGCATTAGTGTACAGACATTTCCAGTGCCTGTTTCAAGGTGGGAGGGACTGTGCTGTATGTGTGTGTTTCAAGAGGCGGGGAGGGACTGATCCCACCTTGCAGTCCAGAGCAGAAACTTGCAAAGAGCCCTTGGGGCCTGGACTGAGGTGCCCCCTCCCTTCCCCTGGCCCCCCAGGAGGAGGGGAGCAAAAAGAACACAGCCAGCACGTGCCAGTGGCAGCTACGCTTCTCACACGCAAAGGGGGGTGACAGCTCCTCTATGCTGCTGCCAGGCTCCCATGGCTGCTTGGCTCCACCCCAGCCCGAGTTCAGCCCCTCCATTGGGAAAAGAGCTCTCGGCAGCCACCACAAGTCACTGACGCTGACTGAAGTGAGGCGGGGGGAGAAGGGGAGTTTATAGAATTACCAGAGAAAGGGGCTGACCCGAAGCCCCACGGAGGCAGATCTGGGCACTGCTCACCTGGCCCTTAAATAAGCCTGCTTCCTTGGTTCAGCAGCTGGCAGGGAGCCAGGCGAGCAGCACTCGGGAGCTGCCTGCATGGGGCTTCAGGTCGACCCTTTCTCTGGTAGTTCTAGTCAGCTTCCCTCCTTCTTCCCCTACTAGACTAGAGGGGCTCATCCAAAGCCCCCCACACAGCTCCTGGGCGCTGCTCACCTGACTCCTTGGCAGCTGCTGAGCTGTGGCCGATTCCGGAACTTCTTTAAAAAATAAATAAATCCCCAACTGTCCAGGACACCAAGATGGCCTAGGAAACCCAGAACTGTCCCAGCCAAACCGGGATGTTTCGTCACCCTACTTACAAAAGGTGCCCAGTACCCTCCCCAGCTCCCCTGATTGGCTAGTGCCAGGTTGCTGGCAACGTTGGCAAAAGACGAGAATTTCTGTGTCTGTCATGGTGCTTCCTGAGGTGTTTCCAATGCCAATTGGCCCACAGGGATGTTGTTTTCACGTCCTGCTTTGCTGCCATTTCAAACTCGTAGCAGGGTTTTATCTCCCCAGGGGTGAGTGTGTGCAGGATCAAGGCCCCAAGTAGATTCACACCCGAGATGAGTCTCTCAGCAGTTTATTAGGCCAAGCAACAACCTCTGGCCAGTCACAATACATTCCCAACCGTCTGTAGAACAGGCCTTCGCCCAGCTGGGTAACAGGCCTTTGCTGGCGATCCACTCGCATCCCGGCGCTTCAGGCTTCTCAATTCGCTCCAGGTCTCCTTCCCTCAGGCAGTCCCTTGTGGCCTTCATTTATTAATATTGTTGACCTGAGGAAAAATACCGATCCTTTAAAACCTTTTTCCTATTGAAAAATGTCAGCAAAGGCCAAATGAGAATTTTATTTTTTTAAATGTTACAAATGCCATTGTTCTCTGAGGCCTTGCTTTGGGGAAGGCAGAGCCATTTTCTGTTGCAATACTAAAAATGGAGCACAAAAAATGAATTCTGTCTAAGCACTTCATTTCTGTCACTTGGCCATTTCCTTTAAGGGCTAAGAATCGAATGCCAACAGCCCGACTAGGCCCTTTCCTAAATATTTGTTGCCTTCCTGAAAGGATATTCCATTCTTAATATTGTTGTTGTAGCAAAGTCCAATAATAGCCATAGGCAGTTTGATACATGTTTAGGCCAAACTTTCAAAGGTGAATAATGACGTACTACTAGCCACACTTATTTATAGATTTATTTAGTGATTTGTATCCCGCTCCCTCCAGCCTTACGGGGTAGCTCGCAAGGCTTGGGGCGGAGATGGGCGATTAGGCAGAGTCTCCCTTGCTGCAGGGTTCTTTCTCTCTCTCACGTTCATTTGCCTCAAGAACTTTGTCATTTTCTCCTCCTCCCTGCACGCTGCCCCAATCAGCAGCCTGCTGGGGGCTATCTGGCGTCTTTCTCACTGCCCTGGTCTAGTAGGGAAAGCGTCCAGTATTGAACACCTTTTTTGAGAAGGTAGGTTTAACCAAAAATGTTGAGTTGGAAAACAAATGGGAAAGTTTTTTAATATAGTGTATAACCAACAGAGCCACAGTCTGCAAGGGATGGCCTCAACGGTGGGTTCCTCCCGGCCCCAGTAAAACAGGGGTGCTGCCTCAGTTTCCCATTCAGTGACTTCTAGGGTGCCCTTTATTCAGTGCAGAAGGTAAGGAACACTGAGGATGCAGAACACACCCTTGATAATCCCTGTCCAAGAGTTGCCCTAGCACCATGTGAAGTTTGTTTCACAGAAGGCCCAGTTTCTCCAAAGGAGAAAATTTATGGTGGCTGAGGGGGCTAAGTACTTTTACTGAGGGGGCTAACTCTCTTTTTAGGATATGTCCACTCACTGGACAACTGTGCACTTCTGTGCACACGTAATGATGAGTCCTTCACAAAATGGTCTGTTTGTATTGTGCCGTGAACATATGAGAATTAGGTTCATAGGCTGTGTGTTACGGGACCATAATTCTTTTAAGCAATGCTTGTTGTCTAGGAGGGGGTGGATTTTCCTAAAATATGAGGTCAGGTTTGATGACTAAACAAATCCAGCTTCCTCCTCAAATATACTCCTGGCTGAAAGTCCACATGACTCTGCAGTCTGGATGCCTGTGTTTTGAGCTTGTAAAGTGTTGGCCCCTGGAATCTGCAGTATAACAGTAAACTGGACTAATCCTTGCAATTCTTGAAACTCCAGGCTCAGAAGTCGGTGTATAGTTTGCAAGCCGAGCTTGAGAAGTTAAGAGCTGCTGGGAGCGGCGCCTCCTCTGAAAGCGAAGACGTTCTGCAGCTGAAGGTAATGCTGTCCAATACCATGTTGCTGCAGCTATTCACGAACACGCAAGAGACTGCAAAAGCTCCTCTCCGTGGGCTACGTTCTGACCCGAGGCCTTATGTGCTGCCGTGGGGGTGAGAGCAGCTGCCCCTTTCTTGAAGAGATGGTAGGGCACTCAGTGCTATGTGACCCTACGCTGTTGGGCAAGGTTATTCTTGGGGCTGTTCTGCCATAACGTGCAGAATGCAGCTGATAGAAAGCTATAGCTTCTTCCCAGAATTGAGTCCACTCGGTATTAGAGCTGAAATGAGTAGTACATTTATTCCCTGGAAGTAATTTCCAAATATTAAGGTAGCCTTTCGAGTACCCGACCCCCTACCTGTAATGGAAAGGCATACTCACCTGCCCGTTTTGGATTTAATATGTGGGGCAGGGAACTCAGGGGGTGTGTGTGAGAATAAATGCCCACTACATTTATAAGCCAGCTGTTAGAAAGGAACTTGTACAAGCAGAGGGCAGCCTAGAACCCTTGGCGCAGCTGTCCCAAAGCAGAGCAGCTAAGCCACCAGAAGGGCCCTTTCAGAGCACTAACTAAACTCTATCTAGGACCAATAGACAGTGCCCATCCTCATGACCATTGCTCTGGTAGCTCTCCTGGTAGAGCATTGGAAAGGAAGTAGAAAGGGTGGAGGTTCAAGCCTCCTTATAGGCAAATCACTTGACCAACAAATGGCAATTTGGGTAGCATGTATTCAAGTAGCCTTTGGGGAGGGTACTTATTTCAGCTCTATTCAGTATGTGACTTGCCAGTAAGGCACGTGCAAAGGGGAACACAATGACGATCTTGCTAATTCCGAGGTTCCTGCCTTTTGGCACAAGCACACCTGTGCTTTTTTATCAATCTACATCCCACCCATGGGAGTAATTAAAGCAGCAGACATGTCCCCCCCTCCAGTTTCCTACCCCTGCATCCTAGGGTTATGGGGGCAGGGTTTATGTGGGTCACCATCCCCCACAAATTGTAGCTCAAAGTTACACCTGTGGTCCCACTCCCCCATGCTTAACTGAATGCAACACTGACACCCTTTCTTGCATGTAATTGGAGACAAAATGATGTGGGTATTAGTTGGCCTAGAATCCTCTATTTTTAAGAACAAAAAAAGAAAGGTCAGTGAGAAAAAGCCCTAAATCTCTCCTCTCCCACCCCCTTGATTAAATAGCCAAATAGACTTTCTTCAGACTCTGAAACTGTCACACTCACACTCACACTCCTCCTCCTCCTCTATTCCTGGTGTGGAGCAAAGCACAGGTAAGGACAATCCCCAAGATAAAGCCAAACACGGTGGTATGGGTATTTGGGGAGGGGTAATGGCTCATAGCAGGAGCTCCTGAAGGTGATGGCCAGTGATCTATGGTGATGACCATTATCCATGAATGACAGCCTGACTTAATCCTTCTTTGTAGGAAAGACTTGAAAAGGAAAAGAAGCTGACAAAGGATTTGGGATGTGCAGCTACCAAACTAAAAGAGCTTTTGAAGGTTACCCAGGAGCAGCTGGCTAAAGAAAGAGAAACTGTGAGGAAGCTGCAGGGACAGCTTCAAGAAACGGTATTTCCCCTTATTCTCGCCAAACGACAAGATGACTTCTTTGTATCCCAGTAGTTCTGCAAGACCCCAGGGCCCTGTTGTGCTGGGTTCTGGACACGCCCAAAGAGCATGAGGCAGAGACACCCTGCCCTGGAGAGCTTATGATCTAAATCATAAGTTGGCCTTGGTTGATGACCTGCGTCATGAATTAGAGTGGGGCAGATCTTCTATTTTAATTTTGTTAGATCTGTCAGCTGCATTTGATACCGTTGACCATGAGATGTTGGTGGCTCGGCTGTGGGACTGGGCCGGGGTGGGCGGAATTGTTCTTGAATGGTTTCGCTTGTTCCTGGCCGCGAGAACTCAGCATGTGGTTCTCGGGGAACATACTTCATCTCCCCAGGACCTCCCGTGGGGAGTCCCGCAGGGTTCTATTCTGTCCCCCCTCCTGTTCAGCGTGTACATGCAGCCTTTGGGCGAGGTCGTGAGAGGGTTCGGTGTACGTTGTCATCAGTATGACGATGACACACAACTTTACCTCTCTTTCTGTAGACCCAGACCCTGCAGTTTCAGTGCTCACCCGGTGCTTGGCAGCTGTGGGGGACTGGATGAGGGCGAGCCATCTGAGGTTGAATCCCGACAAGACGGAGGTGGTGATGGTGGGTAGGGCTGGGGTGGTGGTGGCCCCCATCATCGATGGGGTCTGCCCCATGGCCACACAGGTCTGTAGCCTGGGGGTGCTCCTTGACTCACAGCTCCGCCTGGATCTCCAGGTTGAGGCTGTGGCGAAGGGAGCATTTTGCCAATTACATCTGGTACTACGGCTGCAGCCGCATGTTTCAGACTCGGATCTGGCCACCATCATCCATGCCTTTATCACCTCTAGACTAGACTACTGTAATGCACTCTACGTGGGGCTGCCCTTGGGGACGGTCCGGAGGCTGCAGCTGGTGCAGAATGCGGTGGCCTGTCTCTTAACGGAGACTGGTCGCTGCGAGCACATTACACCGGTGCTCTTTTCTCTGCACTGGCTGCCTATTATCTTGGGGCCCAATTCAAGGTGCTGGTAATGACCTACAAAGCCCTAAACGGCCTGGGCCCGGCTTACCTGCTGGCCCGCCTCAGGCCCCGGATTGCATTGCGGCCCCTGTGGTTGGCCACGGACGCCCGACTCAAAGTCCCTCAGGTTGCCCGGGTGGCGACGATGGGGAGAGCGTTCTTGGTGGCTGCTCCTAGACTGTGGAACTCCCTCCCAACAGAGGCCCGCCTGGCCCCAGACCTCCCCTCTTTCTGTAGAGAGTGTAAGACCTGACTGTTTCCCTTGCCAAAGGCCCGGCGCGACCGGTGGGTTGGGGAGGGGAATTCTGCCCTTTTAGTTCTTTTTATCCTTTTAAATGTGTTTAATGATATTTTATATGTTTTATTGATGTTCTGTAAGCTGCCCCGAGCTGCTCTTGAGCAGGAGGGGGCGGGGTATACAAATAGTTAAATAAACAAACAAGCCAGCCAAAGGATAGGAGAAAGGCAGAGTTAGCATCCCTGTTTTGCAGATGGGGAAGCTGAGACTTAGACAGTGGAGGACTGGAGTAGTACTCCAGACTGGAGTACTGGGCACAAAAAATTGGGGTCACATACAGACTGAAATCTGCATTTTAAGAGGCTTCGTTTTGCTTAAAGGAATATTGAAAATTCAGACTTCTAGTCCAATGATTTAAGGATTTCCTTGGCTTTTGGAGCAGAGCAGGACAAATGGCCCCAGGACAAATGGCCCCAAGACTGACCAATCTAGTTACTCATGAAGACAAGGATTAAAATGACTCCTCTTAGCATGTAAATGTGCTTATTGTATTGGGAGCAAAAATGAATCACGTAAAGTGCTCAAACCTAAGGCCCAACACAGCACCGTCTTGTATACCCTGCAAGTACCTACAAGGAATAAGCCTAGAAAGACGCATGGTGATTCAAGTAGCTGAGTGTGCATAATGGTATGTTGAACTCAATTTCATTGTGACTTGAGATTTCAGCCAATATTGGCATTCTGCCCCAGTTTTAATGGAATTGGAGTTTGAGGCAGGGGTGGCAAGTTCATTCACTGCAGAATGCCAACGTCTACATTTAATTATGGACTGGGATGTACATTTACAACTCCACAGTCCTCTTAGCTCCCACTGCTTTGACTGTCCAGAGAGGTTTGTGCTATAATTGGGGAAGAACTTAACTTTACGGTAAACTCATAGGCCGCTTGCACTTGGGAATTAATATCACGGCAGGGGGATCACATGAAGTTCTGCTTGTGTGCGCAGGGTTTTTGACATGATTAGCCCATATCTGCCGTGATTTCAGTGATGGGAGACAGGGCTAAAAATCCAGCCCTGTCTCTCGTCACTGAAAACACGGCAGATATGGGCTAATCATGTCAAAAGTACTGCACACATGAGCTGGACTTCATGTGATCCCCCTGCTGTTATTTCAGCTCACGGCAGTTCCCCTCCCTCCTGTTTTGTGTGCAAGTGGCCTTAGTCAGCAATGCTCAGTAAGAGAGCCCACACCCCCTCAAAGCCATTGCAACTCTTTCTAGGCTGTGTCTTCTGCGACAATGCCCACCTCCCCAGTAGTGCATCTGCTCTTTGGTTTTGCTATTGGATAATTTAACCTGCTAGCACTGAAGTGTTGTCATTGGGTGGTACCATTTGATGTTCCCATTAAACTAGCAGGGCAGGGGAGCTTGCATCTTGTTGGCTCGGTAAAGGTGCCAATCACTTGATTCTATGTACAGTGTTTTCCTTCCCATTCCAGGATTTAAATCTTTACTAAAACATTTTAAATGAATCGCTACAGTTGAGTAAATAAATACAACAGAGTAAAAGTGTGAAATCCGTACAAACTCTGAGTAGAGATATGTGAATAACATATAAAGTAAAAACGTACAAGAAATAATGATTACACAGGAAAGAACGTGTAAGCCCACGTTTAAACATGACACAATGCTCACGGTTTTAAATAATCTGCTTTTAGAAAACTTGTGCGGGTGACGTTTAGATGCGCCTCCGCCATTGGAAACAGCGGCTCATGCATTCTTTTTGAATCGAATTTGTAAAACCTCTATCGGGGTTTTACAAATCCAGTTCCAAAGAATGCACAATGAGCATTGTATCGCATCTATAAGCGCCCTAAGACTTTCGTGTGTGTGTGTGTGTGTGCGCGCGCATGTGTGTGATATAGTTTATTAGGCACTAGTTTTCCCCATGGCCATAATAAATAACAAAGTACAAAAACATACATCCTAAAACAGTTCAAATAATATTCAAGAGGTATTCCAATCCATTAATAATCCACAATTGTATTCAAAATACCAAATGCCAAATAATCTAATCATCTAAACTCAACATGCAAGATCAAGGTAAATTAAATGATTAAAAAACAAGCAAAAAACCAAAATGGCGGGGGGGGGGGGAAGAGGGTTATTTCGACAAGAAAGAAGAAGTTATTCGGCAAGAATATTCTCCTTCCTCGTCTTGTAGCCAGATGGAGGAATGTTATCGCATTCATCTCTGAGTCTGTTGTTGCATTTAAAAGTGATCTCATCATAGTTAATAAAGGGGTAAATTCTTTACTTCCCCATAAAGGCTCCATCCATGCCTACCTAATGCTAGTATACCAACGACAACGAAATAAAACACGGGAAAGATCCTCAACCTCTCGCAGAGGAGGTTTTGGAACCAACCTACTAACACGGCCGAATTAAATAATTGAAACTGGAGCAATGTAAAATTCCTTCGCAACTCTGGGTTAGTCACTTTATCCAGATATAATTCAAAATTATGGGTAAATTTATCGTGATGATACCACAGAGCCGCTTTCCATAAAGCAACTGCCGCCATGTCAGTTTGATTGGCAATATCTTTTGCTCTAGATGACAGAAATAATTTCATAGCGGCAGCGTTCTTTCCCCAAGGAGCAGAAATTGATAGGCCCAGGCCTTCCAGAGCAGTAATGACCCGGGATAGCCAAGAATAATATATTGGACCTTTGTGTTTGAGCTCTTCTATCAAACACTGGGTTACCAATGATTCCTTCCCCTGAATACAAAGTTTAATCCAATACCTCAATCTGGTGATAATGGCATGGCAAGAGATGGCAGTCATGCCCGTCTCTGCCCAAAGGATCGCTTCAGGAACTCCTTGAGGCACCCTCAATAAGCCTCTGAGGAATTTATTTTGAACAATCTCCAATGGGTCCAGGTCTGTCAATGGAATGATTTCAGCTCCAAAGGTCAGTAGCCCTAAAGACTTCCAGAATGGAGGACGTTTTGGCAGGCTTCAATTTAGCCTCCAGCCTGAGGATTCCCTTGTATATAGCTGTAGCTTTTAGTATTACCTGATTCCTGTGCCTCAACCAAAGGCCATTGCTACTAAAATTGACCCCAAGGTAAACAAAAGAGTTCACCTGGGGGAATTCACTACCGCCTACATTCCATTTCCGGGCTTGAGATGTTTTTTCCATCACCATGATCTGAGTCCTTTTGTAAACAACTGGCCAGGCTGAGAACAAATAGTTAGGTTTTGCGTAAGCTAGTTTGAAGACCAAGAAAGAAGTCTTCTGCAGAATGGATTCCCAAAGTTAGAAAAGAACCAGGGAACCAATTACCATTTCCCCATCTGTTCTATTTATTCAATCTGTCACCATTCTACCCTAATTGTGATGCACGTGGCCATGAATATTCTATCTCATTGGCTAGCTGCTTCTCACTTAGGACAATGTCCTCTTCCCCGTAACATTAAGACGGAGTTTATTGTTTCATTCAAGAGAGAGCCTATAATGGCCACGCATTGTTTTTATAGAGTCCAATAACCTGCTTTGCACTCTCTTGCAGGGGGAAGATGAGGATGGCTCAAAGGAAGGAACATCTGTCTGACAGATCCAAGTTCTAGACTTTACTATTCAACTTACCAAAATGCCTTACACATTCCTAAAATATATGCTCAACTTACTGTAGACAAAAAGACTTGCCATTAGCGACCCAAATGCCCTACTTGGAGATTGACAGGAACACTGCAGGCATCCACATCTGAAGGACTCCTCCTCCTGTTTTGTACAAACTGTGTTCCCTGGGGAAAGCCCTGACTGTGTCAGAAAGCAGACCCCCCCAGCCTTTGCCTTCTGTAGTAGCAGAACACCTGAATGTGTGACAAGGGAAGATTGTGTCTGTACATCACTCAGTGCAATTCCTTTATTTTATTTTTTTCTTTTGGAGTGCGAGAAAGCATGGAAGTAAGGTACACAACTACAATGGAGGGCAACTTCTGTCTGTTGTGGTAGGTGGCGGTTACCAAGTGTCCTTGTGAATTTCTGGATGTTAATGCAATTAAACCAGTGTTGTAGCTACAGTAGGAGTGGCCTGGTCTTATTTGTACAATCTGCAGCAAACCTATTCTTCCAAAAGATCATTACAACCATGATGCTAAATGCTCCTCTACAGACTGGGCTTGTGCGACAGAACTGAGATGGGCTGAGCAACTTTCCCAGAGTGAAGATTGGAATTTGAGCTGCTGTCTTCTCAAGGGCCTGGGCTATGATGTCTGCCACACCTGTACCTGGAGCTCTGCTTTCCTTGGCATTTCACTGGTGATGTGGGACAGAAGGGCAAAGTAATGTAACCGTATTCACTCTAACGTGATGCATGATAGGATGCTAATCCAGATACAAGCTGCTCTCACAGCCAGCGAGGAGACTTGCAGGAAGACGTTCAAAGTCCTAAATGGCAACTGGGGCTCAAACTCCTATTGCATTTTGGAGAGGGGTATATGACTGGCCTTTTTCCTTTGGAATTTTCCCCAACTCATGTGCTCTTAGTGGCTGTTAACTCCTGCTTAGTGGACACAGTCCTATCTTTTTAGTGGTTAAGTACATTGTGGGGATGCCAGCTCTGGGAAAAACTCCTTCCCCACCATGGCCTAGATATAATTTTTATTTGGGGGTGGGACGGAGAACGCGGAGACCCTTAACCAGCAAGCCTGCAGGAGGCAGAGAGATGGCATCTTACTGAAGACAAAGCTGTGAGTTGGCAGGAACTCTTCATAAAATAGCAAAGCATCCCTGCCTCTAAAAAGGTGGCTCAGTCTGAGCTCCCCTTCTGTTGGGAGTCTCTGGTAAAATTTCCATGGATGTATCTAGGAGTGCAATGGGAGCAGTTTGGCCATGGGGAATCTTTTATGCAGGGTTTTCACATAGCTTTTCTTTCAGGCATCTATCTCCTTGCCTAGATTTTGTTTTTATGTTAATTTTAAATTTGGGTTTGTTTTTTTAAACTCCTGTGGCCACAAGGATTTATTGGTATTTCCAAAAGCCACTTCCACCATCCATTCTGCAGCTGAAACCAGCTCAGTTAAGTCATTCTTCGCCCTACTGCGAGAGAAAATCAGTGGAGAGGAGACCCAATTACCAGACGCCAGGGTAGATTGACAGGAAAGGGCAAAGGAGGCGGAGGAATAGTGGCCTGTCTCGCCATGTGAGCACTTGCCTGGCTAGTGCCTGAAAGGAATTTATTGTAGGGTTGCTTTAGCAAAGGGCTGGGTGTGGGATGGAAGCAAATTCCCAGCCATTGCTTGTGGTAAACCAGCGGGCTAGCCTGCAGGGGGAGCAACATGCTTAGCCAAACTTTTACTTGGACAAAGTAAGTGTCATTTTGAACTGTAGTCGGTGAGATTATGCAAACTTCCACCCCACCCACAACGCCCTCCCTCAGGCTTGCAATAAACTCTGTCTAAAGTGAATAAGTGCAGGTTCAGTATATGTGGGGGGAGGCAGTGACTAGGGTGAGAATGGAGAGGAAAAAACGAGAGAGCGGGCTGTGGGGGGGAGAAAATGGATTAGTCATTTAGGGGTAAAAGACTGAGAGACAATAAGTAACGAAAAATACAGCTGGAGTAGTTTAGATGGGGGAGAGAATAGGAAACGCCATGGAGTTCACAGCAGTAACAATGGTCACGCAGACAGGGACATTAGCTAAGCTGCTGCTGCTGCTTCATTATAAATATGGGAGTTGGGAAGCCTGCTCCCCATCAGGTCAGTCAGAAACCGTGTACCTTTGGCTGAAGAAATCCAGAATCTAACCCTTCTTGCGGCTGCTGGGCCCTCCTGCGGTGTCGCTGTACAGGTATCTCTAGGGCCAGTCCCCTTTCCTTGGGAAAGGACCCCTCAATAAAATTATCCAGGTGGAAGCACCTTTGCATGAAATGTCATCCCTGGGGCAGCGATGGGGTAATGTCACTCTTGTACCCGGCGCAATCATGGCAGCATGAATTATTTGGAGGTTTTCTGGGGGAGCACAAGCCCAGCTCTTTGGGGGGGGGGGCAGGGCTTTGAGACCAGCATGCCCCCCTCAAGCTTTCTCAAGCACGGTCTTCAAAATTTGCCACTGCTCTTTTCTCTAACCCCTCCGACCTAGTAGGGATTTTTTTTTATTATTAAAGAAAATAAAATTACCTTGGAGAGATTTACCTTGAGCTTCCCTGCCTTGCCTCACAGCATGCCCCCTGATGCCAAAATGCAGAAGGCTGCAACTCTGAGGTACTGTACCATGGTGCAAGTTCCTAAGGGCTCCAGCCAATTGGGCCTGCGGGGCAGCTGCTTCAGATACTGATTGTTCACATGAATTTAGTGTGGGGTGAAACCAGAGTACGTGGATATCTCAGGATAATTTCCCTGCCTTCCTCGTCATCACATCACAGAGTGAATATCCTGGGCTCAGGCCTGGATCGGCTGCAGCTAGTGCTGGGGGAAGAGCTGCCCTTAGTAGTGCAGCCCCACAAGCTCGTTTGGTGTTTTTCCATGGAAGGCCCTTAGGCATCAGGCCTGTTCCCCACACCAGTTGCAACTGGAAAGCATCACAACTGCATAACCCCCTACAAGTAACTTTCAAATAAATCCACCCTTTTCTGTTATTGCTGCACGTCTTTGCCTGCGCAATTGGCATGTTTCCCAGCTAGCTGCGGTGTGCGTATTTGGCAGTTCTCATCACAGCAGCAGTCTGCATCAAGGACTCTTGTATACCATTCGAATAAGCCCTTTCTGCCTAAACGTGTTCACAGGCTCCCAGTTCTCCATCTCGACTCTTGTGTAGCTGTTCTGCATCCTGCAGGCTCTTGTTTCTTTAAAAGTGCTTTCTCAAACTGCTTAGGGTGATAAATATCGCCTCAAAAATCAATGGGGGAAAACCTGCCCCTGATCCTGGAAGAAGCGAGCCGGTATCATGCTGCATAGCACAGCAACAGGATTGGGCAGTAGTGGCAACATGATGTGTTTTGAAATGGGTCTGAGTGGGAGTTACCCCCTGCATCCCTTCCACAGATACCTGCCTTTGGTAATGTCGAACTTGTCCTGCCAATAAAGTATCATGAACTGAAATTGTGTCCCCTAGTTTTTAGGAGTTTACTGCTTGACAGCCTGGGAGCAGAGTGAAGTAGAAGCTATTAAGAGATTAGTTTTCTGCTGCCTTGGATGTCCAGTAAATGGAGGCTGGTGTTTGTCTAAAAACCGCATTCAGCCTGCAGTGTAGACCATCACACTTAAAATGTTCTTAACAGACAGATGGGTATGAGAGTCTTTGTCATAACAAAAATGTTTAATTCTGCTTAGATGAGCTTTACTAAAACCAAAACGTTTTGTTTGCACAAATAGAATGATTGCTTTGCAACATGTCCAAATTGAAACGTTTCAACACAACTTGGGGAAAGGTGTTTTTTTAAAACAAACAACTAAAACCAGGATGTGTTTTAAAATGAAATGTTTACATGGTCACATTCAAAACATCATAAAACAAACATTTTTGATGTATCCGCTAAAAACACACTGTGCAGAGTAGGCCTGGAATCCGCCAATGCCGACCCAGTGGTGAGAGCGCTGCGCTCGTCTGGTGTCTTGATGGGATAGCTGCAGCTAGTCCGGGTGTGTAGCTAGCCGACAGCAGAAAACTATCCCTAGGATCTCTGCTCCCCATATGGAGAAAAATGGCCCTGCTGCCAGACTACTTTGGTATTCTCTGGCTGGGACTGGTGGTTTTAGAAGAATGAATTGTAGGAAATGCTACTACTGCTCATGCAAGCCTGAGAGAGTGGAGGTCTTTGAACTATTCTGGACTAACTTATGTCTACGCAAATGTTCATAAATGTGTGCTGAAGTTGCAATTTGCCACCTTTTGACAGTGATACAGGCTAGCTCTCCACATGCCTTTTGCCACTGCACATTGAGCTGATGTTTTCAGTGAACTATGCACAACTCCATGAGCCTTTTTCTGAATGGCAACACTTAATTTAGAACCCCACGTGGCACAATGGATTATCTTTTCCTATGTGCATCACTTTTTGCACTTGGCAGATTAAATTCAACACTGTCATTTCATTGCCAGATGTCTGAGATTCTTGGTATTCTGCTTTGACTCAAGTCATTTTGTATCTGAAAACTTGGCTACTCATCAATGAATGATTAAGGTCATTAATGAATATTAGACAAACAAAAAACCTACGGTTTAAAAAACCAAGGCAGATTCACATCAAGCAAACTTTAACAAACCAGGGAATTGTATGTTAAGGCTCCCGCCTTAACTGGCACACCTTGTAAGCAGTGAAGTTGTTGTTGAGCCTTAACATACAATTTCCTGGTTTGTTAAAGTTTGCTTGATGTGAATCTGCCTTAACTAGGTTTTTTAACTGCAGGTTTGTGTTTGTCTAATTTATTTGGGGTTTTTTTACAACACGATCCAAATGCCTGAGTTTGATTTCAGGGAGTATAACAGTAGCAAGTGATTGTACTATATCTATGTTTTGGTTACATGATGTTTTCTAAAATAAGATGTATTTTCTGCAAAGATGGTCATGAAGACATTAATATATGTCATTACAAAAAAGGGTAGAGAACTTGTAGTAGTGGACAGCAAGTTATGTTTTACATACATATATATTAATGAGCTAGTTAGCTTCCTCCTTTAGGAGACTCCATGGTTCATACTGCAGTTAGGGACTCGTGTGCGTTACACAACTAGTTGCCAGGTTGGGAGAAGGGACTTGGCTGGCTGGGTGCCTGAAATGCTGCTCTGCAATCAATGCTGCTTTCATAATCACTACTGCTTGTGTCTGGCCCTGAACCTCCGCTGCACCTCTGAGCCTGGGAGTGAGACGCTGAAACTGCCCGCTCCTGCAGCCCTTCCCTGGCTCCTTCCTCTCACCCCCCTGCACCTCTGAGCCTGGGGCCCAGCTCCCTACCTGCTGGGGCTAGACTGAAGCATTTTGCACCCCTAAGCCCTTCTCAGGCTGCTGCCCCCAAGCCAAGCAAGCATCATGGATGTGCTGGGTGTGTGTCTATTCCTAGAGGTGGGGCTGGTTTGACCATGACCTGGCTCAAGGTCTCCACGACTCCTGAATCAGGCATCCATACTGCGAGCTGGGGAGAGATTAAACTACCTGTCTGGATTGCACTGTGAAGGGAGGGCCGGGAGCTGTGGTGGGTGTTGTCTTTGCTTGGGGGGGAGGCAGCTTCCATGCGCTCCCCCTGCATTGGCAGGTTCAAGTCCAACACCTTATCCACTCCACCACACGGGCTCTCTATTTAGAAGGAATGAAGTGCATGCTCCGTGCTGATGCCTTTTCCCTCCCAGGGACCACTTTAAAAATGAGTACAAGCTCCGAGGACCGCAGAGAAGTTGGGGCAAAGGAGGAGGGGCTGAAGGGGTGCGCTCAGCAAGAGGGTCCAGATCATGGATCTGTCCCTTGTCCTCGGGTGCAGGCCCTCATCCCTGCTCCCTTACCTTGAGATCAGTCTTTCACCACTCGGGGGCAGGAATTGGATCCAGAGGCAAATCCAGGAACTAGAAAGGGGCCAAGTAAAAACTAGCCACATGCTGCATTTGGCCCCTAGGCCTGAAGTTTCCCACCTCTGCAAAAGACCCCAAAAAAGTTTCCACAAAGGGGGTAACTACAGCACGAGCCCGCACACACCCCTGTTAGAGCTATTGAGGTCAAGATGCAGGTATACTGTACCTGACAACAGCTGCTTTCAAAACCGCACTCCAACAGTTTGGGTTAGGCTGAAATGGGCGCACTCGGTGCATTCGCACCAACCCGGAAGTGCGCGGTGCTTTAAATCGCACGATGCCGCCGCCGCGGCTGTGCAATTTAAAAGCACGTCTGAATGAGCCCTTAGAGCGCAGATACAACGTAACCACCACCTAATGCAGCTTGTGCTTCCCTCTCGGCTTGTGATGCTTCCCATTCCCATTCCCACTGAGAGTGCACGTGACTCAATTTATGCTCTGAGAACGGTCTCACTGATTTCAAGGCTCATGCCACCACAGGATGAGCACCCCACTGGATCCCAAACATCCTTCACCCACCAGAGACAAGATTCCAGGATCAGGGCCCCATGAACAGAACTGGACGTGAACCTCCGATGGCCAGCAGCCGCCAATTTTTTTCCCTAAAAGATACAGTCTTTTTCCCACCCACTTGATGACAGCAGCACCACAGGGGATTTGAACACAGGCCCTCTTGCCCCCCTATGCAAAGAGCCTAGCTCTAGACCAACGCACCCTTGGTTTTTGCAGCACTCAAAGATGCAAGATAGCCAAGAATGGTTTTGATCCATTGACCTCTGGCTTATGGACCTGGGCTGGCACAATGCTGCACCACTGCAGAGGCAGAGGTTGGTTGGATTCCAGGATCAGGGTCCCATGCACAAGACTGGACATGAACATTAGACGGCCAGCAGCAAAAGAATTTTTTTTCTAAAGGTATAGTTTTTTTCTCTCCCACTTGACAACAGCAGTACTATAGGGGATTTGAACCCAGAACTTCTTTCTTCTAAAGCAAGTGTCTTATCTCTAGACCACCAAGCTGTAGTATAGAGAGCATTGGATTTTTGTCTTTAAATAGGTAAAGAAGAGTGGGTGCATGCAGTGGATCCAAAGACCTAGTGTGCCAGGTGCCTGGGCACCAACAAAACAGTAGTCTATACCAGAAGAGTAGACTGGATTTTTTGGGCATCACAGTTGAACTTACTCTCATTATACTCTTCACACGCATCAACATTCATCATATGCATTCTGTTGAGGGTGTTCTCACAAACCCTGTCACACAGCCCTTTTCTTTCTCTCTTGATAGCAGTATACCATACTCATACCAGGGACATTGACATGGTTCTCACAAGCACCGTCATGTGGCCTTTTTTCTTGTTACACGACAGCAGTGCTGCAGGGAATTTGAACCCAGGACCTCTTGGCCTCAAATCATCATACCTCTAGATTATTAGTATTAGTATTATTATTAGCAAGCATTTATATAGCACCAGCAATGTACCTGGTGCTTTACAAAGTAATGGAATAGACACAGTCCTTGCTGTAGGGCTTACATGCCCTTGCACCTCGTAGCTCTCAAGACACTATCCAGCCAAGAATGGTTTTATCCATTGACCTCTGGGTTACGGGTCTGGAAAAATGCTGTTCCACTCTGCGGATACAGAGGGTGCCTGGATTCCAGGATCAGGGCCCTATGAACAGGAATGGATGTGAACCTTTGACAGTCAGGAACAACAACATTTTTTCCCCTAAAGGTAAGGCATTTCCTCTTCCTATTCTAAGACAGCAGCACTACAGGTGATTAGAACCCAGGCCCTCGTCCCCCCAAGCAAGACCTGTATTTCTAGACCAACAAGCCCTGCTTTTTAAAAACTGGGATTTTTGTCCTCAAGTAGGTAAAAAAGGGTTGGAGGGTCCAGAGGCCTTGTTTGCCAACCAGCTGCCTGGGTCCCTTCAAAAGAATTGTCTGCACCAACTGATCAGACTGGAGTTTTTGGGCATCACAATTTCATTTCAAGTTCCTCTCATTATACGCTTCACATGTACAAATGTTCATCAGAAACATTCTATTGAAGCTGTTCTCACAAGCCCGTCACACAGCCCTTTTCTTTTACTCTCAACGGCAGGATAGGGAGCGTACCTGGAACTTTGATATTACGTGTGTTCTAGCGATGTTTTTCCTCACAAGTTCTGTCACACGGCACTTTTCTTCTTACTTGACACACAGGCCTTTTTTCCCCCACCTTCGATGGCAATATACAGAACATAGCAGGAACTTGGATATTACGTGTGCTATCGATGCTGTTCTTACCAGCCCCATCACATGGGCCCTTTTCTTCTCTCTCAGTAGCAGTATACCATACTCCTGCAATGGATATTGATATGACCCTCACACGCACCATCACGCAGCCTTTTCTTTTTTTTTCACTTGACAGTAGCGCCACAGGAGATTTGAACCCAGGACCTTTTGCCCCTCAAGCAAGGATCATACCCGTAGACCAACACACCCTTGCAACTCGCATCTCTCAAAGACGTCATCTAGCTGAGAATGGTTTTATCCATTGACTGGTGGGTGCAGAGGTTGCTTGGATTCCAGGATCAGGGCCCCATGGCCAAGACTGGACATGAACCTTTGATGGCCAGCAACAGCAACAACAAAAAAAATCCCTAAAAGGTACAGTCTTTTTCTTTCCCACTCAATGACAGCAGTAGTACACGGGATTTGAACCCAGAACCTCTTGTTTTTTAAGCAAGAGTCTTACTTTTAGGTCATCAAACTCAAACATTTGTTTTGTGTCCTCAATTCAAATAGGTATGGAAGAGTGCATGACATACGTATAAGTTAAAGTATACAGACACTACTTTAAAATCATAATTAAACATCTTATAGCTATCCATTGCACAATTTTTGAACAGTGGCATGTACTTTGAGCATTTCTCAGCTCTTCTATGCAAACCACATTCACTAGTCATGGCAAATCAATGAGAAAATCCTGTCAACAGTGGGTTGCAAGCCAGAGGAAATTGCCCCTGGGGACTCCCATTGAACTCTGGGCCTCTCAAAGAAGAAAGATAGCTTTGTCTTAACTATAATGTTAAATCATACTGGTCCTAGGAGCAACTCGCAGTTTGTGACAGTTTTTTCACATTCATGTCTACCATTTTGTTTCCTGTCTTTTAACCAGCCCATATTCTTGAAAGGATCACCCATCCTCTATCCCAGAAGTGGGCAAGCTGTGACTCTACAGCCACATGTGGTGCTTTGATGCCATTGTGGTAAGTGGGTGTGGCTCTTGGGATTAGGAAACTTTGCCTACCCCTGCTCTATCACATAACTCACCCTACCACCCATTGAAGTCAATGGTAAAACTCCCATTGACTTAAGTGCTGGTAGAGTGTCTTGTTAAGAACCTTTGGGGAAAGCAAAAGAAGTGTTCCTCAACCAAAATGACCCAGAGTTGGAGAACCTCCCTCCTCAGCACTTGAGAACAGGCGAGTGTGAGAGCCCAATGTTATGCTGACCAATTATGGGGCTAGGTGGTATTTTCTTGGCCTGCTTGGAGCTCTGTGCCTGCAGTTGCTGGTCATTTTGTGCTTGCTGGGGATCCAGGGGATGCCGTCTCCCTCACCTGTTACAACAGCTGGAGCAGGGTGGGTAGCCTAGGCTGCTGGCGGGGGTTGTATATGATTGAAAACCGATACCATGCCACACGCTATGCAGTTGTGAATTGTGCTTGTCAGCTATCTGAGCCTAGCATGTTCCAAAGTTGCTGTATGGATAGGACCCTGAGTTTCTATTTCAAGCCAAGAATCCACCCACGCTGCTCAAATGGCTTCCCTCTTCTGGTTAGGCAAACCACTAGAATGTGTAGTCTGTGTGTTCCCATGGCAACTGGCATGAGGCCAGCACACAATTTACCAGCACATGGTAGATTTTCTTCTAAAAGACTTCGGCAACTTTAAGTAACTGTCTCTGGAATGTGATATGCTGGTGAGTGACTGGGAAGTGAGCTAGGTACATCTGGAAAGGGAGACGCCAGGTGGCAATCTCAGGATGGCAGTTTGCAGCTCCACCAAGACCGGCGGGGGTGGGGGGGTAGTGAGCTTGGGTTGGTGCCAGTTTCTACTTGAAGCTATTGGTGGGATGTCTGTGTGTGGATGGTTGGGGCCTGGCGGGTCCCTGTGGTGGTGCAGGGGGCCGCACTAGGTGACCCTTGAAGCACCTTCCAGCGTCGTGACTCTGAGTTGGAGGTTTATTCTGATTTGAAAGCAAAGAAACATCTGAGGAGCAGAGCTAGGTTAGAAATGAAAGTAAATAGGGAAATTGCAATTTTGACACAGACAAGGCCCTGTAGCCCTTAAATTCTCACTGTCCCCCCCTCTGTCAAGCAGCCAAGTTAGCATTTGTGATCCTGAGCTTTGAACCTAGACACCCAATAGCACTAAAAGTATTATTCTGTATCACGGGAGCTACGAGATGAATCTGTCATTTGCTAACCTCTTAGGCCGCTTTCAGACCTCCCCGCTCCCCGGCGCATATTCTGGCTGCGGGAGGGAATGCGCAGCCAGGATATGCACGGGGATCGGCTGGTCTGAAAGCCCCCTGCGCAGCTTTATTGGCAAACACCCACAGAGATACAGAGCAGGATTTCGTGCTTTGGATCTCTGCGGGTGTTTGCTGGCAAAACTGCACAGGAGGGGCGGGGTGGGGGCTTTCAGACTGGCAGCACCCGCACATATCCTGGCTGCGCATTGCCTCCCGCAGCCAGACTATGCGCCGTGTGTGTGTGTGTGTGTCTGAAAGTGGTCTTAGACTTGCAAACCTTCTACAGTAACCTGCCCGTACAACTTTAAATGGCTAGTAGGAGGAGACTCAACCATCAAGGAGCGGCATGTACACACTGGCAAACCTCATTGTGGTGTCAAGCTAGATTTTTCAAAGGATTTAATCTTGAATGTATATCACAATTTGTTGGACTTTGACAGCTGATAAACCCAACCACAGTGATTCTCTGGTACCATAGAGCCATGAGCTTCTGACTTTGAAAATTCAGGGTTTCCTTGCCAAGTACTGTATCTAATCCCCTATTTCAAATTAAGGTCAACATTAGGAACACAAAAAGACTGGGCATCGCCATATAGTGTTCTTCCCCCACAATCCATACAGTAGCCGCTTAAGTCCTAAAATAATATTAGATTGTGCAGTGAAGGGAGGAGAATGAACTTCCTCTCTGTGCAACTCAGAGCGCGAGTAATGACTCAGCCTTGTAGAGCAGGGCTCGCAGGATCCTGTGTTTTATGCAATTTTGTAGCTGGCTGTTAACAGCACTTACCCCTTTGCCCTTGGAAACTGGTGCCTCACTTAGTGATTGGATGATGGAGGCATAAGGTGAAAGGGTTGCTTGAGAGACAATGGTGCTATTCGCACACGGCTGCTTTGTGATGGAAAATAAAGATGGATAGGGCTGGTGTTCCCGGAGTGACTTTCTAGATGTGCACGCGGGCGAGAGCTGAGCCTCCTCCTGACTGCCATCCCCTCTGCTAAGCAGCGGGCATTGTGTGGAGCAAGTGCTAGGAGAAGTGGAAGAAAAAGATTCTCCATATGGGAAGGCAGGGCTCAGTGGGTTGCAGGGAACTGCAGCCTCCAATGGACGTGGGACTAACCGTACAATACATTTATTTTTAATATTTATATCCTGCCCTTCCCCAAAGACTCAGGGCAGCTTTAAAAAAATGATCATATACAATACAAAACCATTTAAATATATCCCCCCAAGACCCATCCTTCTCTTTCAGTCAGCCTCCCGCCCTTCAGTCCACACTGCCAAAAGCCCAACAGAACAAGATGGTCTTACATTGCCGGAGGGAAGGCCACCAGGCTTGAATCCAGGCAGACCTCCTGGGGGAGGGAGTTCCAGAGCAAAAGTGCCCTCATCACCATCTGGCTTTAACCGGCCAGGATGGGCACAGATCTAATTCCCAACTTGTGGCTCGCACAGCTCCCAGCACCTCCTCTGCATCGGTGGCTGACAACTGAAACCGATCCTCCAAGAAAGGACAGGGCTGGGCTTCCATAACCCCCAGCTCTGGCTCTGCACCAGAAACACTCGCACCAAGGTCGTGGTGAATAGGAGTCATTTTATCAATAAAAATGTCACAGTGGGCACTGGACTCCCTCAGTTCCTGGCCGAGACAGGCTGGACTGACCAAGCTCTGCTGGACGTGACTCCACAGACTCTATGATGGGAAAACGTTCTTCGCTGCTCTCGTAGCCACGGCATAGGCTTTCAAAAACAATTTATGCCGCAATCGTTTGAGTTTGCGCCGCCTGCGCTCTAACTACCTGCCCTCCCGCTTCTGCCACCTAAGGCCCTCCATATACCACAGCGATCTGTGCCGGGAGCAGACACCGGGAGCCACCGTGTCCATGGCCTCAGTCAAGGTGTTATTCCATAATATGATGAAGTCGACACAGTGGTCAATGAGGTCTGTGGAAAACTCCCCCAGAGAGTTCTGGAAACCTATTGGAGCCACACGACCTAATAGGTCCAGCATCCCAACAGGGGCATTGGCGCACCAGGACCTGAGCCGCGAGGAGGTAATGGTCTAACCACAACAAGAGCGTCGCCTTCACCCCCCCAATCATAGCTCCCCCCCCCCAATTCGAGGCCAGTGCAGAAAATCAAATCCAGTGTGTGTCCCTTCCCATGGGCCTGCCAAGTGGGATTGGCCCATGGCTGCCATGGAGGCCATGAACTCCTGCTCTGCTCCATAAAGGCTGGCCTCGGCATGGATATTGAAGTCCCCCAAAACAATAAGTCTAGGCAACCAGGACACCAGCTCCGAGACCAGCTCAGCTAGAGCTGTCAGGGAGGCTGCGGCGCAGAGGGGTGTTTGGTACACTATCCCCGGCCAGTTCAAACACTAGACGGACACACTCCATCCCGGATGGATTCTGCACTGGAAACCTCCAGAAGGCCAGCGAGTCCTTCAAAACCACAACTAACACCCCCACCGCCCCCCCGTCTCTCCCCAAGCCCCGGAGCTAGTCTGATGCTACACAGAGTACCTGGCTGGCCCCAGGTTAGCCAAAATCTGCCTCAACTCATTATCCAGCCAGGCCTCTGTAATGCATGCACGGTCAGCAGCTCCATCCAGGAGAAGCTCCTGGATGGACATTGATTTACTTGCCTCCAACCTTACATTCAACAGCAACAGCTTCAGCCCTGGGGCCCCATCAGCCTCAACCCCCCCAAATCCCAAGGCATGGAGGAGATTGGAGAGGATTCGCCATGGCCGACAATGCTGTCGGGATGGCAGCGGGGTCTGTTCCACCCTACCCCTTTCCCCCAGTGCCCATACCCCCTCATACCAGGGGTAGGGTAGCCAGATATGCAAATTTTAGAGGACACATGAAAATACAGGTTGGAGGGTTGCATTGAAGCCAGTGCAGCCCTGCAACCTGTATTTCTCATAAGCATCCTCTAAAATGTGCATATCTGGCCACCCTAACCCTCCCCCAGTGCCCATACCCCCTCCTCTCACAGGGGGGCGGTGGCCCTCCCAGTCATCATTTCCCTCCCACCCCACCCACCTATCCCCTCCCAGCCCTGCCCATACCTCCCCCCACTCCACAGCCCACCACCTAAAGCAAGACCACCTAAAAAACAGCACAACACCCCGTCCCAACCCCTACCCCCAAACATGCCCACAAATGGCCCCACTAACAGTAGTTGCCTTTGGCACTGCCCTTAGTGGAGGACTTAAATAGCCTGTAGCCAGTGGAGAGCTTCAGTAGCTCAAGAGAAGTAGGGATGGGTGAACAGATCGTGGTTCGAGTTCTGCCATTCGGNTTCGAGTTCAGTTCGAACTCCGAACGTTCGAATTCGAGTTCGGTTCGACTGTTCGGTTCGGTTGACCGATCTATTCGAGTTCGGTCCGAACTCCGAACTTCCGAACCGCGTTCGCCCATCCCTAAAGAGAAGTACACGTACAGATCACGGTCGGACGTGTGGCCACGCTACCAGTAGCCGGGGGTTTAAGCCCCAACGAGGAGACAGTTATGACTCTCTCCTCTTAAGAATTTATCTAATTTTCATTTGAAGCTAGTTATGGTGCTGGCTTTCACTGCCGCCTCTGGCAACAAGCTCTTCCACTACTGTACTGTCTGCTGCATGAAAAAGTACTTCCTTTTGTTTTAAATCTGCTGACATTGAACTTCAGAGTTCCCATCTTCTTATTGTGAAAAAGGACAAAACGTTCCTTATTTACTTTCTCCATACAACTCATTTGATAACCGTCTATCCTATCCCCCCTTAATCTCTTCTCAAGCTAAGCAGCCCCGCCCTGCCTGCACATCTGCCCTTCTGCAGAGTCACAAATGGATGGGGTTGGATTCTCTCCTGCGTTATCAGGCAGTGTCTCATATTAGCAACTCGCACATCTTTCATGAGTGCTCAGTCAGTGGCTCCAAGTTTAACTCAGTCAACTTTTACTACCTGGCTGAGCTGAACTGCTGTCCTCATTGTTATTATAAACATTTATATAGCGCCAGCCATGTGCCTGGCGCTGCGCTGTACAGAACATAGAAATAGACGCGGTCCCTGCCGGTGGCTTACAATCTAAAAGACAAGGAGGGGACAGTGGGAGACAGGGGAGAAGACACAAACATTCAGGCAGATGTTTGCTTTCTTCCAGAAGCAAAATAGATTCTGAACACTTCTCATTAGTTTTCACTCCCTTTCTTATTTCACGACGGCTTCCTTTTCAGTTTTACCCATTTCCACCATCTGTGCAGCACGAGGAGTTAAGCAACAGCAGAGCCAGAAGCTTCCCCATAGCACCCCTCCCCCCAAATCACTTACTAGGATGGACGTAAAGACATAGAAATGGGTGAGGCTGGCTTCACCCCTGGGCAATCCTGCCTTATCAGGCAAAATCTTTCATACTTTGGGAAGATGAGACATTTCAAAGATTTCATGCAAAAGCTCCTGAGTTCATGTTCACCAGGGCTGGTTTCCTGCCTTTCTGTTCTTAAAGAGGACAAGACAAATCTCTTCAAATACAGGATGCTAAACTGACACCCATTTCTTTCTGAACAGCTACGATTGCCTCTACCCTACTGAGAACGTCAAATACCTCTGCCGTGTTCCAGCCTCTACTAGTATTGTCCCCAATCCCGATGCTCAAACTTTGCCCTCCCCACAGCAAATAACGCTTCGCCGAGCCATTGGGGAGGAAGGGGAAGTACTCTCTATTGCTAGCTCTGAATCTCTCCACACCCCTTCCACCAAACAGTGGTTTCCAACCCTGGTGGTGAATGGAACCAGCCATCTCTACAAGTCCACATGGAGCAACACTGCCCCAAGAGACTAGGTTCTAGCTACAAACTTGCTTCCTCTCCTTGTTGGGGCCATCCTTCGTGTCCCCATTCAGACATCACACCACCACAGCTTTCCAAAGTGGTGGCATTTCTTGAAATGTCGGAATGGATTTACTACAGGTAACAGAGCAAAACCATGGTAGAGAGGGACCTGAAAGCATGCAGGGTGTCAATACCACCGGTCACCTCGCGGTTACCCTTCTAAGGAATGCCAGCACATGGTAAGTCTACGCGCTGCCACTGGGGTCCATGTGGGAAGAATTAGCATACTTAGAGGTTACCGTCTCCACGTGTTACCCTGTCCTCCTCTAGCTGTTTTGGGGTCAAGTTGTGCATATACAGCTCTTCCTACAGCAACCCCTTCGACCCCCTAAAGGGGAATGCAAAGGAAAAAACAAACTTTATTTTTATCTAAATCCAGAATGTCTTTGATTACATTCCAAAGAATAGTTAATTCATAGTACTTAGGCCTTACTTCAGTTTTACTCCTGAAGTATTCACACAAAGCACAAAACAGGTGTTATTCAGTAGAAAATGTAGTAACATTCTTGAAAAAATCAGGGGGTATACAGGTACCCTATGGTTTGTATTCTGAAGTAACTGTGAACACTTTAGTGTGAGGGTGGCAACCAGGATTCAGGCATCATTATGGCTCTGCTGGGGGAAGAGGGGAGATTACCATCTATGGTTTACTGTTTGTCTGAATGCTACCAAAGTGGAGTAACTACTTCAGCTTAACTCCATTTATCAGAACATGGTCTTATACAAGGGGTGGGGAACCTTTTCTGTCCCTGAAAATGAGTATGAGTTTGGGGGGCAGGGGTGCGTAGCCGTATTCAAGACGAGGGCCCAGCACACAGCTCTCTGCTGTGGGTCTGTCCCCTCCCCTTGTGTGCAGGCCCCCCTCTCTGTCCCATTATCCTGAGCTCAGTTTTTCAGTGTCTGGGGATAGAGACAGATCCGGGGACTGGAAAGGGGTCACATAAAGAACTTGCCAAGGGCTGCATTTGGCCCCGGGGGCCTGAGGTTCCCCAGCCCCGTCTTATGCAAACCCTCCAGAATCTGGAACAAATCTTCCATGTGCCTGTTAAAAAGCAAATAGTTCTCTCCAGATGCAGGATTTATTTATAAACGGAACACTACAAACCACTGTTTGAGGTATCAGCCTAGGGCATCTTCTTTTCTTGTGTTTTTCTGCTCATGATTAAGCGAGCAGCTTAAATTAATAAAAATTGGGCTTTAGCCAAGTGGCGAGAGTAGAAAAAGGACAAGAGACTTAGTTCTTTGCCTTTCTGCATTAAAGACGGTGGTTTATTGTGATCATTGTGTAAAACAAAATTAAATATTACAGTACAACAGATACAAGGATACACAGCTGAAGAAAGGTGGTCACAGCAAAACAGGTACATGGCATCAGTGTATAAGAGCTGGGAGTTACTACTTGGTACCATAACATCTCTGGGGAATTACCTTTAATGCAAGGAGCAAAACTGTGGAAAGTCTTTCTCTCTGGAGAAAGGTTGGTCCTGCAAGGTTAAGCCCTTTGAGAGCAACAAATTAGGTCACTGTGTATGGGGGTGGAAAGTCCACATGATCTTACTTAGATTTTATTTCCTATATTGTCATCTTTGATCACCAAAACCTGCTAGAACCTGCTAATACTTGGAAGCAAAGCAAGGTATTTTCCCAATTGGACACCAGAAGCAAAGCAAGTTTCCAAGCAGCACAGCTGTCATAAGGAAAGCTTGCTCCATTGTGCAACCTTTACTTAGCCTCCTGCAATTGTAGGATATTGAAAGAGCAAAGCACAACTACAAATTTCAATTAGCTGCTTATGGGAGCTAAACAGGAGTTAACTACCTGACGTTGTTTTAAGCTGCATCCGATACACCTCTCTTTGCTCCCTCCAATTCCAAACCCAAGAGTTTTAACTCATACCAATAGGAAACAGGTAGACCTTAAGCAAGAATGGGATTTATTCTGTTGGTGGTGAGGGGTGTTAAGATTTAGTCCATAAAAGCAGGAGTCTGTCACTAAGTGAAGCACTAGCACTTTCTTTAGTTAATCTAGAGACTAAAGCTCTCTCCCCCTCACGTTCCTCTTCCAATATTTTCCTTCTTTCCCCATCACTCACTCAATACACTTTGTCACATTCTTCTACTCCCACCTTAGCTTGTCACAGCTTCTGCCCAGGACTTGTCTACACTGGCTATTTTCCTTAGTTTACCACCATAAGTGTAAGTGCCCCAGTGCAAACAAAAGTATTCCACTATATGCCACCACACTGGTGCAGTTTACCTATCAAGCCCAGGACATCCCACTACTGCAAACAGCTGTTCTACCCGTCTAGAGCACTTATACTGGTGTAATCACAGCATTGAGTGGCTACTGCTGGTTGTAGTTGGGCAAATCCCCATTGTAAACAAAGGCCTCAGTCCTCATTTCCCATCCAGAATCCCTTTATGCTGGCATTGCTCTGGCCACAATTTCATGCAGTTGGGCTACAATCAAGCAGGCTCTCACTCAATCCACATGCCACCACAACTTGGAACTGCTTTGCAGAGGACAGGAAGTACTGATGGAGCTGCTCCCCTGCGCCTCCGGCTCTGCTAGGTGAAAGCACTTGGGAATTACTAGCCATTTCACTTCTCCCTAGAAGGGACAGCTTCTTTAACAGCTGACGGAGCAGCTCTTGGCTGCCAGGGAATGCTCATGGCGTGTCAGGCTGCATAAGGCACTATTGAAACAGTGCAGATAGTGAAGCTTTGGAGACAACTAAACCAGCTCGGTACAAGCAGGACTATGTTGTGGGAATGGAAGCACAGCTTGGCATTTTAAACTGCTATTGAAAGGGAACTGGACTAATGGAATATACGAGTGCAATGGGAGGAGTGTGGTTCAGTGGGGAGGGCACAGTGGTGAGAAGCAAAAGACTAAAGCGCCTGGACAACGCTTTTAGCTGCTTTCCAGAGGTTCCTGTGACCTTCCGTTATAGATGGGTGAGGGCAAGGTTTGCCACTGAGAACTGGTTTCTCACATTCACCACAAGGTAGTCTTGGGGGAAGTTCACTTTAAGTGGGGACCCTCCTCAATGATCAGTGGCTGCAGCTTCCATTGTTGTGTTACTCACCTAACTTTCCTACCCCATTGGTCAGTACTGTAACCCATTTTAATACATTGCTTACTTCTGTACTTAATTTGCATTCATTTCCTTACTGCACCCGACCTATAAGCAGCCCTGCATCGAAGACTGAATTATCTCAGCCCTGAAAGCCAAGACCTATGTTAACAATTACCACCTGTTTTCTCTGCTGCGACTTTGCAGAGTATCGGGATCCAACAGCAATGTAAGTGATTATACATGCAGAGTGCTGTGCTTGACGCTGGACAGGCATTTTGCAAATTTCGCTGAAGAAAAGGGGTCAGGTAATTAACATGCCCAGATCATGTTAACATTTCACTGTAATCCTCACTTTCTACCAAAGCTGAGCTAAATATCACCACCACCTTAAAACATTGCAGCAAGCTGTTAAAAGTGTTCCAGTGAGTGATATAACTCCCAGTGGAGCATGCTACTTTAAGGGGGACAGGAGATGGGCAAGCTGAAGCCATTCCATGCTGCTTGCTATGGCCATATGAGAGCCAGTTAGCACTGGTAGCTTGCAAAGACTATTTTACAAGGCAGGCTTTGCATTTCTACTAGTAACAAAGGACTCGACACAAGCAGGGTTGTAGAACTTTGAAAGCTTATTTGCTTGATAGCAGACATCTGGCAAATCCTAGCATTGTTTGCCTCTATAGAGAAGGATCAATAAATAGGTAACCAGAACTTGCAGCTCCCAGTGTCAGGCAGCAAAACCAAACTGGAATGTGCAAAGAAATGGTAACACATAAGCTCATGCTCCATGTATTTCATTGCTGATGTTCTGCAGCACGAAGATCACCAGGCTGACTAATCCACTGGACATGGTGCGATGGTAATGCCTACTTAGTGTGACAAACATATACCTTTCACAAATGCACAGGCCTTGCATCATTTCCTTGCAAGTTGAAAAAGTGAATGCAAGTCTAGGAACAAAAGTAGACAACAGAACTCAGTCCTATGTTCTAGCCACCATGGTAAGTAGTAAAGCTGTGAGCAGATAAACTAAAGTACTATACACTATCAGCATGCACATGCTCATACAAGTCTCTCTAGCCACCCCCTAGCCATTTCAGACCATGCTTAAGGGTGCAATTCACTACTGAAGTCAAGTTATTTATCCTCCACAGACTTAAATGGAGACTGGGTAGAGGGAGAGAAGGAGCAGGGTGGAGGTATGAGTAGTTAGACAAAGGCCTCAACTACCATGGGAAGAAGGGGGTGAGGTTTAAAAACTTTGAGAACCCACTACACTAGAACAGCCCAAGTTGTATCTGTTCCAAGAACTCTAAAAACAAGCAGGATAGTCAAGCAGTGCTGTGCCACTAACCTACTGCACACAGATTCCTAGACTAGCACACTAGACCCACCTGCTCAAGGGATTTTTTATTTATTTTCTTTTTAAATAAAGCCAATCTCCACTGGGCCCCTGCCATGAGTGCAGTTATGTTTGTCAGCAATGCTGCAGGATGTGCTTCTGATGAATCAAATGCTTTTAAACATTTCAGACTGGTTATGTTTCTGTAGACTGCTGGTTAGCGTAGTTCAAGCTAAGAGTTTAAGTGAAGATCCTTGGAATTACAAAAGCCAGCTCAAACAGTTCCATTTCCCCCTTGCACAAAACTACCAACATTCATAACAGTCATTATATATGAGAGGTCCCACCAATGGCGCCAAGACAGACTACATGTATTAAGAAACATTACAGGCAGACTTTCTACAAATTCTGTATACAAGTTTAATCCCACTGTGTGAACAGAACTTTTGACACCACAGTCAAAATGCAGCAATACATGCAGAGGAAGGATTTCAGACATTATTAGTACAAACGGTTTCCCAGGAAGGTGTGCTCACATTTCTGTATCTGCTAGTGTAGCACTAGAGGCTGATAGGAGTTTAATGCAATAGCTCACTACTCAAGCACAAGAATGGGTTTGGATTGTGTTCATGTGTTAGCCCATAAGACAAAAATCACATTCCTTTAGTGCATAAAGTTTACTATGATTACAAAGGGGGGGAGAGGGGGAGAAGAAGGGACTCTTGAAACATGGCTCGTGGTCAAAGAAGCGGAGAGTAATTTGGACCAAGAGGAAGGGGAACACTTCGATTGCCATAGATGAGCATGGGAGTGTTGGAACCAAGATTAGAAGATACTTTTAGCATTAGCCAGTATAACAAGGCAGATTTGTCAGCCAATGCAAATATTAATATGCAGAATAAAACCTTAATCTTTATTTAGGGCCATTTGTACATACAAGTTACATCTCCAAAATCTACTTTATTCTAAGACAGCTTCCCTACGGTTAGTGAAACCCTGGCCATGAAGGTTTGCTTTACACGTCATGATATTACACATGGAATGCTTAGAGAGGTGTGGCACTGAACGACGCTATCTACACGGGACTGCCTTCAAAAGCTACAATTAGCGAGCCACCCAGCTTCTCAGCAATAGAAGCTCGGTTGAGGTCCTCTGGTCCATTTGCTTGACATTCATGCTTTATGCCTAGAAAAGGGGGGGAAAAACAAAACCCAAAGGTTGATGCATTGGCTTGTCACCATCTGTACATTGCATACAAGAGCTCTAAACTTGAAGCAGCTCACAGTCCTGGCTGTGAATTCAATGGATTCACACCCACAATTCCCAGCTAAGAAGGAATTCAAACTCTGGTCTCCGAGATCTAGTTCATGTAATATTATTCACTAGGCTACTTTGAAAGTGCCTCAGCCGCCATCCTTTCCCCCCACAATAGTTACGTTGATCAGGTGAACTTAGGCAACAATGAGCGATACCCCTTCCCCTTCATGCCCAACAAGGATATACCTTAATGCATTTGAGCAAGTGGGGTCATTTGTGCTCAAGTTGGATCCATGCAGATTTTAGGCTCTCTTGCACCTACATCAAAGCCCACTCTAGTGAAAGCAGATAGTTTTAGCCTCCCCACTTTTCATGGAGTCATTCATTGAGGAGTGAAGGAAAGGGCTCAAGCAAAAGGAGTTAAGGGAATCCCTAGATCTCTGTTCAGAAAGTAGAGATTCAGTTAAGTGAAAAGCTAGCATTTCTTCCTGACCTTCCCTGGGAGGAGGCTGGGGTTGTCAGCTCACTCACTTTGGGAACCTGGGCAGGTGGCGATTCAGCACTGCTGCAAGCTGCTTCCTCATCTCAGTCAACCATTTCCAACATGTGCCCAGTCACTTCAGACTACACCCTTTTGCTAGGTATTAGGACAGGGAAAGCCTTTTTTGGGTGGTGGTGAAGTATGAAACCTAGAATCAAGGCTAAGGCACAGGGCATGCATTTGATCCACCAGTGTTTTGGGGGTGACTGAACATGCAGGATATGGTTAGAGTGAAATAGGGCATCTTTTATACTGGACTGGGCTGCAATGTGCAATCATGGTACTTAAACAAAAACAAAAACCCAGGTTAGCAGGTGATCTTCACTTCCACAATGGTTACTGCAATGATATTCAAGTGTTCCAACCATGGTTCTTTCAAGATTGATTCCCAAGCAGAGTGTGGCTAAGACTCTGTAGTGGCACGGCATAGTAGTGTTTGACTACATGGACATTTTAAATTCACTTTTACAAGACTGGTTTATTTTACCATTGCATTTTACTTGTAAAGTCGCATTTCTCTCGAAACGTTAACTCCCACCGTGTCTGAAGTTCCTTAGCCCAGGACAGAGGATTATCAAAGGAAATAAGAATGGTTACATACCTTGAAATTTCTTCTTGATGGCATCCTTTGAGCTTGCATAGATCATCTTACTTTTGAGCGGTGCTAGTTCTGGCGCCCTAGTCAGGTACATCAGAAGGAAGCGGGTTAGCCATTCTACATGCAACAATCACAAGAACTAGAAAACTAAGGGAACTGGAGCAATAGTCGGAGTACAGGCTTCTGAAGAGTTTGTAGTCTATTGCCAGGTCAATGCTTTAACTGCAATGACTGGAACACACCGCCACATTTTAATCTTTTGCTACTGCAGCAAGTGAGCGATCCTCATGTGGGCTGCTTCACCGCCCCGGCCGTCAGTACAAAGGCACTGCAAAAGGTCACAGGAAAGCTGCATTTTTTAAACTTACCACAAGAAAAACATCAGTTCTTCTTTTTTGGATTCCTTGGTTTCAAAGCTTGCATCATATAAAGCATAACGGCAATCCTTTTCCGGAAGCATTTGCACAAAGTGCTTGAAGGGATCGGTAACTGTTATGCCAATGTCTCCCACCAAGATTTCTTTGCCTTCTTCCACAATGATGCATTTTTTGTCTGGACTGAGACAGAAGATAACTGCCTTCTTTCTTTTCTTGATTTCCTCTGGTGTGGAGCACTTCCTGACTTTCATATCATAGAAGATACGGCACACTTCATCAGCAACTTGCACTCCTGATGCCTGTAAGAGAACAAACATTTTCAATCCATTCCACTCAGAACCATGCAATATGTATCTGTCTGTGCAACTGACCACGGGCCCCGATAGCACAAGCCCCATTGAAGCTAACAGGCCTGTGCAACACTGAGGACTAGAACCTTAGTTTGTTTCAATTACTGAAAAACAGGCTGGATAAAAATCAATGATTAATAAAAGAGAAATTATTTAAATAAAATCAGATTTTTAAAGTTTTAAAAAATAAACCTGTTTAAACAAATTCAATACAAAATGTTAAGCCCAAAAGATAACTTTAAATTATATACTACTTAAGACAATATAGTCATTCATGCAGCCTTTTTGGAAAAGCTTTATAAAAGGGGCACAATAAGCCGTGGGGGTCACAGAGGCTCTTCTATAGATTGGTAGAAAACATCACTGTACCAACTGGGACCCAGTTTTCAATGCAGACAATCCAATCTTGCATCTCTAAACACAGAACACACTTCTAGTCTCATGCTTTTTTATTTAGATCAGATGGTTTAAGTTTCAGATCTCAGGTTGTGGATCTCTATGCCCTCAGTCATAACCCCATTAATTGCAGCATATGGAATTTACAGATTCACTTTACCTGTATGCCAGTTGTATGGCAGGACTAGCCACTTATAAAAAATAAAAGTTATTTAGTTTATAGTGCTCCCCTGCCATGGCACTCGGTGCACTTCATACAATTAATCAACACAAAACTTTTAATTCTCACAACAACCCTGCGAGGTAGGTTAGGCTAATAGAATATTGTGACTGGCCCACGGTCACTGAATTTCTGGCTAAGGCAAGACTTGAATGAGGGCTTCCCTCCCAACTCCTGGTTCAGGTACTTGTACTTGGCCAACATCTTTGCTTTGTCTTTATGACCTTTCTGTACATAGAGTACAACCCTTCTCTTCACTTCAGTCTCTAAAAGTGCAAAAGAATAAGTTAAACGCAGAGAGTCTGGGATTGCTGAGGGCAGTGGATCTGGGAGAGGAGATGGAGAAGCAGAAAGGAGCAATGTATTATGCAGAAATCTTTGAGGGATAAAAATTTTCTGCATATAGCCTCTGCACTGATTAGATTTCCGATGAGGGGACTAGATAGAGGGGGGGAAAAGAAAAACCTATTAAATATGTATATAGCATCAGCAACGTACCGGGCACTTTACAACCTAATAAGAAAATCAGGGCAGAGACTAAGGAGAGCAGGAGCTACGAAAAGGAAGAGGTAGATTTTCAAGAGGGATTTGAAGACGAGCGAGCAGAACACAACAAGCGTATTCAGGGAAAGAGTTCAAGACATGGGGGACAGCAAGAGAGATGGAGCAGATACATTTTGAGGAGCAAGGGGGTTGTGATCAGGTGAGTATGGTAGCAGAGAAGGAGCGGAGCTTCTGGACAAAAGTGTGGAGAGAAGCAAATGTAGAGAGATAGGAGGGACCAGGAACTTGTGCTGGATGTGTTTAGGGAGAGGGAGCCAGTGGAAGGAAGAGGAGGAGGAGCAGCCGAACATGATCAGAGCACGCAGCCTTGGCAGCATAGTTCCTAATGGGAAAATTGAGGGGGGATAGATGAGAGCAGGGAAGGCCAGTAAAGAGAAGGATGAGAGAGTCAAGGTGAGAGATGACTAGAGTTCTGGCAGTAGAAGCAGTAAGGAAGGGCAATGTTGTGCAGAGAGAGATGACAGAACTTGGTGACAGATTGGTTCCGAGGTTAGAAGGAGGAGAGGGAGGAGTCAAAGATGAGCCCAGGCTACGTGCCTGGGGGACCGGCTGGATGGTTACCCCACCGATGGAAATGGAGAGAGCAGAAGGTTTTGGTGGAGGAAGGGAATTTCAGTCTTGGACAGACTGGATGGAGGGGGGAAAGGGTGGTGGAAGAGCGGAGTGTCAGTAGCATACAGATGATACTGGAAGACATAAGATTCCCTGAGTTTGCCCAGGGAGAAGAGAAGCAGGCCAAGGAACTTGGGGAACTCCTACTGAGAGGGGAAGGATGTGGAGGAAGTACCAGCAAGACACACAGAAGGAGCATCTGGAGAGATAGGAAGAGAACCAGTTGAGGACCATGCCCTGAAAACCAAGGGAGCGTAATAAGTTGGAGAAGGGTGTGGTCAATAGCGTTCAAGGCAGCAGATAGATCAAGCACGACGGGAATGAAAGAGAGGTCACTGAATTTAGCTAAGAGAAGGTTGGTAATTTTGGCAAGGGCGGTCTCAGAGTGGAGAGAACAGAAGCAAAGTTGAAAGGGGTCGAGGGAGGAATTGGAGGAGAGGACGACAACAGGTGTAGATAGCATATTTCAGGAGCCTGGAAGCTAATGGGGTGGTAAGTTGGAAAGGCTGGAGGGGTCAGGAGTGGGCTTCTTAAAGATAGAGACAGCGGCATGCTTGAAAGCTGAGGGAAAGGAGCCAGTAGAGAGGAACGGACTGATGATATGCAGCAGAGAGGGGGAGACAATGGGGCAAGAGGTCAGGAGGCAGGAGAGGTTAGGGCCAAGGTAGCAAGTAGAGGGGTTTGATGTGGACAGTAGGAAGAGGACCTCATCAAGAGAAGATGGCAAGAAGGAGTATAGGAGAGAGGCAACAGGGGGAAGGAAGAGTTTTGAGAAACGACATCAAGATCGTTTTTTTCAATCTTGTCATTGAAAAATAATGATCCTGTGCAGAGAAGGAAGGAACAGGGGTTTGAGAAGGGAGCTGAAGATCAAGAAGAGATGGCAGGAATTATGAGACACTTGTAGATGGCACAGTAAAGTTGTTTGGCAAGGGAAATGGCAGAGCTGAGAGTGAACTTAAAAATGAAGTCAGACTATTTGCTAGACTTTGGCCAGAGGTACACAGCCGCACAAGAGCATGAATGGAGATGACAGAAGATGGAGGTGAGTCAGGGAGTTGGGAGATATGTGTTGAAGACAGAGACAGCTGAATCAAGGCAGGTGAAAGAGGAGACAGATGAGAGAAGGGGGCGAGAAGACACAAACTCCAAAGAATTGATAGAACGAAAAGTCACAGAAAGAGCAAGAGGCTGGGCAAGATGGAGGGGAGGGGGGGGGGGGGGAATGGGAGATGTGGAATGAACAAGCTGCTGCAGTCATCAATTGGAGTTTTCCCATTGACTTCACAAGTACCCACATCAATAAGCTCTGGTAAATAAAACAAATTCGTCAGTTTTCTGATAAAGCTGTAAAATTAATCTGAAAATATCAAACTATATTATTGCTTAAGAATGCATAGTGTGCACCTTCCAAGACTCAAACCTTACATCTTTTAGTTGTGACTAAGGGTGTAAACGAGATGACAGCCCACTGGAGTCCATGTTTAGTCTGTGCAGCCCCCCCGCCCCTCACCTGTAGCATGTGCAGCCTAACAAACGGGCAGCCCCCACTCATAGGTTTAGCACAACAAACTTAATGTACGTGCAGGCATTCTTCCCCGCCGCATAATTGACAAGATGGGACGCGGACGTGTGGGCACCTATTAGCCCAGATTCACCTGCACGCAGGCTCTGCCATGAGTGTGTGCGCGCATGCGCGGTGGGGGCAAACACCTAAGCAAGCAAGTGGACACCCATCTGGTGTGGGCTAATGTCTTGTCTGTTAACACCCCAACATGTTTAAATGGTTATAAAACCATGAGAAGGCACCTTTTAAATAAACCCTTCCACTTTTTTCTAATAAAAATTTTTCTAATTAAATTGAGGCTCTGGGCGCTTTCCCACATGACAAAATGCACATGATTTGCCTCCAGGAGGCAAATCCGACACAGTTTGTAACGTGGAAATGTTAACCCGTGTATTTTTGGCAGCAGCCCTGCGAGGGATTCACAGCTGGTACAAAGTCGATAAATCAGACCTTGCATTCCCCACAGGATTGCCACCAAAAATGTGCAGCTTAACATTTCCATGTTACAAACCCCACACCTGATTTACCTTCCAGGCATTATTCCTGGAGGCAAATCGGGCACATTTTGTCATGTGGGAAAGCGCCTTTTGTCTAGTGATTTAAGTTGCCTATTTAAATCAAATCCACGCTACTGGCTAGATTGTTAGGTGAACAACTGCAGGGGAACCCGGGGCAATCCCTTCAGCTCGGACACTAACAGGCACAGCCTCATGAACGCTACAGATCTGTCCAGTTTTAAGAAAAGGCAAACACTCCAAGAAAATAAAAGCTCAACCCCGATATTTTGGAGATGCATTTGCTACAACGGCTACAAGTATTATTACTTGTAGCCTCCATCTATTCGAGAGGTCCTGGATACGGTTTTGTCAGAATAGTCCAATACTGCCTAGGCTACAGATACAAGTTAGGTAGAAGGTTTGATCCGTACTAGTCTGTGTGACAATGTGATAACCCCATCACCTCAAAGCTAAGTATATCAAACGTCAGTCCGGATCATGGCAATATCTCCAGATTGAGTTACTCTTCTTGGGGTTGTAACCCATGCACTGGGAACTGCTGAACTACGTTGCATGGCTCAGTGTGGAATCTAGCTACAGAGGTTGTAAAATTGAAGCTGCAGGATTTTTGAAGTTGTATGATAAAAAACAGCTTTTAGAAAAACCAAGGACTCTGCCTGATCAGAGAATCCTATTAAAAAAGGATGGAACTGGGTTGCCAGTGAGCATGCTTGCATGGCGAGTGAACCCACAACGGACTGGATCCCAGGTAGAAGGGGATTTTAACACTAGCAAACCTTTTCAAAATGTTACAAAAACAATGATGCCAAGTGTCTAAATGGCTAAGGCAACCAAAAGAAGTGACGGAAACTCTATTAAAAGGTTCTGTGAGCAGCAAACTGCTCCATCTTCACAGGCCTCTGAGCCGGGTGGAGAAGACAACATGGCTGCCACCGGCACAGAGTCGATTATAGAAGGCCCTAAGCAAGTCACAGACGTGGCAGCAATGTTCAGGGAATTGAAAAATGACCTGAATTGGGCCTGGGTGGATCTCATGGAGGCGATGGGGTCACTTAAAAAAGCTTTTAATACTCTTTCCAAGAAAGTGGAGGTGGTTTCCAAGCAAGTTGACCGTGCAGAACATGAGAGTGCATGAGACGACAAGGACCTCGCTCAGGAAGACATTTAACAATCCCTTTCTGTCTCAGCGAAGAGACTGTCCAGTAAGTGTGAGGATTTGGAAAACAGGAGCAGACACTCTAGTTTAATATTCAATATTTATTTATTTACTGTGTGACCAATGGCCATTGCAAATGAAATATATACGAAAAATATATACAAAAATATTAACGACAGATAAAAATAAATAAATAGGGAAAACTCTTCATACTACAGTCATATATAATCAAAGCACACCCAGATAACCTTAAAATCTGCAAAAATGCAGGCTGGTTCTTATCATACATCTTAATAGTCTGTCTCATAGGATTCCAGACAGTAGCACCAAGTAAAATCCAGGGCTACAGCATAATCACCATATTAAACAGCTGGAACCTGTACCCCCTTCCTGCCTTTACTCCTGATGTTTAATGGAGAAGACGAGCCCTAAAAAAATGGGCCACCTTATCTGTCACTATGGAAAAACAGTCTTCCAACAGCAATCTAACATAAAAACCCACGTGTCCGCCAGGGAAAGAGGCGATCATCGGAAGAATGAGTCTTCTGAGAGCCTCCTCGGAGCGGGGGCATTCTAGGAGAATATGTTCCAGAGACTCCACTCGATGGAGATGACACTGACATAGCCGCTGGGCTAGCGGTATACCTTTGTATCGACCCTCAACCATAGCCAATGGAAAAATATTGAGCCTTGCAAGCAAGAACAATCTTCTATTCTGGGGACCAAGACCCTGGTCCAGATATGGGGATAAAGAAGTGGTAGTGTTAGCCCATTGCAAATGAGGCTTGGGATCCAAGCTCCCCTATCGCTGACCTTATATCGTGTCGCTCCTTGTCAGTCAATCTCCTCAACACCAGTCTTTTAGCGGCCTTATAGCCAGGGCCCCGATTCTTCCGCGGAATTTTTTTAAAAATTCCGCGGGAGTCAGGGGCCAATTCTGCACCTCGGCGCGATTTACCATGCCGGGGG